>CP139501.1:149281647-149886340 GCA_021014915.2 Artemisia tridentata subsp. tridentata | reverse complement strand
TATCCCAAAATTCCACACACTAAGCTCTCCTTTATGACAAAAGATTAGAAAACTATATATAGATTTTTGGATCTGACGGCGTCACCTTATGGAGTGTGACGCCGTCACCTCGCCGCTTTTAGGGTTCCCGGATGACCTTCTTGACGCCGTCCCTCTTTAGCTCTTCAAAAATCCATTCTGGCTTATCAAGGCTTGACGCCGTCGGATCATGAACGTGACGCCGTCCCCTTATGATTTAAGCCGTGACGCCCTTGATTTAGTTAAAGCGTGACGCCGTCAGAATTCACATGCTAACTCACTGGCCCGTCATGAGTAAATTTCACATCCCACTTTTCTTGCCAAGGCATGACGCCGTCAAGAGATGATTATGACGCCGTCAAAGGTAAATTTCAGCCAATTTTGAGACTTTGCCGTTTTCTTCACTTTAATGCTCCAAAAACGTCCAAAATGCCTCCTTTTCCAGATTTCTCCTCAAAAGTACCTAAAATGACAAAAGGAACGATTTAGGGCAATATTTGATCAAATAAATACGATTTAAGGCTTAAATGACCCCTTAAAAGCGGTACACTTTTCGCCTCATCAAATACCCTTACACTTGAGATTTGCTTGTCCTCAAGCAAATGCGCTTTTATTCTAATCAAAATACAAGTTAGGGGTCATTTAATGCTAACATAAAAGTAATTACAACAAATATTCGTTCCACTTCAATCATAATAAGCACGGAGATTATAAACTAGCACCTCACAAGTAGTGTTTAGATACTCACATCTCTCAAGTGTCATCAAAATAAATCTCATAAATGAAAACGGATAATATCTCTCACTACCTGTCATAGCAAATAGATTACCATAGGCTTGGGAAAGGATCGAAAACCTCCTCCACTAGGCGTAAGCACCTAAGATAAACTATCAAAGAGGGCTTTTAAATGGGTTATAATGTTAGGTGTAGGGAAAAGGAAAACACGGTTTTGTTGGATAAAGGATATTTTACTGGTGGCTAGTTAAAGATCTTGATCAATTACATGTACTATACAATGTTGCCAAGCCAAGACTAGACTCGATCTTAAGCTAGAAACGAAATAACAAAATAACAAAAATATAAAATAAACATAAAATAAAACGGGATGGTAGTCCGTATGTTTTTTCTATTTTTCATTTTCTCATTTTTTTTTTGTGTTTTTCTTGATTTTTTTTTTTTTTTTTTTTTTTTTTTTTTTTTTTTTTTTTTTTTTTTTTTTTTTACATACACTTTTACCCTACCATCCAAAATAATACATCATAGGGGCATTGCATTCCCCTTACACTTGAATTTTTACATAACTTTACAAATAACTATTCTAATGACTCGAATTAAGAAAATCAAAACACTTGGAGTACTTTTAAAATATTTAGCACATATGGGGGTAATAAATGATGTTCTTCCCCATTACTCCATTACACTAGTACTTTACCCATGAGTCCCAATCGTCCCAAAACAATATGTACAAGGATATGACTCGACTTAGCAACCATGTAATCAACTAGATAATTAACTTGGGTTTAAACAAATGTTGTAACAATAATGCACTAAAAATGAGTGCATACAAGGTAGGCTAAGGCGATTTGGGTGTACATTTAAGTGGGGTGTAAACAAATTCTTCCTTTAAGTAAAATGCTTAAAGGTCGAAACGAAAAGATAGGCTCTGAGGGGTGTACTAGGGGTATCGTGTACTAAAAATGAGTACAACGCAAAGGGTGTGGGAGAATTACTTGACCAATGTAGCCAATGTAATTATAACAAAAACACAGGTGTAAAACAATGGGTTAATCCTAATGCCTCTTATCATGTAGTAAATCTAACTACACGAATGTAGTCTCACTTGTGGCCTCGGAATGGTCCTAACGCAAGTTCTAGAATCTAAGTGCTACCGGTACACACATCATAGCATAAATGCTTTTCCTACCAATTCTAGGGGCGAACCTCACATATTTGGGGTGGAAAATTTTTTAGTGGTACGGTTTTTTGTGCTAGTCATATAACTCCTATCCGTGAGACGCTCATTAAGATCAAAGTTTCACTCCTATATGTTGTAAAAAATTTTAAATTTGGCACTAAAATTACCTTAACAAGTATTTATCTCAGTTTTATTACACATCTACTATCAAACAAACAAAAATCAAGCGTAATTGTATTCTCTAAAATCGTACTTTTACCCTCCCTTACACTTAAGATGAACATTGTCCCCAATGTTCAAATAACAAGATGTAAAAGTAAATAAGGTAAAAGAATGAAATCAAATACTCCCCTGATTCGCTCGTTGGATAGTGAAATTACACGGTTAAATCTTCCTCCAAAGAGAATGTTGAAGCTCCATGACTAATGCATCGCCATAAGCTTGATTCCATAAACATTTCCTTGTCCAAAATAACCTGTTAACCTGAGAAAACAAACACGAAAACCTGCATAACATCGGCGGGAAAAATCTATATATAAGGATATAATGCTTGTGGAATGAAAATTTTGCAGATTCCTGGAGATTATAAGTTGGGGATTTTAATAAAAACTTTTTATGAAAACAAAACTTTCAAAAATTTCTGGAAATTAAATCTGACGCCGTCAGGTTATAACCCCTGACGCCGTCAGAAATGACCTGACAAAAATTTTCATTTTAAGTTTCCGGAAAATTTCTGGAAAAACCTTTACCTTACTTCCTGGAAATCCTGCAAAACATCACTATGACTCGATACAAGCATTTGACTCAAACAAATACTAATATGTATGCTAATTTATTATTATTACGATTCATGTTAATATGTGTTCTAATAAACCGATTTAGATTTCCCTTACACTTATCTTTTGCAAAATACCTTTATATGTAGTTAAGACGAAGTTAAAAACAAAATAAAGCATTTTCACAATTTAGTTTTGAACATGAATCAATAAGAATAAAAATTAAACATACATACGGAAACAAATAAAATCAAACAAACAAATAAATAAACACACAAAGCAAATAAAACAAATAAAGCTTGGGTTGCCTCCCAAGAAGCGCTTTTCTTTATTAACGAGTCTTGTAGCTAGACTCAAAGTCACACTACCCTATGTAAGTAAGCTCGTCATCGAGGACGTCTTTAGGGTTAAGCTTGGATTGAAGTTTCCTATTGGTCCGCTTAGTACGATATGTCTTTTCAAACTTCTCTCCATCCGGGTCATACAACGTCATCTTAATATGCCATGACCCATCTCCATCTTTGGGTGGTTTATCCCAATTCCACTTATGATCATCTTCCTCACAAATCCACTTATTCATTCCTAGGTTAATTGGCAAAACTCCTAGGAAATCAATCATCTTTCTAAAAACTAGAGGGTCTTCAAATGGATCCAATTCGGTGTCCCTAGCCAAGAGTTGCTCCACCGTATGTGTTCGGTTAACAAAGTCCTCTTCTAGGTAAAATGGGCGTTGGGGTCCTATGAAGTCTCTATCAATCCATGGTCCATATCTAGATGGTCTCCTATTTAATTCTAACCAATGGGGTGTCGGTTCCTCACTAGTATCATAGGCATGTTTCTTAACATCATAGACTGACCAAGTATCTCCTTCTCCTACCGCTATCTTGGATTCCTTACAATCAATCATAGCACTAGCGGTCGCCAAAAATCCTCTACCTATCAACAAGGGGCATGTAGGGTCGCTAACCATATCAAGGACGTGGAAATCGGCTAAAATGGTTAGTTTTCCAATGTGCACTAACACGTCCTTAACTACTCTAACCGGGTAAGCAACACTTCCATCCGCTAAGCCTATTATTACCTCGGTTTCTTCAAGTTTTCCAAGTTTTAGAGAGGTGTAGAGAGGTAACGGAAGTAAGTTAAGGCTTGATCCAAGATCGGCTAATGTGTCATAAGCCTCCGAATTACCGATCTTGCAAGGTAGAACAAATAAGCCCGGATCATCTAATTTCTTAGGTAGCTTGTTTTGAACAAAGGCGGTCCCTCTTTCGCCTAACTTGAGCTTCTTTTCATCCAACTCATCAACAACCGGACTTTCAAGGTGGAGCTCCTTGAATTCTTCGTCAAGGTTTTGAGTGGGAGGTGTTTCAACTATGTTGTTGACCAATTTGGATGTCATAACTTCTTGGTCATTTGGAACGACTTGGGTTTGTTTGAAACATGTGCTCATGGAATTGACCGAATAATATTGTGGACAAGAACTAGGGGACGAAACCGATGAAATAGCGTTGACATTTAGTTTCGGGTTCTTGACCGTGTTGCTAGGGAGTGCTCCCATTTCTCGGTCATTGAGGGCTTTCAACAAGGTGTCAATCTTATCGGTCATCTCGCTTTGTTTTTGTTTGAAATCGGCTTCAAACTTGGCTAAACGAGCTTCTTGAGATGCCATAAATTGAGACATCAATCCTTCAAAGTTATTGGTACTACCATTGCCGGAAGGATTGTTGTTGAAAGTATGGTTCGAGTTGGAACCGCTTGATTGGAAACGATTAGGTGGGTTGGAAGAATTGGTTTGTTGAGAGTTTTGGTTTTGTTTCCACCTAAGGTTCGGGTGATTTTTCCATGAGGGGTTGTATGAATCACCATAATGGTTTGGCTCGGGTTTGAAAGTGTACCACTTGTCTCCCGCTCCATCGGTACGCGAGGATGCGTAGTCCACAAAAGCTTGTTCGGGGAGTTCCATGCAATCACGAGTGTCGTGGGGACCACTACATAATTCACATGAAGAAGTGATTTTGTTCACTTGGCTTGAAGGTTTAGGAGCCTCGTAGGATTTCATGAGGAACTTGACTTGGTCTTCAAGTTCTATGATCCTACGGTCGGAAGTGCTTGAATTGTTAGAAGGCAAAGATATTGCCTTGACCGTTTTATTCAAATCACGGGGATCACTCCAACTTTCGTTGTCATAAAGAGCAAGATCCTCTAGGAGAGCCCATGATTGTTCCGCACTTAGATCACGTAGCTTGCCACTGGCCGCTTGGTCAATGGTTTGCCTCGTGGAGAGATTGATATGGTCATAGAAGATTTGGACTTGGAGCCAAAGTTCTATGCCATGGTGAGGGACCTTTTGGAGTAAGTCCTTGAATCGAGTCCATGCCTCGTAGAGAGTTTCGCCTTGACGTTGTTGGAACATCAAGATATCATTCCTTAGCTTGGTAGTTCTTCCCGGTGGGAAAAACTGAGCAAGGAAACGAGTGGTGAGATCATCCCAAGAGGTAATGGATCCTGCGGGTTGACGTTCTAGCCACTGACTAGCTTGGTCCCGCAGAGAGAATTGGAAGAGACGCAATCGGGTCGTCTCTCGAGTGGCAACATCAAGGTCTATAGAATCAACGATTTTAAGAAAGTCCTTGAGATGTTGATTAGGATCTTCAGAACGAAGTCCATGGAATACGCATCCACTTTGCACCAACCGGATGGTGTCGGATCGCAAGGGTGTGATATTGGCTCCTTGAGTGAGCTCAATGGTGTTTCGATAGCCATGGTGGCTAGGACGGGAATACTCTCCTAAAGTACGGGCTCTAGGAGGTGGTGGTGGTTGTTGTGGTGGTGGGTTGTGTGGGTTAAGGATATTACCATCTTCCATGATGTCGGATGGTATGGTTACGAACAAAGACACGAAGAAAATAGATAGACTAAAGAAAACCTAGAAAAATAAAATAAAAATCTCACTAGAAAGGAATCTAGTGAGTAGACCTAATAGAAATAAAAATTTCAACCTAAACAATAACTATTCCCCGGCAACGGCGCCAAAAACTTGATGTGCGTGGTTTTGTAACCTTACAACAGGTTTTACCTCTCGAGGGATCTCAAGAGGCTTACAACCCCACCAGGCAGTGTACCTGACCGATGTAGTATAGTGTAGTGGTAAGTACGGGGGATTGATCGTTCTCCACAGGGAATAGTGTTCGTTAGGTATGAAAGGCTACTCTAATTAGGTCTAAGGGTTGAGGAAGATTCTTTTTATGTTTTTATATTATTATGAAAGCAAGTAAAATCTCGGTTTTGAAGGAGTGGGCGGAATTAGTTGCTAGTCAACTAACCCAAAATTTACTACGAATGCAAATAAAATAAAATAACAAAAATGAAATGTGGTGAGAAACTTATGTGTAGAGAAATGTGTTTACTTAGATTTCCTTACTCCCTAACTATCTTTTACCGGTTAATTAGTGTGTATTAGTCGCGTGGATGACGGGTGTATTCCTTAATACCATTCGTGGGGTGGCGTACTTACTTCCCCAAACTCTACAAGCTCCTACTTCACTCCTATGTCGAGCCGGCTAGGAAGCTCCTAACATGGGATCACTAGAATTCGCTTGTGCATTAAATACAACCATAAAAACCTTTAGTACGCGTTTGGTTCATGTTTCTTAAGACGTTCAAGCAAGTTACCGAATAGGAAGTTAGCCAGTTTTCTTAAGCCTAACATAGATAAACAATCATCCAATACAACTAACAACACACTAACAACCAATAATCAATAGCTAAGTTTCATTAGATCTAAGCAAACACAAGATAAAATTAGCCTAACATGTTAAACAAAAGACAAGCATAAGATAGAATCAAACAACACATAGACATATTGAATGATTAATTGATAACTTATCTTTCAATGAAACATGGAAGATCTCAAGGCAAAAAGCCCTGAAAAAGTAGCTAAAATCGTCTTAGGGTTTTATCCCAAAATTCCACACACTAAGCTCTCCTTTATGACAAAAGATTAGAAAACTATATATAGATTTTTGGATCTGACGGCGTCCACCTTATGCATTGTGACGCCGTCACCTCGCCGCTTTTAGGGTTCCCGGGTGACCTTCTTGACGCCGTCCCTCTTTAGCTCTTCAAAAATCCATTCTGGCCTATCAAGGCTTGACGCCGTCGGATCATGAACGTGACGCCGTCCCCTTATGATTTAAGCCGTGACGCCCTTGATTTAGTTAAAGCGTGACGCCGTCAGAATTCACATGCTAACTCACTGGCCCGTCATGAGTAAATTTCACATCCCACTTTTCTTGCCAAGGCATGACGCCGTCAAGAGATGATTATGACGCCGTCAAAGGTAAATTTCAGCCGATTTTGAGACTTTGCCGTTTTCTTCACTTTAATGCTCCAAAAACGTCCAAAATGCCTCCTTTTCCAGATTTCTCCTCAAAAGTACCTAAAATGACAAAAGGAACGATTTAGGGCAATATTTGATCAAATAAATACGATTTAAGGCTTAAATGACCCCTTAAAAGCGGTACACTTTTCGCCTCATCACTCACATTCTCAGGAGTCTTGATTGGTGAGGCCATCATGAGGAAACCCAGCATTGCCTTGATTCCTGATTGGTCAATATCACTCCATCTTTGGAAGGCTGGGTCTCCAAACTCATCAGTGAAGAACAAACCGCTTTCAGGTTGTTCGATGACCAAGTTGTTCCTGAATGGAACTCCTTCTGGGAGGTCTCTACTGCAATCCAGACCAGGGACCTTGATCTTAGGCTCAGCTTCAATCTTCTTTCTCTTTCTTGAGGAAGACTGAGATGGAGCAGGTTGTTCGGCTGAAGCAGGAAGAAGAGAGGGAATACCAAGTTCCTGAGGTGTTGCTGCCAGTTTTTCATACCTTAGACTCAGGGACTTCAACAGACCAGGGACCACAACATTTGACTTTTTCGCTATCATTGGACCCAATTCATCTAGTTTAGTGATCCCGAAGTCAGCGAATCTAAAGGGGTTATGAACCTCAAAGATTCTCTTGTTAGCACTTCTGTAGACAGTAACAATGGCAGGCATGGTGTTTCGATGAATCTTGACATCAGTGATTGGTTCTAGCTTTAACCTTCTTGTCATGACCCACTGATATCTCTCAATCCTGTTCTGCCTAATCTCTTCAGTCCTCTTTAACCTTTCTTCCATTTTCTCCCTAAGAGCAATCATCTTAGCAGTCTGAGCTTTCACAAAGGTCTCCCCACCTTTTTTTCCTGAAACAGCTTTTGGAGGCAACCCAATCTTTTTTGCCTCTTCGTTTAGCACCTGAATAAGAGCAGCATTGCTCGCCCTTTCTTCTTCAGTTTCCTTCTTCATTGCCTCCTTTTTCTCCATATGAGCCTGATTTCCTCATTTGTGAGAAGTTGTATTTTTCCATTCACCTCATAAGGAACCCTGACTGGCTCATTAGGGTCTAGCCTTCTCTCAGAGGAAGCAGGCACCAGGATAGGCTCAGGCTCAGTGGTTGTGAGAATGCCTTTGCCTTTGTCTTGGTGGGATGAAGATGGGGTTGTCTCAGGAATCTCCCCCTCAGTGTGAGAAGGAGGTTGTTCAGGTTGTTCTTCAGTGACATTCTCCCCCTCAACTGTTGCTTGACCCATGGTGAGAGCAAGAGTTGGTGCGCTCACTGAAGTTGAGGGAGCATCCTGACCTTTGAAAGCCTGATAAATCTCAGTCATCATTGACTTGATGTCTGAGGTGTCCTTTTGAAGGGTTGAGACCTTAGCCTCAAGAGAAGCCTGAGAAGCCTCTATTGCTGTCATCCTTGGACCAAGATTCCGAGCCAAGGAAGAAAAAGATGTAGCCCAAGATGCCAAGTGTGACTCCATAAGACCCAGGGAAGACTTGATGGAGTCCACTATAGAGCTGAGTCCCTGAAGATTGGAGGATTTCAGCATGTTTATCAACTCAGTCAACTGAGTAGACTATTGATGGTAGTCCTCAGAAGCCTGAAGAATTTTCTTGTTAAGCTCAGGGTCATCTTTCACTGACTCTTAAATAGTTGCAACGCTCTTGTGTATGTTGGTGAGAGCTTCGTTTAACAGTTTAAGATTCTCATCAAGATTTGTCAGGGAGAAGGAGATAGATGACTTGTGCTCATTAACATCATCATGATAGGATTCCACTGATTCCTTCAGGTTGACATAATGAACAGCAGCTTCACAGTGTTGGTCAAAAATTTCTTCAGTTAGCCCAGTAAAGAGAGCATTGTTGGCCTTTTGTAGGAACTTGACCAATTGCCTTTCAGTAAGAGGAAGAATGTTGTCATACTTCCTGAGTTCGGGAGGGCAGGATGATTCAAAATCTGAAGAATGATCAGCCTGAGATTCAGATTCTTCACCATGTGGAGAAGACTGATGCGATTGTTCAGTAGGTTGTGCATCAGTGTCCATCTCATCACCTGCCTCAAAAACTTCCTCCTCACTCTCTTCATTGAGCTCATTATCAGAATCAAGAAGAGCCTGAATATCCACCATAGACTCAATCTCCAAAAGGTTACCCGACTCCTCTTCATAAGAAGACTTGCCTTGGTTTTGGCCAGGTCCTGACCCCGCCATAAAAACTGAGTAGGTTTGCTCAGCCTGGCTAGCCATAATAACTGAGGGGGTTTTCTCAGCCTGGCTTTTAGGGTCAGTTCCCAAGAGAAGGGATCCGCTTGAAGGGGTTATGGGTTCCGTATCAGCGGCTGGTTTTAATTCCTTTGAGTTTTTGTCCCCCTTTGCGCCTTCAAGTCCTGATGGGTGTTTTTCAGAACTATCATGAGGCACTGTTTGTGACGATTGATGGACCCCCTTCCCATCAGGGTTGTACTGCCCTTTTGGGGATTCAGGGTCCTTGACTCCCTGAGACCCTGAGTGTGATTTCTCAGGGACGTTAACGGGATGTGATTGGGTGTGGGTCCCCTTCCCAGTTGAGTAGTGCTGCCCAACCGAGGATTCAGGACCCTTTTCTCCCTCAGGCCGTAATTATGATTTGTCAGTGCCTTCATCGGGATGTGATTGGGTGGAGGTTCCTGACTCTAGTGACTTGTTTATGTCAGTAGAGCCTTGAGGAAGAGGGGGTTTGCCCGAGGACACTGAGGATGATTTCTCAGTGCCCTCCGTTGGCGTTTATTTTTGGGTCAAGAGGGTCTCAGTGACGGGTGTCTCAGAGGTCTCGGCCATATTTAACCCTTGTTTAGGGTTGTTTGAGGCATCAGTCTCAGTGGCGAGTGGTTTGGGTCTAACCACCTTACTAGACTGACCCTTCTTTGTCTTCTTCACCTTCTTTGAAGGTGAAGGTACTGGAGAAACAGCGTTCTCCCCCCTGATTAACCACCAGCATGTAGTTGGTCAGGGCAATGGGTTGTACCTCAGGAATGCTACTCGTATAATTGGTCGTATGTAGGACGTCAGGTTTTGTACCTTCAACATCAGACCTAACATAGTCAGGGCCTAATAGGTCCTGAAGCACGCAGGAAATAAACCTAGGATAAGACATAAGTCTTTGCCTAGATTTCCCTGAGAGCTTGGCAACGAGGTCAAGGAAGATTATTCTTCCGATATCTATTTTTCTACCCTCTAGGAGACTGAACAACATCAATTGTTGTGATGAGTTCAACTGCTCCGTGGAGGATTTATTCCCTCCAAGGACCTGAATGATGAAGGTCATCAGGATCCTCCAGATAGGGTGGAACCAGGTTTTAACTATTGGAGCCTTCTCCAATAGGGCTCCTGCGGCCATTTCAGGACGCTTAGGGTCATGAGGTCCTAGAAAAAGCAATTATGCTTTAACCTCTTGGTCAGTACGGTTGGGCTCAAAGGCCTCAGCGAAATCAAGACCAATGGCCTTGATGAAGGTTTTGTAATCCAGAGAGAGGGTCCTTCTCCCATTCATCACTGTGAATGTGATGATGGATTCTTTGGTGTCCTCAGGGCTGGTTTCCACTGCAGTACACCATAATTCCCTCAAATAGTCATGGTAGACGACTGAGGGGGTCTTGGTGAATGTCTTAGAAATAAAGCAGTTTTGAAGATACTTCACTACATTCTTGTACGCATAGAACTTTTGAGGATAGGCAAAGTTTCCTACCACATTGTTCTTGGTGAGGTCTACTCCCTCCAATGTGAATTCCACATTAGGGGCGTATTTGATAGCTTTAGAAGAAGCCATTTGTGTTGGTAAGTCTGGCTTAATAAAATGATCTGGGTTTCTAAAGGCTAAGAACACACACACAATGCTTTTTTGAGAGAGAAAAAAGGGGCAAGAGTTTGCTTAAGTTTTTCTAAAAGCGTGTGTGTGTCTTTTTGTTTTGGGGTATTTATAGGGAAGTGAAGTGGAGGGTAATTTGGGTATTAAGCGGATTTTATTTATTTAAAAAGAATTTTTGAAAACCGTTTTGAATAAAATGTTTTGGGATCCGTATTTAATGCCACCACTCCAATTTCCCTGGTTTGGCGCAACAGTCGAGGTGAACAGTTGAGCAGTTATGCAAAAGTGTAATTTGCAGAGTTGAGTCATCACATATCTGTAATGTGATTGGAGAGGCATTTAATGCCAAGAGGGAATGTGGGGGCCCAGAGGTGGAAGCCAGAAAGGCAAAAGAACAAATATTCTTATATTAAATAAGAATTCAGTTACCAACCTCGGACATTTACTAACTAGATACTTAGAGCATTTAAGTTAGTATTGAATGTCTCTTGAGGGCCCTGAATGACTTTACATTCAGTGAACCTGTTTTTCAGGACTTGGGTTTAGTCACTGATGGTTCTAGTGTTCAGGAATTTGGGTTTAATTCCTGAGGTTCAAGGGTTCAGAAACTTGGGTTTAGTTCCTAAAGTCCAACATTTCAGGAACTTGGGTTTAGTTCCTGAGGTTTCAGTGATTCTTTTCACTGAACTACACATTGAGTCAGGGACCTGGGTTTTCAGAATTTACACTTATTTGGATGGAATCAATCAGTGGACTGATTCTCAATATCCAACATTCCAAGTTCAGCTTTCAGTCTAGTGAAAGTTGGTTCATCCAATAGCTTGGTGAATATATCAGCTAGCTGATATTCAGTAGGAATGAAGTGTAATTCTATGTCACCATTCATGATATGGTCCCATATGAAATAATATCTTATATCAATTTGTTTGTTCTCTGATGAAGAACAGGGTTGTTTGAGATGGTAATTGCACTTGTGTTATGACAAAAGATGGGAACCATCGTGTACTGAATTCCATAGTCACTGAGTTGACTTTTCATCCCGAGTACATTTGCACAACAACTTGCTGCTGCAACATATTCAGCTTCAGCTGAGGACATGGTAACTGACTGTTGCTTCTTAACACTCCAACAGACTAGTTTTCCACCAAGAATTTGGCAAGAGCCTGAGGTGCTTTTTCTGTCCATGTTGCATCCAGCATAGTCAGAGTCTGAGTATCCTTTAAGATCAAGGCCTGAACATTTTGGATAGTATAATCCAAGGCTTGGAGTACCTTTCAGGTACCTGAATATCCTTTTCACAGCAGTGATATGAGATTCTCTTGGGTCAGATTGATATCTGGCACACAAACAGACTGAGAATTGGATATCAGGCCTTGATGCAAGTAGATACATCAGTGATCCTATCATTCCTCTAAAAAGAGTTTGATTCACTGGCTTTCCAGTAAGATCAGGACCAAGGTTATTTGGGGGTACCATGGGAGTCTTGACTGAGGCACATTCACTGAGCTCATACTTCTTCAGTAGGCTTCTGACATACTTCTCTTGACTGATAGAGGTTCCATTATTAGTCTGCTTGATTTGCAGACCAAGTAAGTAGGTCAGTTCTCCCATCATGCTCATTTCAAATTTCTTTGCTATAAGTTTTTCAAATTGTTTGCAAAGTTTAAAACTTGTTGAGCCAAGGATGATGTCATCAACATACACTTGTACAAGTATGACATCATTATTTGTCTTGTAGATAAATAGTGTGTTGTCTATCTTGCCTCTGACAAATTTATTTTGGATCAGGAAGGCTGAAAGAGTTTCATACCATGCCCTGGGAGCTTGTTTCAGTCCATAAAGGGCTTTGTTTAGCTTGCAGACATAGTCAGGAAACTCATGGCTTTCAAATCCAGGAGGTTGCTGAACATAAACTTCTTCTTTCAGTGAACCATTTAAGAATGCACTTTTAATATCCATTTGGTACACCTTGAAGTTCATGTATGTATGATGAACTCAAATAAGTACATTTTATTACTATCATTTATCCTAATTATTTGACTTGTTTTATTATATTATGTATGAGGATTGATACTTAATCGTTTACTTTTGTAATTCTCAGGTATCCAGATTTCACCAGATACGATCCAAGATACAAGAGGACATGCGCCGCATCTACTTATGGAGTTACGCCGCATCTTCTGGCGGTGTACGAATATTCCTGAATATTATAATCTTGGACCCCACGCGAAGTTAAGTCAATGCGCCGCATCTACTTACTAGATGCGCCGCATCTTACCCTCAGACAGAAACTATAAATACCCCAAAGACCAGACGAATTAAGAGTTCCGAGTTTCGACAGAAGACCGAAGTACAGAAAACCTAGGACGAATTCAGTCAAGGCAGCAGCACAAGACACACCCAAACGAAGATACAAGAGCTGTAAGAAGGTGTTGCATGTGTTTAATTCATTAAGTAGTTTTGTTTTATTGTGTTAGTAAACTTTAATTCATCAAGATTGGTGGCTTGTGTAATGTGACAACGGAAAGATTGCACTCCCTTAAAACTGCTTTCTCATTAATTAAAGTTTATATGTTGATGTCTTTGGTGACTTTTATTAGTGCATTGATAACCTCTGTGTCTAGCTGAGCGTTGATCGGGTCGCCATGCCTCTGCCCTCGCCTATTTATTAGATCGCCTATGCATTCTATCGTCTGTAGAAAAGTAGGAAGAAAGATAAATAGGATAGTCATAAGTAATCATTAAGGGTTTACTCGCCGATAAGATTAGAACCAACGAGAAAGGACTTAATCTCGGTGCATTGCATCGAACTATACACTTCATATAAAACTAGCAATAAAACAAGTGACAAACTACTTATCTATCAGGACAGCCTTCTTATTGTCTCGAGTATTTATCTGTGTACGTGTGTGCTATTCGCTGATTCGTGCCTATTGGTTTAGTTTATTATTTAATTGCAACCAAATCGTGCCAGTCTCTCAGGCTGAACCCCTTTGCGTTAGATTAGGTTGTATAGCTAACTTAATATATTAAAATACTGATTAGAATAACTAGATAATACGTTCCACTCTTAGTGATCGACACTCTACTTACCATTATATTCATACTGACCGGGTACACTGCTCGTTAAGTGTGTGTGTTATTGATAAGTCGGCTAAATATAAATTTAAAATTTGAGTAGGCATTAATACTGCTAAACCGCAACGACACATCGCACCGCATCAAGTTTTTGGCGCCGTTGCCGGGGAATGAATTGTTATTATCTGTTAATTTGATTAGTATTTTAATTAGGTTTTTAATTTTTTTTATCTAACCGCTAATTCTGTTGTGTATTAGATTAATTTGCATTCATTGTAATATTTTGCATATTTTCTGTTTTTGTGTGTTATTTGTTTGCTTTTATTTGTGTTTATTTTCGTGTGTTTTATTTGTTTTTAATTTTTCGTATTTTTTGTGTTCTGCTATCGTTGTACTGAGCTAAATCAAACGATACGGCGCATCTGATTTCTCAGATACGGCGTATTGCGTTTAATTTTTATTAAATACAACGCGTTTAATTAATTCGATACGACGCATCTTTTCCCCAAGATACGGCGTATCTGTTTTTGATAAAAAAAATTTCTAAACGTTAACGCCATACGACGCATCTGCTTTAGCAGATACGGCGTATCTATTATTTTAATTAAAAACAGTTTTTGAATTATTAAACAGATACGGCGTATCGATTTTTATCGATACGGCGCATCTTCTGAATCAAAAATCTTATATTTTGAAACGTAACGAAGATACGGCGCATTAACTTTTGTTAATACGACGCATTTAATTTTAATAAATATCGATTTTTGATAATTAAAACAGATACGGCGCAATCTAATCTATAAGCGGCGTATCTATTTTCTGAATAAAAGTCTGATTAAATTTTAACGATTATAAGATACGACGTATCCAACTTTTTGGATACGGCGCATCGTCTGCAGATATCAGTAACTTTAATTTTTCATATTCCGTTTTCGTTGCTAATTTTTTGATATATTACTTTCTTGAGCATACCCTACTGATATTTTTGTGCTGATTTCAGGAAGTGCATGACCAGGAGTTCTACGAAGAACTTGATTCAACCTTTCGAAGATCCTGAACGAGTCTTTCATTCTCTTAAAAGGCTTTTCAACACAAAAAGCTTTGATACTTCAAGTTCATTCGAGCTTGATTATTTTTCTGAGGAGAAAGAGGAGGAAGAAACAGAAACAATGGGCGAAAACACAACTATGGAGGAATACATGAACAAAACCCGTGCTGATTATACTTCAGGAGTTGCTAGACCAAAGTTTGATGATAAGTCAAAGTTTGAATTGAAGGGTCAGTTTCTCAAGGAGCTAAGAGAGAATGCTTTCAGTGGATCGGAACATGAGGATGCTAATGAGCATGTTGAAAAGGTCCTCGAGATTGCGGATTTGTTTACTTCAGAAGGAGTGACTGACGATCAACTCATGCTAAGAATCTTTCCACTCTCGCTAAAAGGAGCTGCTAACAAGTGGCTAAGGAATGAACCTGCTAGTTCAATCACTACATGGGAAGATTTGAAAAGCAAATTCCTGAAGAGATATTGTCCACCTGCTAAGACTGCTAAAAAGATGGAGGCTATCAACAGTTTCAAGCAAGAGCCTGATGAAACTCTTTATCAAGCTTGGGAACGATTTAAAGATTTACTGGTAAAATGTCCTCAACACTATCTAACCCCTATGCAGGAGATAATATTGTTTTATCAAGGATTGGACGTGCCTACTAGACAAATCTTGGACGTTAAGGGAGCTGTGCCTCAAATGAGTGCAACCAATGCTAGGAAAGCGATCTAAGAAGCTGCTGATCATTCTCAAAAATGGCACGATGGGACCTCTACTAGATCTAAGAGCAACACTAATTTTGACGGGATTGCTGCTATTCAAGCTCAATTGGAAAAAATTAGTAGAGAGATGAAGAAGCGTGATGAAAAAATGTATGCTGCCCAAGTTGGATGTGAAAAATGCGAAGGACCTCACTACACTAAAGATTGCCCGAATAAGAATGAAAGTGAGACATTTGAAGAAGCATATTACACCCAATTTGGGCAACCATTCCGACCTTCAGGAAGATTTAGGGAAGCCACACCGGGATTCTATCAAAAGAACAACTTCAATCCCGCTTATCAAGAAAGGAGGCAGACTTTAGATGACACTCTAAAGCAAATTATGGCCGATGCTTCTAAAAGACATGAAGAGAATACTGCTATGATCAAAGAAATCCGAGCTTCAACGGACACTACTACAAGAAATCAAGGAGCTTCGATCAAAGCATTGGAACAACAAATTGGTCAAATGAGCAAAGTTCTTCAAGAAAGGGGATATGGAAGTTTACCTAGCTCAACCGAAACCAACCCAAGAGATCATGTCAAGGCCATAAGCACCACTGAAGAAGTCACTCCTTACTTACCTAGAAGACCGATGAATGGTAATGATGGTGCAAGACCCGGATTTTTCTTTAATTCTTCAATCAGTTTAAGGAGACTACTAAAAGAGAAGACAAAGATTGAAGAGGAGATCAAGGCTACAATGAAAGAAGAGAGCTCTGCAACCGACTTAAATGCCTTGCCTCATAAAGAAAAAGACCCAGGAAGTTTTACTTTGCCTTGTTCAATTAATGATACATCTTTCAATAATGTGTTAGCTGACTTAGGAGCTAGTGTTAGTGTTATGCCTCTTAAGACATTCACTACCCTAGGACTAGGAAAATTAGCACCAACTAAGTTACTTATTGAATTGGCTGATAAAACGGTAAAACGACCTGAAGGGATTGCTAATAATGTGCTAGTTAAGATTGAGAAGTTTATTTTCCCTGTAGACTTTGTTATATTAGACATGCCCGAGGATGTTAAGATTCCTTTAATCCTTGGAAGACCTTTCTTGTCTACTGCCCATGCTAAAATTGATGTGTTTAAAAGAAAAATCTCGTTAAGGGTAGGGAATAATAAACTAGTCTATAAATGCCAAGATCCTGTTAAAAGCATAATTAGAGGTGTCTATGTGCTAGGATTAAGAGAGCGTATGGACCTCGATCTTGAAGCTAGGCTTATGGGGGAAACATTGATTCAAAACAACTCAACTAATCCTAATCATGAGAACTTTGAGGAATTTATTGACCTTAATGTACCTACCGAACTTAGACGCGATGTTGTTAATGATTCTGATGATGAGTGGTATGATTGCGTAGTAATTAACAAACGTAGGAGAATAGTTGAGAAAACGAATTTGAATAATGATGTGTTTATTGAACTACCACCCCACCTTGCTTATTTATGCCTGTACGATAATAAGAATTTCCCGTCTATCATTTTGTCATCTCTACCCGAAAGGGACAGAACTTTATTCATACAGATATTAAAGAAGAACGGCGTGGAAATTAAGGACGAGCAAGGAGTGTTCAATATTACTGAATTGGCGATGAGGGAGCGCGATGTTTCCGACTCCTTCAATGATCGATATTAATGAGCTGAACGTGAGTCTAACTTGAAGACTCTGGAATAAAGACAAGTGCTGGCCGGGAGACAACCCGGAGAAATTTTTATTATTCTGTTTTGTGTCGAGTCAGTCAGGCCGCAGAGGATACGGCGCATCTCAACTCTGAGATGCGACGCATCTCCTGCAATGGTCATATCTTTATTTTTCTGCATTTTTTATTTTTGACTTTAAAACTTTTTATCAGTTTATTTCAATGCGGCGCATCCCTGGTTAAGGATGCGGCGCATCTTCTATTCTGATCCGTATTTATTCCAGGCTCGATACGGCGTATCTTCTTCCATAAGATACGGCGCATCGACTGACCTGATGATTTTCATTTTAAATTTTTATGTTTTATTTTTTAACTAACTACTAATGTGTTATGCAAGTTGAACCTTTCTTAACTTAGGTGTGTTTTAAAGCCTTGGTGGTATTATAGATTCCTGCATTTCCTGTGGATACATCTATTATGAAGCTTAAACGTTCTAATCCACAAGAAAGATGATTTTTGCTCTTATACTAATGGAGGATCATACCGAGCAAATCTCAGGGGAGTTTTTCTGTTTTAATTATTTTATTTTCCAGTTTTTAACCTTTTATACAAACAACGAGGACGTTGTTTAACTTAAGTGGAGGGATTGGAGAATTAGAACACTTAACACTTACTTGTCCTAAACTTTTCAAAATATGCTTAAAATGTGCTTAATATATCAAAACTAAAATTTTTTTAGCATGTTTTTGTTTAAAGTCTAAGTTGCATTGCTGCACACATGACGTTATTTTCAAAAATTGTGATTTTTTTCAAAATTCACAAATCTATGAGTGTGCCGGTGACTTGTAAACTTTAGAACTTGGCTTGTATACTATTCGAGACCACCATAATGAGTATTATTTATATAATTGGAATGACTTGTCTAAATTGGTAAAATTTCTAGGATTACACCCAAAAAGCCTTATATGTTATGTGTTATTAACTAACTATACTGGTTAGTTAACCCCCGTATAAACCCTTTTGTTACTCTCATTTTTAGAGTAAGATACCCCTAGAAAAACACTCAGAGCCATTCCTTTCGTTTCTTACACCTTTATTAAAATGTTTCGTTACACCCTTACACCTTAGCCTACCCTATAGATTAGAATCCGTGGTTGGTTAATTGCTATAGGCATAGTGTGTTTCCTTACATTACCTGTGTTCGCGTGCGTAATTCATTATCTATGGTTAGGTCGGGAAATTACACAATGAAATTGGAGTGAAAGTAAATATTGTATATCTTTGAGTTTATTTTTTGTGTGTTTACTACTTTCACTATTACCGTTATTTCTGAAGTCATGAAAAGTATGGAAAAATTATCCAGAATTATCATTATAGTGATGTGGTGAAATTTTACACATCTATGTTTATGGTTAAAAAAAAAAAAAAAAAAAAAAAAAAAAAAAAAAAAAAAATCGAAAAAATGAGAAAAGAAAAAGAAAAAAAGAAGAAAGTTGGATGTTTGTTTTAACCAACGATGTAAAGTTTTGTATTAAGTGGTCGATATCACCACTAATTGTTGTACTATATCTATGGATTGAATGGGAGTTGGCAGTTATGGGAACGCCAACTAAGGTTTATTCTTTGATTAAGATCTTGTTGAGTATAATTCGTGTCTACCTAAAGCGTGTGTTTCAAGTGTTAAAGCGTGAGTTATTCTATGATATGAGTCTTATTCATGGGATGGTTGGGATAGTGATTAACCACACTTAGGATTTTAATTTATTTGTTTTGTTTATTTTTTTATTTTACACCAATTTGTATCCCAAATATTATCCATACCCTATATTATTCTTGATCCAAACCTTTGATTTATTGAGATTAGGGATTTGAGCAATCTTAAGTATCGTAGTCGTGGATTCGACTATGTATTTATGATTTTGTCGCCCTTTTTGATATAATATTATTGGTAAAGATTACTTGGTCCTATCTTTAGCCTATTCGAGTTAAGGATTTGAGCAATTGCAAGTATCGTGTTCGTGGATTCGATCATGTATTTGTGATTTTGTCGCCTTTTCTGGAATTTGAGATCGATAGAGATTAAGGAGAATAATTAACCCTTTAAGCCTCAAAACCCTTTTTACCGCTTTAGACTTGTTATTCCTTGGCTTTAGTGGGGGAGATGTGTATACTTGCCAAGCTTATGATAGAATATTCGTCACGACTGGACAGTTAAACGATTAGATTTGCTTTTATCAAATTATTTTATTTAACTTCTAATTCGTTAAGTGTTTGGTTGTGTGATTATGGCAAAAATGAATACATGCTTAAATATAAAAATAAATCCTAATATCTTTTAGGATACATTTTCATAAGATTAATTCTAAGGTTTACTTGGGGACAAGTAAAGTTCAAGTGGGGGGATATTTGATGAACTCAAATAAGTACATTTTATTACTATCATTTATCCTAATTATTTGACTTGTTTTATTATATTATGTATGAGGATTGATACTTAATCGTTTACTTTTGTAATTCTCAGGTAAAAACAAGCATTTGGTGAAACTTGGCAATTTTGGACTAATTATGGAGCAAAACATGCAAGAAGTTAAGAGTCTACCGAAATGTACAAGATCAAGACAAATCTGCTCCAGATGCGCCGCATCTTGCTTATCACATACGGCGCATCACTATCCAGATTTCACCAGATACGATCCAAGATACAAGAGGACATGCGCCGCATCTACTTATGGAGTTACGCCGCATCTTCTGGCGGTGTACGAATATTCCTGAATATTATAATCTTGGACCCCACGCGAAGTTAAGTCAATGCGCCGCATCTTACCCTCAGACAGAAACTATAAATACCCCAAAGACCAGACGAATTAAGAGTTCCGAGTTTCGACAGAAGACCGAAGTACAGAAAACCTAGGACGAATTCAGTCAAGGCAGCAGCACAAGACACACCCAAACGAAGATACAAGAGCTGTAAGAAGGTGCTGCATGTGTTTAATTCATTAAGTAGTTTTGTTTTATTGTGTTAGTAAACTTTAATTCATCAAGATTGGTGGCTTGTGTAATGTGACAATGGAAAGATTGCACTCCCTTAAAACTGCTTTCTCATTAATTAAAGTTTATATGTTGATGTCTTTGGTGACTTTTATTAGTGCATTGATAACCTCTGTGTCTAGCTGAGCGTTGATCGGGTCGCCATGCCTCTGCCCTCGCCTATTTATTAGATCGCCTATGCATTCTATCGTCTGTAGAAAAGTAGGAAGAAAGATAAATAGGATAGTCATAAGTAATCATTAAGGGTTTACTCGCCGATAAGATTAGAACCAACGAGAAAGGACTTAATCTCGGTGCGTTGCATCGAACTATACACTTCATATAAAACTAGCAATAAAACAAGTGACAAACTACTTATCTATCAGGACAGCCTTCTTATTGTCTCGAGTATTTATCTGTGTACGTGTGTGCTATTCGCTGATTCGTGCCTATTGGTTTAGTTTATTATTTAATTGCAACCAAATCATGCCAGTCTCTCAGGCTGAACCCCTTTGCGTTAGATTAGGTTGTATAGCTAACTTAATATATTAAAATACTGATTAGAATAACTAGATAATACGTTCCACTCTTAGTGATCGACACTCTACTTACCATTATATTCATACTGACCGGGTACACTGCTCGTTAAGTGTGTGTGTTATTGATAAGTCGGCTAAATATAAATTTAAAACTTGAGTAGGCATTAATACTGCTAAACCGCAACGACACATCGCACCGCATCAATGTAGCAAAAGCAAGGAAGATCCTGATGGCTTCCATCCTTGCTACTGGTGTAAATGTTTCTTTATAGTCAATGCCTTCTTTGTTGATTATAGCCTTTGGCTACAAGTCTGGCTTTGTTTTTAATGACTATGTCATTTTCATCAGATTTGTTTTTGAATACCCATTTCATGCCAATGACTGAAACATCTTCAGGACACTTGACCAAGTTCATTACTTTGTTTCTGTCAAATTGTTCCAGTTCATCATGCATGGCCTGAACCCAACTTGGGTGATTAAGTGCTTCCTTGACACTTTTGGGTTCAATTGTGGAGATGAAGTCCACAAATAGGCATTCATTGTCTGAGGCTGCTCTCAGTTGTGCAGCCATGCTTCTTGTGAGCATGCCTTCAGTAGGCTCGCCAATTATATTGACAAGTTCTATATCCTGAGACCTAGTCCAGCTGTCCTGAGGTCTAGGATACTGACTAGAACTTGAGGCCTGATGGGTAGGATCAGGATCAGACACATGATGATCTTTTCCTCAGTATGCTGTCTCCTAGTGTTGAACACCCTGAAGGCCTTTGAGACAAGGGAGTATCCAAGGAAGTATCCATCATCAGCTTTGGCATCAAATTTTCCTAAGTGATCCTTGTGATTATGAATAAACACAGGACACCCAAAGACATGAAAGTAGCTGATGTCAGGGATCCTTCCCTTGAATAACTCATAAGGAGTTTTGCTATGTCTCTTGACAATGATGGATCTGTTTTGTGTGTAACAGGCAATCTTTACTGCTTCAGTCCAGAAGTATTTGGAAAGGACTGATCCATTTAGCATTGTCCTGGCTGCTTCAATGAGGGTTCTATTCTTCCTTTCAGCCACACCATTTTGTTCAGGTGTGTAAGGTGAGGAAAATTTTTGGGAAATCCCTTTCTCATCACAGAAACATTCAAGTTCATAATTTTTGAACTCTGTTCCATTTTCAGTTCTAATCTGTTTGACTTTGATGTCATTTTGATTTTCAATATTCCTGACAAAGGACATAATTGTTTCAGCTGCTTGACTCTTTTTGATTAGGAAGTATACCCAAGTGTATCTTGAGTACTCATCCACAATGACCAGAGTATACATCTCATGGTTAATAGATCTAGGACTGATTGGTCAAAATAGATCCATATGAAGAAGATGTAGGCAGTTCCTGATGGAAAAGTTGGTTTTGGTTTTAAAGGATGCTCTGTGATGTTTACCTTTTTCACAAGCTGAGCATGGTTTATCTTTTGAAAACACAAGAGATGGTAAGCCAAGGACCTTGTTTTGTTTCACAAGGTTGCTTATGTTTTTAAAGTTCAGGTGGGAGAGTCTCTTATGCCAAAGCCAATTGAGAGTATCAGTGGCCTTGGTAAAGAGACAAGTTCCATTCTGAGTCAGACTGGACATGTCCAACACATAAACATCATGTCTTCTTGGTGCAATAAGGACAATTTCCTTATTAGCATTGAAGATGATTCCTTGTTTATCATCAAACTGAACTATGTATTTAGCATCACATAGTTGACTGACACTAATCAAATTATATTTAAGACCATTTACATAAGCTATCCTAGTAAAGACTATACCATTGCAGTTTACTGAACCATAACCTTCAGTGAGACATGATGAGTTATCAGCAAATATCACTTTGGGTCCTGATTCATCAACATACTTGTGCAGATACTCCTTCACACCAGTCATGCTCCTTGAACATCCACTATCTAGATGCCAAATAAGATCCCTGGCATGTTTCTGCACAAATAGTAAACTGGGTTAGTTCTTTCTAGGACTCCACTTCTTGGAGGGCTTAGCTTTGGGGGTCTTTTTAGTATTTACAATTGATTTATGGTAAGTGGTGAAGTGGACTGAGCTACCACAAATTATGCATTTGATTGCAGATGTAGACTCAGTAGACTGAGAGGCTGACATTGTCATACCTCTTCTGGCCTGAATGACCTTATCACGTCCTGAGGTGTCATGAGTGGGACCTCCACTATTTTCACAACAATTTTCAATTTGACAATCCTTAGGAAGGTGGTTATTGAACCCTCAGTAAGGGCAAGGTTCAAAAGGTTTTGCCTTTTGTTTCAGTTTAGAATCAGAAGGGTAGTTTAAAGACTGAGCTTTAAGGCTTGCCATCTTTGATGTGACTGAGTGTATTTTATGATCAGAGGTCCTGTGATCATCTTTTTTGCAAATCATGCAGTAAAGAAGTCTATAGCAATCATCAGTGATATGATTGGTATAGTTACACAGTTCACATCTTTTCAGGGGTTTTGAGGGTTTGGGTTTGGTTCTTGAGGAAGCTGGTTTTTGTTCCTTCTTAGATTGAGAAGGTTTCTTAGAAGATGCAATCTTCTCACCCAGCTTCCTGACCACTTCAGCCAACTGATCAAATTTTGAGTCAGGGCTTTGGGATATTACTTCAGAAGGGACTGAAGATGATGAGTCATCAGTATTTACTGAGACTTCAAGTGTTGGTCTTTTCAGGATTGTTTTTCCCATTCCTGACCTCTCCTTTGGAGAGTGTTGAGAGTAGACCATTGGTGGGAGGCCTAAGTTGGGTGCAGCACCTTGAAGGGTATTCAGTGGTGGGAGTGGTGGATATGATTCTGATTCAGACTCATTCACTGACTCAGTATTACTGAGTTGTTCAGTGAGTTCAAGCTTACTAAGTTGTTCAGTAAGTCCAAGCATATTTTTCAAAGCCTGACTTTCAGGAAGCAAGATCTTTCTAGTCTCAAAGTTTGGTAACTTACTGACTGGGTTGTCCCTGACAATCCAGTCATTTGACTTGGGAAGCATTTCTTGCTCAAATGATATGCCAGCTGGAACCAAGGTCAATTCACTGGGACTCACATAGGGATTAACCATGTGATGGTCAATTCCTATTGTTTTCCTAAGGATTAAACCCACAGTATCAAAGACCTTGGGGTTCTTTTTGGTCCAGCCATGGATGACAGCCTTTTCTTTGTTTAGTTCAGTTTGTAGGGCTTGGTTTTGTTTCAAAATTTCAGTGTTCTGAATTTGTAGAGCAATTGTTTCTAATTTGGCTTGCTTCAGTACAAGCAATTCATCTCTACATTTATTCAATTCTGACACTATGTTGTTATATTTTGAAAACATGTTTAGCCTTTGTTCCTCAACAAATTTAAGATCTACACAAATATAATTCATGTAAGACTGCCAATCAGAATCATCATCCATAAAAAGTAAAGTGTTTACTTTTTTCATAGTGATGTTTACCCACTCTCCTTTCCTTGCATGGATTTGTCCAACAACCACCTGATCACCTTCAGAGAGTGCCATTGATGCGTGGTTTTGCGACCTTACAACAGGTTTTACCTCTCGAGGGATCTCAAGAGGCTTGCAATCCCCACCAGGCAGTGTACCTGACCAATGTAGTATAGTGTAGTGGCAAGTACCGGGGGATTGATCGTTCTCTAGGGGAATAGTGTCGTTAGGATTGAAAAACTAATCTAATAGGTCTAAGGGTGAGGGAAGATTCTTTTTGTATTTTTATATTTTTATGAAAGCAAGTAAAATCTCGGGTTTGAAGGAGTGGGCGGAATTAGTTGCTAGTCAACTAACCCAAATAACTACAATTGCAAATAAAATAAAATAACTGAAAATAAAAAGGTTGTGGAACTTATATGGAGAGAAATGTGTTTACTTAGATTTCCTTACTCCCTAACTATCTTTTACCGGTTGATTAGTGTGTATTAATTGCGTGGACGACGGGTGTATTCCTTAATACCAATCGTGGGGTGGCGTACGTACTTCCCCAACTCTATAAGCTCCTACTTCACTCCTATGTCGAGCCGGCTAATAAGCTCCTAACATGGGATCACTAGAATTCGCTCATGCATTAAATACAACCATAAAAACCTTAGTACGCATTGGTTCATGTTTCTTAAGACGTTCAAGCAAGTTACCGTATAGGAGGTTAGCCAGTTTTCTTAAGCCTAACATCGATAAACAATCATCCAATACAATTAATAACACACCAACAACCAATAATCAATAGTTAGGTTTCATTAGATCTAAGCAAACACAAGATGAATCTAGCCTAGCATGTTAAATAAAAGACAAGAACAAGATATAATCAAACAACACATAGACATATTGAATGATTAATTGATTACTTATCTTCAATTGAACATGGGAGATCCAAGGGTATAAAACCCTTAAAAATGGCAGAAAAATCGTCTTAGGGTTTCTCCTCACAAAGTTGCACACTAATGACTAAAAATTTTGAAAATATATATAGGAAAACAGATCTGACGGCGTCACGTTATAGAGCTTGACGCCGTCACCTCGCCGCGGTTAGGGTTTCTTGATGGCCTTCTTGACGCCGTCCCCTTTTAATCCTCCAAAATCCTCTCTGGCGCGTCAAGGGTTGACGCTGTCAGGCTTGGGCTTGACGCCGTCAAAGGTACTATTCCAGCCAATTTTGAGACTTTGTCGTTTTCTTCACTTTTATGCTCCAAAACATCTAAAATGCTTCCTTTTCCAGATTTCTTCTCCAAAGTACCTAAAATGACAAAAGGAACGATTTATGGCAATATTTGATCAAATAAATACGATTTAGGGCTTAAATGACCCCCTAAAAGCGGTACACTTTTCGCTTCATCAAATACCCTTACACTTGAGATTTGCTTGTCCTCAAGCAAATGCGCTTTTATTCTAATCAAAATACAAGTTAGGGGTCATTTAACGCTAATATAAAAGTAATTACAACAAATAGTCGTTCCACTTTAATCATAATAAGCACGGAGATTACAGACTAGCACCGCACAAGTAGTGTTTAGATACTCACATCTCTCAGGTGTCATAAAAGTATATCTCATAAATGAAAATGAATAATATCTCTCACTACCTGTCATAGCAAATAGATTACCATAGGCTTGGGAAAGGATCAAAAACCTTCTCCACTAGGCGTAAGCACCTAAGATAAACTATCAAAGAGGGCTTTTAAACGGGTTATAACGTTAGGTGTAGGGATATGATAAACACGGTTTTGTTGGATAAATAATATTTTACTGGTGGCGAGTTAAAGATCTTGATTAATTACATGTACAATATGACGTTGCTAAGCCAAGACTAGACTCGACTTAAGCTAATGAAAGAAATAACAAAAAGATAAAATAAACATAAAATTAAACGGGATGGTAGTCCGTATGTTTTTTCTACTGTTTCTTTTTTTTTTTTTTTTTTTTTTTTTTGCATACACTCTTGCCCTACCATCCAAAATAATACATCGTAGGGGGGGTTGTATCCCCCTTACACTTGAACTTTTACATAACTTTACAATTAACTATTCTAATGACTCGAATTAAGATAATCGAAACACTTGGAGTACTTTTAAAATATTTAGCACATATGGGGGTAATAATGTTGTTCTTCCCCATTACTCCATTACACTAGTACTTTACCCATGAGTCCCAATCGTCCCAAAACAATATGTACAAGGATATGACTCGACTTAGAAACCATGTAATCAATTAGATAATTAACTTGGGGTTTAAACAAATGTTGTCACAATAATGCACTAAAGATGAGTGCCTACAAGGTAGGCTAAGGCGATTTGGGTGTACATTTAAGTGGGGTGTAAACAAATTCTTCCTTTAAGTAAAATGCTTAAAGTTAGAAACGAAAAGATAGGCTCTGAGGGGTGTACTAGGGGTATCGTATACTAAAAATGAGTACAACGCAAAGGGTGTGGGAGAATTACTTGACCAATGTAGCCAATGTAATTATAACAAAAACACAGGTGTAAAACAATGGGTTAATCCTAATGCCTCTTATCATGTAGTAAATCTAACTACACGAATGTAGTCTCACTTGTGGCCTCGGAATGGTCCTAACGCAAGTTCTAGAATCTAAGTGCTACCGGTACACACATCATAGCATAAATGCTTTTCCTACCAATTCTAGGGGCGAACCTCACATATTTGGGGGTGGAAATTTTTTTTAGTGGTACGGTTTTGTGCTAGTCATATAACTCCTATCCGTGAGACGCTCATTAAGACCAAAGTTTCACTCCTATATGTTGTAAAAAATTTTAAATTTGGCGCTAAAATTGCCTCAACAGGTATTTCTCTCAGTTTTATTACACATCTACCATTAAACAAACGAAAAATCAAGCGTAATAGCATTCTCTAAAGTATCGTACTTTACCCCCCCCCCCCTTACACTTAAGATGAACATTGTCCCCAATATTCAAATAACAAGATGTAAAAGTAATAAGGTAAAAGAATGAAATCAAATACTCCCCTGATTCGCTCGGTGGATAAAGGGGTAACATGGTTAGATCTTCTTCCAAGGTAATGTTGAAGCTTCAAGATTAAAGCAGCGCCAAAAGCTAGATTCCACATACATCTCCTTGTCCAAAATAACCTGTTAAACCTGAGAAAACAAACACGAAAACCTGCATAACATCGGCGGGATAAATCTGTATAAGGATATAATGCTTGTGGAATGATTATTTTGCAGATTCCTGGAGTTTATAAGTTAGAGATTTAATAAAGCATTTTATGATTCCGGAGGGAAAAACAAAACTTTCAAAAATTTCAAAAAATTAAAACCTGACGCTGTCAGGTTGTAAGCCCTGACGCCGTCAGAAATGATCTGACAGAATTCTCATGTTAAGTTTCCGGAAAATTTCTGGAAAAACCTATACCTTACTTCCTGGAATTCCTGCAAAACTTCATTATGACTCGATACAAGCATTTAACTCAAACAATTACTAATATGTATGTTAATTTAATATTGTTATGATTCATGTTCATTTGTTCTAATAAACCGATTTGGATTTCCCTTACACTTAACTTTTGCAAAATACCTTTATATGTAGTTAAGACGAAGTTAAAAACAAGATAAAGCATTTTCGCAAATTAGTTTCGAACATGAATCAATAAAAATAAAAATTAAACATACATACGGAAGCAAATAAAATCAAACAAACAAATAAATAAACACACAAAGCAAATAAAGCTTGGGTTGCCTCCCAAGAAGCGCTTGTTTTTGTTCGAGTCACGAGCCTGACTCTACCCTTATTTAACGGATAAAGGAGAGGTTTTTCCTACACTTAGGATTAAGTGCGGGTGATAGTAGCGATACGCACCATCTCGGTGGAAGTATGCCGCGTGAGGAAAGAGTGGTGGATGAATTATATACTCAAACAGGTGTGCTCCTTTCATCATAACCTTACCTAGTTCACTTTGGTCAATGGGTGAATTAAAGTTTTCTCCTAAAAAGGGATCATCTTCTATCAACTTCGAGAAATTCCTAGTTGGGAATCCATCTTGACCTAATAAACCCGGTTTAAACCCATAATGTTTCTTGTGATCAATCATGAATGGGTGATGTAAGTATGTAAGGTCATGGTTCATTCCTATATTAACTTCCTCTCTACAAGGCTTAGAGTCTAATACCTTCAGCGCAACACTACCCGGACTATATGGTTTGATGGGTGGATCGGGACCTTTTTCAATTCCTAAATTCACATCAAAGGATGGAAGATTAGGTAACGGTTTTGGTTGAGGCTCCGGTTCATCAAAACTAGGAACTTCCATATAACTAAAAGAAAGGTTATGACTACAAGTATTCAAACCTATATCCTCTAGTTGTGTTTGATCCAAGGGTTCTACCTCTATTGGGGTTCCTATAGTCTCTTCTACTTCTTCTGGGTATGTCACGGGTGGTGTGTGTGCCTCAAATGATGGTAGGACTTGTGGGGTACTTGGTGGGCTTATGTTACTTACCTCATCATTCCTTATGTCAAGATCACCTATATCCTCATCATGTGTTTTAGTAGGATCTAACCCTAACATTTTCCCAAGTATCTCAAGTGCTTCTCTAGGCATCTCAACTTCTATGTCCGAATCATAAGGATCATCCTCAATATTCTGACTGCTATATTCAAATTGCCCAAAAGATTCATCATGTGTTTCTTGAGATTCATCGTCATCGATCATAAAACTTAGGTCTTTTTGATCAATGTGATCATGCTCGGCTAGATCCTCCATCACATCAAGATCACCTATGTGTTCATCCTATATTACGGTAGTGCCTAACCATGACATGCAACTAGGTGGCTCAACTCTGCCCTCATCCCCAAACAAACTTGTTTCATGATCCTTGAAATTTGTGGTCAATTGACTTGTATTAATGTTTGTTGGGTTGTCTACTATATAATAATATTGGGCACAATTCTCAATAGCTTCCCATGCTTCTTCAGCACTTAATTTCCTAAGATCCATGCCGGCAAAATAGTAAATGTCCCTTTGGGCATGTCGGTCGACACGATCGTAAAAGATTTGAGTTAGGGACCATAAATCGCAGTTATGATGAGGGACTTTTTGGAGTAAATATTTAAAACGAGTCCATGCATCATAGAGAGGTTCATCTTTATGTTGTTTAAACATCAAGATGTCATATGGAGTGGGTGAATTACGTGGTTGGTAGTATGGTGGATTCTCGTTCTCCATAATGGTGAACGGAAGAGTCAATGGAAATTATGAACAAACACACAAAGAAAAATAGATAGACTAAAGAAAAACCTAGAAAAATAAAATAAAAATCTCACTAGAAAGGAATCTAGTGAGTAGACCTAATAAAATAAAAATTCAACCTAAACAATAACTATTCCCCGGCAGCGGCGCCAAAAACTTGATGCGTGGTTTTGCGAACTTACAATAGGTTTTACCTCTCGAGGGATCTCAAGAGGCTTGCAATCCCCACCAGGCAGTGTACCTGACCGATGTAGTATAGTGTAGTGGCAAGTACCGGGGGATTGATCGTTCTCTAGGGGAATAGTGTCGTTAGGATTGAAAAACTACTCTAATAGGTCTAAGGGTGAGGGAAGATTCTTTTTGTATTTTTATATTTTTATGAAAGCAAGTAAAATCTCGGGTTTGAAGGAGTGGGCGGAATTAGTTGCTAGTCAACTAACCCAAATAACTACAATTGCAAATAAAATAAAATAACTGAAAATAAAAAGGTTGTGGAACTTATATGGAGAGAAATGTGTTTACTTAGATTTCCTTACTCCCTAACTATCTTTTACCGGTTGATTAGTGTGTATTAATTGCGTGGACGATGGGTGTATTCCTTAATACCAATCGTGGGGTGGCGTACGTACTTCCCCAACTCTGTAAGCTCCTACTTCACTCCTATGTCGAGCCGGCTAAGAAGCTCCTAACATGGGATCACTAGAATTCGCTCATGCATTAAATACAACCATAAAAACCTTAGTACGCATTGGTTCATGTTTCTTAAGACGTTCAAGCAAGTTACCGTATAGGAGGTTAGCCAGTTTTCTTAAGCCTAACATCGATAAACAATCATCCAATACAATTAATAACACACCAACAACCAATAATCAATAGTTAGGTTTCATTAGATCTAAGCAAACACAAGATGAATCTAGCCTAGCATGTTAAATAAAAGACAAGAACAAGATATAATCAAACAACACATAGACATATTGAATTATTAATTGATTACTTATCTTCAATTGAACATGGGATATCCAAGGGTATAAAACCCTTAAAAATGGCAGAAAAATCGTCTTAGGGTTTCTCCTCACAAAGTTGCACACTAATGACTAAAAATTATGAAAAAATATATAGGAAAACAGATCTGACGACGTCACGTTATAGAGCTTGACGCCGTCACCTCGCCGCGGTTAGGGTTTCTTGATGGCCTTCTTGACGCCGTCCCCTTTTAATCCTCCAACATCCTCTCTGGCGCGTCAAGGGTTGACGCTGTCAGGCTACGCCGTCAAAGGTACTATTCCGACCGATTTTGAGACTTTGTCGTTTTCTTCACTTTTATGCTCCAAAAACGTTCAAAATGCTTCCTTTTCCAGATTTCTTCTCCAAAGTACCTAAAATGAAAAAAGGAACGATTTATGGCAATATTTGATCAAATAAATACGATTTAGGGCTTAAATGACCCCCTAAAAGCGGTACACTTTTCGCTTCATCAGCCATCAGTGCACTCACTCTAATTTCCTCATCTGAGGAGACCTCTTCTTCATCCCAGTCATAAGCTTCAGCTACTAAAACCTTGTTCTTTGCCTGAACAGGTTTGGATGTTTGAGCAGCTTGAGACATAGATGGATTAGTTTCAAGAATTGCAAGCTTAGCCTTAGCTTTCCTATATTTTGCTTCAAAGTCTTTTTTGACCCTTGTTTTGAAATTGTTGGGTCGACTGAAACATTCTAGGTTGAAACTTACTAGTTCCTGAGGAACTATTTCCTGAGAATTTGTAAAAGGGTTCTGAGATGGTTTTAGAATAACAGTCCCTAGCAAAATGACCCTTTTTACCACAATTAAAACATTCAGTGGTTTCATTTGCTTTTCCTTTAGAAAAGTTGGACTGGCTTCTTTTGATGAAACGTTTTGAACTAGCAAGGAGTGCCCTCTCTTGGAATTCCAAGTTTAAATCTTTTAGGTACTTATCACTAGTCCTTTCATCAATTTCATCCTCAGAATCCTCTTGGAAATCCTGCACAACACCATTAGTATAAAAGGCAGTTGATATGGGTGTGGAGGTCAAGGCCTTTTTGGACTCAAGAGCTTTTCAGTCAGGGTAGCTCCTTGAGATTAAGTTGTCTTCATAGACAAACTTCACATAGATCTCAGGGAGCTCAAGAGTCTGAATGTGATTAGCATTCCTCAGGCCTTGTGAGAAGTTTAGCCACTTCTCAGGGAGACTGTTGACAAAGCCAACATTTGTCTCATGCTTAGACAACACTACACCATCATTTGATAGTTCGTTTATCAAAGTCTTGTATCTGGTATAAGTCTGTGAGAGACTTTCAGAGTCTTTTGCCCTGAAAGTATTATACTCAAGTTTCAGGTCCATGACCCTATTTTCCTAGGTATCTGAGGGACCCTCAAAGCTATTGACCAATTCATCCCAAGTTTGCTTGGCTGTTGAACAGTTGATGACTGATTCCATTATATCGTCAGGAAGACATGATATAATGATGCTTTTTAGGCGTTGGTCTTGATTGACCACCCTCCTCTCATCAATGGTCCATTGAGCCTCAGGCTTGTTTAGCCCTTCAGCAGTCTTTGGGACATAGGGACCATCTTTGACACAAGAGATGTAGTATGGTTCCATACCAGTCAAGTAGCAAAGCATTCGCTTTTTTCACTTGCTAAATTTACCAGCTTTAAGTCGTGGGGCAACAGCTGAAAAGCTTCCACCCTTTTTGTCGACTAGCTGGGGTACATTTGGATCAGTCACAGTAGGATCTTGGTTTTAAAAATCTTGAGCACTCTTGGTTAATTTTGAAAGATTTTATAAACCAGAGGCTCTGATACCACTTGTTATTCCCTTAACACACTTAGATTTAACTAGAAAGTTAATCTTTTTGTGTTTATGACTAATACAATGTACTGATTAATTCTAAAAATTAATGAAACGTAAATATAAAAACACACAAGTATTTTCAACGTTTAAATTCTTATTAGAAATGAATCAAAGAATCTATTACCCAAGTGTTTTGCGAAACAAACACTTGGGATTGAAAAGACAAGGTATGGTGTCTCCTATCTAAACTTAAGCAATGCTTTAAGTGGTAACAATTCGACCCACTGAGCTATCTCAGGGATACGTTACTCTTTGCAGGAGAAAAGGGGTATTTGTGAGAGTCTAAGCTTTTATTGCACAAGAATACCTAACCTACTTTTCTCCATCTGTTTGCTATTTATAGGCAAACAGATCAAGAGTACTGAAGATTAAAACTAGATAAACAAATAGGAAGCGTGTCTGACAACTACAACAGTAGTTTTCATTTCCAAGAACCAATGGGATTGTGCCAAAAAGTCTTCGAGTGTCAGACCTTACACTTCTTCGACTTTTAGCCACTTGAGGGATGGTTTTTCTGACCCATATAAGACTTGTTCTTATCTTCTTAAAACCTTCCCTCATTATCCCGCCTTTTATTCAGGCTTTAGGTTCTTCAGTCATTTGTCTTCAGTCTTCAGTTATTGTTGTTGAGGAGACTTGGGGTTCAGTGAGCTCTTGTCTAACGCTCACTGATCCATTACCTTCTTCTTCGTCTCAAGTAACACTTCAGTGAGTACCGCCTCACTTTGTGATGAATCTTTCTTCTTAGACTCGTCCTGAACATCTTGAAGGTAACTCACTGAGTGACTGTTCACTCAGTGACTTAGAATGTTTTCGGTTTAATTTACACTTAGCTTAATTTGTATTCAAATCTTGTTTTAACGACTCTTGGGTACTGAAGGACCCAACAATATAAAGGAATGCATATATATTTAAAAATGAATTACAACACATGTTTATACTCATTAAATTGCAGGAGTTGAGCCACAACAAGCAAGGAACTATAGATTACATTATGCCAGTTTTGGAAACACCACATCAGGTTTATATTAATAAAGAACACATTGTACATTATAATTATTTGTTATATATTAAATTTATATTATAATTTTAAAACATGTTATGTTTTATGTATTATTTTGTAGTGCCTAAATCACATTATCAGAAAAATAATGGAATGCACAATTCTATCTCTCAGCGTGTTTCACTAGGTATTTAGATATCAAGAGTTTTGCATTGACATTATTGTTTTAAATCATTGTATAACTATATTATGTATGGTTTAATTTAACAGCAACTAAGATCAAGGAACGAATAATAACTGACGTTAGTCATATCAGTCCAATGGTTGATAGTATGGCAATAAAAGCAAGATGTATTTCTCTATGGCATTCCCACAAGTTGAATGAAGAACACGATCCATATAGTTTGGATTGTGTCTTCCAAGATAAAGAGGTGATTTTACATTTATAACGAATAACATGTATTTTTTTTTGGTTTTTTTAATAAAGTATATTTGGAAAAATTGTATAAACAGGGCGACCGAATTCAAATTTACATAAAAAAGAATTGATGTTTAAGTTTGAACCCCTTCTTCAAGAGGGTCAGTGTTATATCATCTCTGATTTCGGTGTGGTGGAAGATTCCGTTGCTTCCCAATAGGTGGAAATTTTCCTTTTACAAAGGAACAGAAGTGACTAGAACAGATCAAATTGATGATAACTTTGTTGGATTTATAAATGAACCATTCACACGTATCTTAGACAGCAACAATGAGTATCATGAACATGATTGTGTCGGTATGTATTTTATGTTTTCCTTCATTAGAAAACTTTTTGAGTTTAAGATTTTATTAACAGTGACATTTGTATATATTTGTTGCAGACGTGATTGGAACAGTTGTTGCTATTGGAAACATTGTAACTGTCAATAGCGCTGGTGGTCCTAAAATTCGTAGGACAGTTGTTATAGAAAATGCTGAGTGAGTACATATATATACAGTTCTTAATAATAAGTATAAAACACAAGATTCATGTAATAATATTTTAAAATGGCAATATACAGATCTTACAGACTTGATTGTACTTTCTGGGATATTTGGGCACAAATGTGGAGTGCATATGATTGGAAACTTGAAGAAGTTGGGCATTTAGATATCCTTTTGATGTTAGCAAAAGTTAAATACTGGGATAGTAAGTTTAAAATATATTTATTGTGAATAGAATACATTAAATTATGTTATATATATATCTGATACAATTTTTAATGTAACTTCATTATTAAATATAGACAAGCAAGTAATACACAATGCTCTATTCGGATCAAAGATCTATATTAATAGAAGAATACCCCAGCTACTGTCTTTCCGAGAGCGGTAATATTTTTAATACATGTATATTTGATTTTAAATGTACATGTAATTACATGTGAAATACTAAATGTCTAAAATGTTCACATGTTGCAGGTATGAGACACAGGATGGTAATGATGCGACTCAGTTCCGTATTGCAGCCTATTCTCAGGGTGCGCGTGTTGTTACACCTGCAGAGTTTATGCATGGCTGCTTAAAGAAAATGGTTGGTATGATTCGTAGCATTGAACCGGTAAGAAATCATTGATTTTTGAAAATGGGTGGGCTTATACAGCTTGCAAGGCATGCAACAGTAGAGTTTCTGCAATTACGTCAGAAGGAAACAATTTTTCAAGAAACAAGAAACAATTGTGGTACTGTAAGAAACATGGAGAAACATACGCAGTTGCATCAAGGTATGAAACTCACACTTCTAATAAAAAATAAAAAACTAAATCCTCCGTACCGAATATAAAAATACAAAACTGAATATTCTTTATGTTTCATGTGTAGGTTCAAAATCATTGTTCGTATAGTTGATGAAACTGGTACTGCACAGATTGTACTTTTTGACAACAATATGCATAAGATGACTAATTTGACCGCGTTTGAAATCATGCAACAACATGGCATGGATACTGATCAATATTTTCCAGATGAGCTTGATCAAATCATTCTAAAACAATATCTTTTAAAGATTCTGTATTCTGAGTTTAACCACAACAATAACAGCCACATATATCGAGGTGAAAAAGTTACTGAAGATGTTGATACAATCAACTACTTTAAGAACGGCTTCCTAGAGGACGAGGTTTTAACACTGCATTATTGTATTATTTGTTAATCTATATACCCCAAATTGTTACAAATTGAACTTTTCATTGTCAAATAAAACAGGAAGTCGAAGATTACTTACAAGATGACGAAGATGATTTTGAAGATGATGAAAATGTTCCAGATGATGCTGATAATGAGTTATATGAAGATGAGGATGGAAATGCAAAATTATCTAGATATATGAATGAGGTGTTATATGCATATTTTAAAGACAATAACGCAATATCTTTATTTGAAAACATTTTTGTATTGCTGCTTTTTTTGTTAAACATTGTAGGCTGTTGAAGATGGCTTTACAAACACATCATATGGTATCGATGAGGTAGTATAATATTTAATAGTTAAATTCATTCAACATGAAAACATGCATAAAAATGAAACTTAGTTTTCGCCCTTTCTTGAAATCACCACAGGAAAACAATTTAAATCAAACTAGATGTGGTACCTTGGATGACACTACAACATTGCCGACCGATATGAATGAAGTATTATTCACTACCTTAATAAATAGATGGTTACTCATATTCTTAAATCCATTTAACTCCGTTACATGTTTAAAATGAAAATTTTATATTATTAACCATGTTTTAATAAAACACAGGAAGGAGATGTTAACAATGGTGTCCCTACCATGGTTGAACCCCATGTATGTGATAAAAAAAAGCCGTGAAATGGTTGAGCAACCAAATTATGAAATAGAAGATGAAGAGGAGGATACACATCAGAATAAAAAAATGAATACAAGCATCATTGAAAAGGATGTGTGATATGAAATAGAATGAACTTAGTTTTATCCTTCCACATTTAATTTACATTGAACAATTGTTCTTCGTTTATCAGTTATTTATTATTGGATTTTTATTTGGCTTTTTATATTACAAATTACATATAATGTTTGTTTAGTTGTATTTCATTTTGGCTTAATGAGGATTCTTAGTGGTTTTTTGGTGTAGTATATTAGAATTGATTAGTTTGTTAGCTTTTAAAGTGCTTACTAAGTTTACATGAGCAGTACTAACTTTCAAGTTAGTACTGCTAAAGGTTTTTATCAACAATAATGTTCCAGTAGTACTAACTTTCAAGTTTTAGAAAATGTGCCTTCTTAAAAATTTACTTATATCAGCTTTTTAAGTAGCCATTCATTTATTTGACTTAGTTTTATTGAACTACTTTTGTTAGACAATCAAAAAGGAATATGATATGTGGTGTTATGCACGATGTCCCACATAGATAGCTTTTAGAGTACTTATTCAGTTGCTATAAAACTTTAGCAGTAATAAGTTTAAAGGAGTAGTACTAACGTGAAAATTAGTACTGCTGGAACCTCATTGTTGCTAAAAACCTTCAGCAGTACTAAGTTTAAAGGATCATTACTAACTTGAAAGTTAGTATTGCTGGTTCTGTTTGGCTTATTTCCGACTTAGTTAAAAGGTTTAGAAAAAGTGCATTCATAAAAATTTGCTTATCTCAGCTTTTTAAGTGGCCATTCATTTATTTGACTTACTTTTATTGAACTGCTTTTGTTAGACAATCAAAAAGTAATATGATATGTGGTATTATTATGAAAATTCTATTGGGTTTATAAGCTTGATGTAAATAAATACATGATGTCCCACATAGATGAAACAGTAAAATTGAAGCTACTTTATAAAACGTGATGTGCATAAGAGGTATGTGTTGGGTTTAGCTTAGTATAGAGTTCTATTATATCTTGGGCGGTTAAATGTTATAATACATCTAGCTGCACAAGTTATAATGCAACTTTATATGAATGCTTAATTTTTTTTTAAATAATAGTGCATGTTTTTCATGTTTTTCTATTTTTATTTACAGCTTATATGTTAATGACTTATGTTATTCATGTTTCCCTCATAGACTTTATATTTACATGGATAAGTTTTGTTTTTAAATAGCAATTGCGATAATTTAGTAGTTTTCTGTTTTTATTTTTTTAAAAATAAAGAAATCCAAAATCGTTTAAATTTACAAAAGATATCCAACAGCGAAATTTGTGTTTATCTGAATTTATGACAAGTACTATTTTATTAGGAAGATTTGTTAGGGTCTATATGATTTATAATTCATTATTTTTATTCAATTACTATGATATATTTTTAATGATTATTTTGGTGTTTTAATCTTGGTAATTATTTTTTTCCACGAAATATATCAATACAACATTTATGAGTATTTTAACGATAATTACAACTCAAAAATTATGAAATATACACATATAAGTTTACACATGATTAAAAAACGCACGTATTGAACGTATAAATAACTTTTTTTAAAGATATGTTAACATCTAAGTTACACACTAATAATAAAGATTATTAGATTTAACTAACAATTTGACCATTTAGATGACTAGTAGCGTATAAGATTTGAGAATATAAACAGTTGCAACTTAAACAGCAGTTATGAAACGTTGTACCCTTCCACTGTGTATAAATACATACATATAAACAACAATATATTGCATACTTTCATCCTATATTATACTCTTTAGTATATAACTTCAATGGCTTCATCATCTTCTAATTCTGATTCGAAGAAGAATAAACGTAGCAGAGATACTTCTCCTCTTCCAATCCCTTCAAAATATAAAAATTTTGATGTACCCCAAGATATTTGGGATAAATGTCACTCCGGCAAGTATGCCACCGAGAAAACATTGGTGGAACTTTATAACAAGCGTATCAAAAGGCTTGAAGAACAAAACAATGAAGATCAGAAGATCATATTGGCGCACCAGAGGAAAATTGATGTTCGAAAACAAGAAATAAAAGATACCCAACAGAAAATTGTTGGAGTTTACAAGGGTATTCAAGATAGTTTATATATTTCTTAATTTGTCATTTTGTTTAGTTGTTGTATGTTTTTTTTTAAATTTGAATACTTCAAAAAGGAATATGATTTGTGGTGTTATTATGAAATTTCTATTGGATTTATAAGCTTGATGTAAATAAATACATGATATCCCACATAGATACCTTTTATAGTGCTTATTCAGTGGCTAGAAAACAGTAGCAGTACTAAGTTTAAAGGAGCAGTACTAACTTTTACGTTAGTACTGATCATGTAAATTTAGTACTGCTAAAGCTCTTTAACAATTAAATAAGGACTCTAAAAGCTAATAAACTAATAAAGTCTAATATACTACACCTACTCTAATGTATGTTTAAACAACAATATGTTATTTTAATGCATTCAAATAAAAAAAAAATTAATACCTTTTAAACATATAAGTTTAAAACGGATGGAATTTACATATGTGATATTAAGTTTGGTTTGGGATAAATACCAAATTTGAAACGTTGTAACTTTGGAAATGATCACAACTATATTTAAAAGATATGTTAACAAATATACCAAACGGATTTTTAAAAAATGTATATAATAATCCTGATAAACAAAAAAATAAAACAGTATATATCGTATGAGCAAAGTTGAGAATATTGCTATTAGTACTGCTCAAGTTTAAAGGAGCAGTACTAACTTTCAAGTTAGTACTGCTCATTTAAACTTAGAACTGCTAAAAAATTTTAGCAACTAAATAAGCACTCTGAAATCTAACAAACTAATCAAGTCTAAGATACTACAGCTACCCTAATGTATATTTAAACAACAATATGCTATTTCAATGCATTCAAATTAGGAAAAAAAAAATCCTTTTAAACATATAAGTTTAAAACGGATGAAATTTACATATGTGATATTAAGTTTGGTTTGGGATAAATACCAAATTTGAAATGTTGTAACTTTGGAGATGATCACAAATGTATTTAAAAGATATTTTAACAAATATACCAAACGATTTTAAAAAAAATATATATAGTAATCCTGATAAACAAAAAAATAAAACACTACACATCATATGAGCAAAGTTGAGAATACTGCTGTTGACAAAATCTTACATGATAACATGTTGAATTGTTCAAATCAAAACACAATCCATAATGGTACCAACGCTGTAATGACTATCTTCCGCGACGTATTGGCAAACCTCCAAAAAAACATATATTGAAATCTCCAGCACATGATATCGCACGTCGACCAATGGGACCCCCTATCAAGAACAAAAAACATGAATATAATACAGTTTCAACGACAAAAGAAATAACTGTAAATACAACAATAGGTATGTACCATATGTTTTTCCTAATTCATAAAACAAAGAGATGTGTTTGTACTGTACAAACAAAGATATATGTTACAAATGACCATGGAACAACACCACAACAATCAATGGATACCGCACGTCGACCAATGGGATGCCCTGTCAATAACATAAATCAGGAATTTAATGCAGTTTTAACGACATCAGATAGACCTGCGAATACAACAATAGGTATGTAGCATACACTTTTTCTAATCCATACAACAAAGTTATGTATTTGTAATGTTCAAACAAATTGATATAATGTAACATTAATAATTAAGAGTTAAAAACAACATTGAAACAGAATCACGACAACCAATGGATATAGCACGCCGACAAAGAGGACGCCCTATCAAGAACAAAAACCCTGCAGGTGAAGCAGTTCCTACAATAAGAAAAACACCTGGTGACATTCAATGTACTCCATGCGGAGAACAATACTCTAAACGCAAATCAGAAAGGTTGAGAAAAAAACAAAAATGGTTAGACAGAAAACATCACATCACTCACTTTGTAATGTTACAGACCAAGCCAACGAACAAAGCGAACAAAGAGAATCATTTTTTGGAATATCAAATTGTACGAAGACTTTATCCTTTTTCCAAACCAATGTTCCAAACACTCCTTTATTAACATTAAAATAAACAATTTTGAACTTTGTCTTGATTAATTATGTTTTGACAGATTACATCGACCATGGAGATCCAGTTTTCACATGTGAATCTTGCGGCGCGTTGTTATGGCATGCTGAGAGTATGGTAGGACACACACATACAACTTTGGATTCATACTCTATGTGTTGTGGCAGAGGAAAAATCAAATTAGGAGATGAGGTGAAAAATCCACCAAAATTGTTGATGGAGCTTATGAACGAAAACCACCCGAAAAGCAAATCATTCATTGAGAATATCAGACGATATAATGCAATGTTTTCATTCACTTCTATAGGCGCAAAACAAGATATGTCTGTTACTATTGGCGGTGGTCCATATTGTTACAGAATACAAGGCGAAAATTACCATAGAATGGGTACGTTACTACCACAACAAGGAAAACCTCCAAAGTTTGCTCAGCTATATATTTATGATCAACAAAATGAGATCCAAAATAGGATCAATGGTGTAAGGTATTGTACAACATTCTTATACATAATTTCTAACAAAACAATTATCATGTTTACCATAACAATATTATATAACTTAATAAATATATTCATCCTACTAAAGATTAATTTTTTTTATACAGCATAGAAACAGATGCATCAACAAACAACCATCCTATGGACCACCAGCTAACAGTTGATTTACGAGACATGCTAGATAGCATAAATCTATTAGTTGCTCAGTTCCGAATGGCTGGTGAACGTTTTGTTAGTGAAAAAGAAGAAAAAAACTTTAAGTTACGACTTATTGGTACAAGAGAACGAGATGGAAGAAATTATAATCTTTCTACGGCTACTGAAGTTGCTGCACTAATTTTAGGAGACTTTGACTCTACAAAACATAAAAGGGACATTATTCTACATATGCAAGAAGGCGGACTCAAGCGAATCAGCGAGCTGCATCTTTCATACCTTGCACTCCAGTATCCATTGCTTTTTCCGTACGCTAAATATGGTTATCGAACAGATATATACCATTTTGGTGTCACTGATGAAACACCCACCAACAAGAAGACGAGAGTAACAATGTGAGAATATTTTGCATATCGCTTACAAGAAAGAGCAAATGTTTTCTCAGCGGTACTGAATGCAAGGAGGCTATGTCAACAGTTTATTGTGGACGCATACACAATGGTTGAATCTGAAAGGATGTCATACATAAAAAACCAACAAAAAGACTTAAGGAGCGAAATCTACTCAAAATTAGCTAAATTGGCGGATGATGAAGATTTAGGAGTGAAACTAAGAGGTAAAAAAGTTATATTGCCATCATCATTTACAGGAAGCCCAAGGTATATGATGCAGAATTATTTAGATGCAATGACAATTTGCAAGGTCTACGGATACCCAGATTTGTTCATTACATTTACGTGTAACCCTAATTGGCCCGAGATTGAACATTTTGTGGTTGAAAAAGGGTTTGAAATCTGATGACAGACCCGATGTAATCACACGAGTTTTTAAACAAAAACTTGAAACTCTTATGAAAGAATTCAAGGAACACCATTACTTTGGCCGCCTTAAAGCAGGTATTTACTTATCCAATTAATTGTATCTACAAAATTATTACACAGTTCATCGTACATTCTATATAGTTACTTGCATTATATTTTTCGCACAGCTGTTTACACTGTTGAATTCCAAAAGAGAGACCTTCCACATGCACACATTTTGCTTTTTTTTAAGATGATAAAATTAAAACACCTACACACATAGACAGGTTTATTTCATCAGAAATACCAGATAAAAATGAAGATCCTGAACTTTACAGAATTGTCACCGATCACATGATTCATGGTCCATGTGGACCACAACGGCCAGGTTGTTCGTGTACTGTAAACAACAAATGTACCAAAAAATTCCCAAAGCAGTTTAACGAAGAAAATTTTATTGATGAGAGTGGGTATGCCATTTATAAAAGAAGGAATGACAGGTCGACTATAAACAAAAGTGGAGTTGAATTGCACAACGGCTATGTTGTTCCCTATAATCCTGGCTTGCTACGACGTTTTCAATCACATATTAACGTTGAGTGGTGCAACCAGGTAGTTTCTATAAAATACTTATTCAAGTATATTAACAAGGGTCCAGATAGAGCAACAATTGTTCTAGAAGATGAAGACGTTGATGAAATCAAAGAATATTACGATTGTAGATATATTTCGGCATGTGAATCAGCGTGAAGAATATATGGCTTTGACATACATTACAGGTTCCCACCCGTAGAAAAATTGCCGTTCCACTTAGAAGGAGAACAATCTATCATATTCGATGCAACTAAAAGTATTGATTTTACACTAGAAAAAGCATCAGTAAATGAAACAAAATTTGTCGCTTGGATGGAATGCAACAAGACAGATACAAAAGCACAAAAACTGCTTTACCGCGAGTTTCCCCAACACTACATTTGGAAACAAGAAGAAAGGATGTGGGTGAAAAGACAAAAAGGTACATGTATTGGCCGTGTACGTCATGTACCTCCTTCGTCTGGTGAGAGGTTCTATTTAAGAGTATTGCTAAACAAGGTAAGAGGAGCATAAGATTGGATTGATTTCAAGAAATTTAATGGTGTTGTTTACCCAACATATAAAGAAGCATGTCAAGCACGCGGCCTATTGGAAGATGATAAAGAATATATAGATGGTTTGATGGAAGCCAGTCTATGGGGATCAGGAAATTATTTACGGACTTTTTTTGTCATGCTAATTACAACAGATAGCATGTCAAGGCCAGAGATTGTTTACAACAAAACCTAGGAAGTATTGTCCGCATATGTTGAACATATTGAAAGAAGAAAAAGAAATGACCCAGGTATGCAATGAATGACTATCTGAGTTGCTTATATAACCATATTTAAATTTACAGTTAAGTATTAATCAAAATTAACTATAACTCAACACTCTATAAAAGTTGTCTACACATAATCAAATTTAAAACCACACACATAATAATATCACATGTATAATTTCACATTGTTAAATTTAATAATATGCTTCAAATAACTAATCAATTTATTTTCATGTACAGATTTAGAGCTTACAGACATTCAAAAGTATAATATATGTCTGACATATATTGAACACATGCTCCTTCACAACAACAAAAGCTTGAAACAAATACCAAACATGCCATACCCGAACGAAATGTTCACCATGGCAAACTACAATAGGTTGGTGTATGATGAGTTGAAGTACAATACAGAGGAATTACACAAACAACACAAGAAAATGTATCGTACATTGACACACGAGCAAAAAGACATACATCAAACCATAATGGATGTTGTTTCTCAAGAAAAAGGAGGGATGTTCTTTGTCTATGGATACGGAGGAACTGGTAAAACGTACCTTTACAAAACATTATCTGCCGCATTAAGGTCAAAAGGCGAAATAGTGTTAAATGGTGGAAGGAATGCGCATTCTCGGTTTGCTATTCCAATCAATGTGGTTGAGGATTCTATATGTCATATTCCAGCAGATAGTGACCTCGCTGAATTGTTAAGAAAGTCTAAACTTATCATATGGGATGAGGCTCCGATGACACATAGACATTGTTATGAAGCGTTTGATAGGACATTGAGAGACGTATGCAGGACAAACCCATTCGAAACTTCTGATAAGGTTTTTGGAGGTAAAGTAGTTTTATTCGGTGGAGATTTTCGACAAATATTGCCGGTGATTACAAATGGCAGTAGGCATGATGTGGTACACGGGCCAATTAACTCTTCATACTTGTGGCAACATTGCAACGTCATGCGATTGACTATGAATATGAGGCTAGAACGAAAGAAATACAAGACTTTGCAGATTGGATATTAAGCATCGGTAACGGAACAATTGGAGGTAAGAATGATGGAGAAGCAATGGTAGAATTCCTAGATGATATGTTGATCCCTGATTCAGACGATCATATTGGTTCAATCATTGAAGAAACATACCCCCAATTGATCGAGAACCTTTATAATCCCTCTTTTTTCCAAGAAAGGGCCATTCTTGCACCAACACATGACCTCGTGGATATGATAAACGATCGTATGCTGCAACTTCTCCACGGGGAACAAAAGACGTATGACAATTCAAACTCGGTTGGTATACTTGATATGGACTCGAATTTTAATGAGGCACTTTACACAACCGACTTTCTTAATAGCATTCGCATTGCTGGCCTTCCACAACATTCTTTAAAATTAAAAGTAGGATCACCCGTTATGTGCATGAGAAACATTGACCAAACACTAGGGTTATGCAACGGAACCAGGCTTCAAGTACATAGGATGGGTATAAATATAATCGAAGCAAAAATTATATCCGGTGGAAGTGTTGGTACTATATGTGCAATACCAAGAATGGTCTTAAGCCCTTCCGATAATAAGATGCCGTTTAAATTTAATCGCAGACAATTCCCTGTCGCGTTGTGTTTTGCAATGACAATTAACAAAAGTCAAGGTCAAACTTTAACACAAGTAGGTTTATTTCTACAAAGGCCGGTGTTCTCGCACGGACAACTATAAGTAGCCGTGTCAAGGGTCAAAAATAGAAAGGGATTGAAGATTTTATGCTGTGATGAAGAGGGAAAATACACGAAATCAACAAAAAATGTTGTGTATAAAGAAGCTTTGTTTAGAATTTAAGGTTGTCAATCATGGGATGTCATGGGTTGTTAAAAACCAGTCAGCGGGAATCAAAAAAAACTTTCTGTGAACATTTCATGTCATACTAATTAAAACAGATATCATGTCTCAACTATCGTTTCTTTACCAAAACAAAAGGGATGTATTGGCTGCTCATATATTCTATGTTGAACAACTACACGGAAATGATCCAGGTACGCAACTTTAAGTTTTATAAAATATATTAATATCATCGTATCTACATACCTTACATCAATAAGGCAATAAGAATTTTAAAATCCAAAAACGCTTTTAAACATTGCTTATCACAAAACAGAGCACACACTAATAATTCAAACAAAAAACATAAAACTAAACATACTATTAAAGTTTTTTAACTAAGCCGGAAATAACGCAAATAGAACCAGCAGTACTAACTTTCAAGTTAGTACCGTTCCTTTTAACTTAATACTGCTAAAGCTTTTCAGCAACAATCCGGTTCCAGCAGTACTAACTTTCAAGTTAGTATTGTTCCTTTACACTTAGTACTGCTAAATCTTTTTAGCAACTGAATAAGCACTCTAAAACATAATTCCATTGTAGATAATCCTAAAGCTACCGGAACAACTACATTCTAATTACATACCATACTTTATATATACTAAAACAAGCTACCAATTCCAGAATACATCCTTATAAATAAGTGCTAAACAAACTAAACATCATTGTCTATACTTAGATACACATTAAACTAATCCTAAACCTACCACAAACACCTACATTTTAATTAAATACTATACTTGATATACACTAAAACACTCCAGCAGTACTAACTTTCAAGTTAGTACTGCTCCTTTACAATTAGTAATGCTAAAATTTGTAAGGAACTGAATAAGCACTCTAAAAGCTATCTATGTGGGGCATTAAGTATTTATATAGATCCTTTAGGAAGGAGTGTATAACCTGTGTAGGCAGACACATCCTAGGTCAACGGAACTAACTGACTAAACCTTTGAGATGCAGTTAATGGTTTAAGTACTCATAAAACCACAATCTTCTTCCATACAGAAATAACCAATAGACGTCCCGTGATTAAGTGAAGTAAACCATTTTTACCCGCGTCTGCACACATGAGACAGAACAAAGAATCAATATCCAAAATACACAAATAGATGGAATACAAACACATGGTTCAAGGTTTGTGCTCAATCAGATCCAAGTATCAACCATTGCATTCAAACTGTGATCAAAATAAACTTGACTATTGATGCGCGTGTGCGTATGCTCTAATTTATACCCACAGTATGTCGTTGTAGTTTTAGCAGTATTTAAGTTTTAAATTTATATTTAGCCGACTTATCAATAACACACACACTTTAACGAGCAGTGTACCCGGTCAGTATGAATATAATGGTAAGTAGAGTGTCGATCACTAAGAGTGGAACGTATTATCAAGTTATCCTAATTAGTATTTTAATATCTTAAGTTAGCTATACAACCTAATCTAATGCAAGGGGGTTCAGTCTGAGAAACTGGCATGGTTTGGTTGCAATTAAATAATAAACTAAACTAATAGGCACGAATCAGCGAGTAGCACACACGTACACAGATAAATACTTGAGATAATAAGAAGACCTGTCCTGATAGTTAAGTAGCTTGTCACTTGTTTTATTGCTAGTTTTATATGAAGTGTATAGTTCGATGCAACGCACCGAGATTAAGTCCTTTCTCGTTGGCTCTAATCTTATAGGTGAGTAAACCCTTAATGATTACTTATGACTATCCTATTTATCTTTCTTCCTACTTTTCTACAGACGATAGAATGCATAGGCGATCTAATAAATAGGCGAGGGCAGAGGCATGGCGACCCGGTCAACGCTCAGCTAGACACAGAGGTTATCAATGCACTAATAAAAGTCACCAAAGACATCAACATATAAACTTTAATTAATGGGAAAGCAGTTTTAAGGGAGTGCAACCTTTCCGTTGTCACATTACACAAGCCACCAATCCTGATGAATTAAAGTTTACTAACACAATAAAACAAAACTACTTAATGAATTAAATACATGCAGGACCTTCTTACAGCTCTTGTATCTTCGTTCAAGGTGTGTCTTGTGCTGCTACTTTGACTGAATTCGTCCTAGGGTTTCTGTCTTCTCGTACTTAGCTAAATGTCCAACTTTTGTCACCTCTCGAATTCGTCTGGTCTTGGGGTATTTATAGTTTCTGTCTGAGGGTAAGATGCGGCGCATCTAATAAGTAGATGCGGCGCATTGACTTAACTTCGCGTGGGGTCCAAGATTAATATATTCAGGAATATTCGTACACCGCCAGAAGATGCGGCGTAACTCCGTTCTTAGATGCGGCGCATGTCCTTGCTGTCTTGGATAATATCTTTTGAAATCTTGATAGTGATGCGCCGTATGTAATAAGTATGATGCGGCGTATCTGGAGCAGAATGTCTTGATCTTGTACATTTCAGTAGACTCTTAACTTCTTGCTTGTTTTGCTCCATAATTAGTCCAAAATTGCCAAGTTTCACCAAATGCTTGTTTTTACCTGAGAATTACAAAAGTAAACATTAACGTATCAATTCTCACAGATAATATAATAAAACAAGTCAAATAAATAGGATAAATGACGGTAATAAAATGTACTTATTTGAGTTCATCAAATATCCCCCCACTTGAACTTTACTTGTCCCCATGTAAACCTTAGAATTAATCTTATGAATATGTATCCTAAAAGATATTAGGATTTATTTTTATATTTAAGCATGTATTCATTTTTGTCATAATCACACAACCAAACACTTAACGAATTAGAAGTAAAATAAAATATTCTGATAAAAGCAAATCTAATCGTTTAACTGTCCAGTCGTGACGAATATTCTATCATAGGCTTGGCAAGTATACACATCTCCCCCACTAAAGCCAAGGAATAACAAGTCTAAAGCGGTAAAAAGGGTTTGCAGGCTTAAAGGTTAATCATTCTCCTTAACCTCTATCGATCTCAAATTCCAGAAAAGGCGACAAAATCACAAAAATAAAACTTAAAAATTAAAACTGAAAATCATCAGGTCAGTCGATGCACCGTATCTTATGGAAGAAGATACGCCGTATCGAGCCTGGAATAATTACGAATCAGAATAGAAGATGCGTCGCATCCTTAACCAGGGATGCGCCGCATTAAAATAAACTGACAAAAAGTTTTAAAGTCAAAAGTAAAATAAAAATGCAGAAAATAAAATAAGATATGACCAGTGCAGGAGATGCGTCGCATCTCAGGATTGAGATGCGCTGTATGTGCTGCGGGCCTGACTGACTCGACACAAAATCAGAAAATAAAATAAAAGATAAGCATGGGTTGCCTCCCACGAAGCGCTTGTTTTTGTTCGAGTCACGAGCCTGACTCTACCCTTATTTACTGCGTAATAGGGTGTTGTTCCCCCCACTTGGGATCAAGTGCGGGTGATAGTAGCAATAAACACGAAAAGAGTATAAACTTGCTAGTAAAGATGGAAGAAATAAATAAATATCATACCTTGGCAATATACGTACATCTTTCCTATTCTTACCCGGTTTGGTTGATAAATTGGATGACTTGACCACTTCATCAGAAAGAGTAGTGTGTTGAGGAAAAATGAGTCTCCTTTCTTCTTGGTTAGTCTCTTTGGTAGTAAGGCGTCCCTTGACTTCCGCAGAAGATGAGAAAGGGTCTTTGGCAAGTAAAAGTTCGAGCTCCTCTACATACTTCATAGGGTCGGAATCATCATCTTCATCAATCATAGCAATATTTAAAAGCTCCTCACCAAATTCTTCTTCGAGCTCCACCAAATACGGGTTGATCACAGGTGCTTCAATAGGTAGTGTAATAAATTTGCCCTCATCATTCTTTTGTTTTACAACCTGTTTAGGAAAACTAGCAAGATTATTAGTAACGGGATTAATAATATTAAATAAATTTGTACCACTTTGTGTTGTAAGTGACTCCAATTCATCTTGTGAATATCCATCTTCAACTAGTGGTCTTACAATTTCAGCATCTTCCCGAATTTCATTCTTAAATAAGTAATCCCAGATTTCTTCAAAATCCCTCGTTGGGTCAAAATCTGGCTTATCCGTTCCACACCTAAATACTTCCGTTTGTTGTGGTAACTGCGGTATGCTATCGTACGCAATAGCATCAAACTTTTCAATATCAGAATACTCATTATCTTCATCCGAGGGAATATTATCATGGTGTTTTTGATATGATGAGAATATATCTTCCACCTCGGGTGGAAAATCACAAGTAATAGCATTATACACCATTGTCCCACATTCATCTTCATTTTCATTATAAGCACTTTCGGATGAATAAGCTTCTTTGTAAACAATTGCCGGATTTTCATTCAAATCAAACACTTGTGACTCTTCTTCATCTTGGGCAACTTCTGGAGAAATAACATCATCAATAACTATTGACGGAAACCTAATTGCACCAAAATCGTATGATTCTTCTTCATCTTCATCAATTGATAAAGTCCAAGTGTGTCGAAATGGCAATTTGTTTCTTTCTCTCCCTGACTTTTTCTGCTTCAATAACAAGTATTCTTCCATCGTGAGTTCTTTATCCATGATGACTTGTGCACCATATCTTGCTCTTTCCCAATCGTAGATCCCATTATTGCTCAAGGCTCTTTCCTCTTCAAATCTGATATATTCTTCCGTTGTAATATCCGGATCGTCCATCTTCCTGAAATAAAACTTACTCGTGCAAAAGAAGGGTGAAACGATCAAAGTAAAATAAAAGCTGCTGATATCTGTTGTAGATGCGCCGTATCCTATAAGTTAGATACGCCGTATCTTAATACATTAAAAATAAATCAGACTTTTATTCAGAAAAGCAATACGCCGCGCTCGATAAATCAAATGCGCCGTATGTTTAAATAATCAAAAATTAGTTATACTTATAAAAATTTTAATGCGCCGTATCAGCAAAAACTAATACGCCGTTACTTCGTTACGTTTCAAAATATAAGATTTTTGATTATTATTAAAGATGCGCCGTATCGATAGAGATCGATGCGTCGTATCTGTTTAATAATTCGAAACTGTTTTTAATTAAAATAATAGATACGCCGTATCTGTAAAAGCAGATGCATCGTATCGCGTTATCGCTTAGAAAAATTTTCTTATTAAAAACAGATACGCCGTATCTTGGGGAAAGATGCGTCGTATCGAATTTATTAAACGCGTTGTTTTTAATAAAAATTAAACGCAATACGCCGCATCTAAGAAAATAGATGCGCCGTATCATTTATATTAGCTCAGTACAACGATAGCAGAATACAGAAAATACGAAAAAATAAAAACAAATAAAAACAGACAAAAATAAACAAAAATTAAACACACAAAAACAGAAAATATGCAAAATAATACAATGAATGCAAATTAACTAATATACAACACGGTTAGCGGTTAGATTAAAAATTAAAAAGAAAAACCTAATTAAAATACTAATCAAATTAACCGATAATAACAATTCACTCCCCGGCAACGGCGCCAAAAACTTGATGCGCGTGTGCGTATGCTCTAATTTATACCCACGGTATGTCGTTGTGGTTTTAGCAGTATTCAAGTTTTAAATTTATATTTAGCCGACTTATCAATAACACACACACTTTAACGAGCAGTGTACCCGGTCAGTATGAATATAATGGTAAGTAGAGTGTCGATCACTAAGAGTGGAACGTATTATCTAGTTATCCTAATCAGTATTTTAATATCTTAAGTTAGCTATACAACCTAATCTAACGCAAGGGGGTTCAGTCTGAGAGACTGGCACGGTTTGGTTGCAATTAAATAATAAACTAAACTAATAGGCACGAATCAGCGAGTAGCACACACGTACACAGATAAATACTTGAGACAATAAGAAGACCAGTCCTGATAGTTAAGTAGCTTGTCACTTGTTTTATTGCTAGTTTTAAATGAAGTGTATAGTTCGATGCAACGCACCGAGATTAAGTCCTTTCTCGTTGGCTCTAATCTTATCGGCGAGTAAACCCTTAATGATTACTTATGACTATCCTATTTATCTTTCTTCCTACTTTTCTACAGACGATAGAATGCATAGGCGATCTAATGAATAGGCGAGGGCAGAGGCATGGCGACCCGATCAACGCTCAGCTAGACACAGAGGTTATCAATGCACTAATAAAAGTCACCAAAGACATCAACATATAAACTTTAATTAATGGGAAAGCAGTTTTAAGGGAGTGCAACCTTTCCGTTGTCACATTACACAAGCCACCAATCCTGATGAATTAAAGTTTACTAACACAATAAAACAAAACTACTTAATGAATTAAATACATGCAGGACCTTCTTACAGCTCTTGTATCTTCGTTCAAGGTGTGTCTTGTGCTGCTACTTTGACTGAATTCGTCCTAGGGTTTCTGTCTTCTCGTACTTAGCTAAATGTCCAACTTTTGTCACCTCTCGAATTCGTCTGGTCTTGGGGTATTTATAGTTTCTGTCTGAGGGTAAGATGCGGCGCATCTAATAAGTAGATGCGGCGCATTGACTTAACTTCGCGTGGGGTCCAAGATTAATATATTCAGAAATATTCGTACACCGCCAGAAGATGCGGCGTAACTCCGTTCTTAGATGCGGCGCATGTCCTTGCTGTCTTGGATAATATCTTTTGAAATCTTGATAGTGATGCGCTGTATGTAATAAGTATGATGCGGCGTATCTGGAGCAGAATGTCTTGATCTTGTACATTTCAGTAGACTCTTAACTTCTTGCTTGTTTTGCTCCATAATTAGTCCAAAATCGCCAAGTTTCACCAAATGCTTGTTTTTACCTGAGAATTACAAAATGTTTGGCAGTGCAACATAAACCCCTCATTTATCCATTTGCTATAAAAAAAAAACCCCTCAATGTAAACTAAATACTGTATCGAAGATACGTTTACGTAAATGCGTGCAACATATGCATTCGGAAATGTTATATAAAAAACCAAACAAAACTCCAATCCTTTCAAACCAGTCCTTTTGATCGGAATATACAAACAAATTATACAACTAGACATTTAAGTAAAATCTATACACTCTAATATGTACATTAATGAATACCTATTTTAAACATACAACACATACAAAAATTAATTACCATGTATTTTAAATGTATAAAATATGTATTATACACCAACTCATACTAAATAGTACATAAATAACAATAGCATAACCCTATTTACGTAAATTACAGGTCATGCCTGCCCATCAGGCGGTCTTTGAAACTAGTATATATATAGATGGGATATATTGAGAAGGGTTCTTAAAATGAAAAGGCTAGGAATCCACCACAATGCGTCATGTGTCCCTAATTAACCCTCCGTTAAGATTATAACTGTAGGGGTATATTTGTCATCTTACATCCAACCCTATATAAGCTTTTTTTCCTTCATTCATTCTTCCTTTTCCTACCTTATTCTCTCCAGCCACGCCTTCTTCATTCCATCATTCTTCGTTCTCACCATTCACCAACGCCTTCACAACCATTCATCACCACCTTCACCACTACCTTCCTCACTGTTAACCTCCGTTATACAATTGTTTTATTTTTGTAGCCCTAATTCAAAGATTCACTTTGTTCTTATAATTAATCCTAATTCACCATCACTACCGTTCACAACCTACCTTCACCATCGTCCACAACCGTTCACCACCATTCCCCGCCCAAGATGTAACCAGATTCATTATTCAATTTGAAAGTAAGGTTTTTTTAACAGTATTTAACTATTAATATGGTTATATTGATCTTCGTTTGCATGTATATGATGTTATTGATCTAATTATGTTATATTCAAAGTGTCTAGATCTAAAAAAAAAAATACTAAATGTGTATATGGAACCGGCACACCAGGTGTTTGATAAAATGTCTACATGATATTCTATAACTGTGATGCAATAAATTTGTATTGTGATGCACCATTTGTTCATACACCTTGTGATGAACTTGTTGCTAAAATGTGATTCACTGATATAGATGACATTCTAATGCAATTATTAGTTATTACTAAAACTATGATGCACTTGTTACTAAAACTGTGATGCACTGATATTGATAACACTGATATGCACTATATGAGTTAGACTTAATTTGTTATTTGTTGAATCTCTAAGACAAACTTTAGTAGTTAGATTTAAAGTATATCAAGTTTTTCACTAGATCTTAAACGAATTTGAAAAAAAAAAAAACACTACCAGATGAAAAATGTGTATATGAAACCTGCACACTAGGTGTTTGATGAAATGTCAACATTATATTCTATAACTGTGATGCACTAATTTCATATTGTGATGCACCAGTTGTTCATATACCTTGTGATGAACTTGTTGCTAAAACTGAGATGCACTAATATAGATAACATTGTGATGCACTTGTTACTAAAACTGTGATGCACTAATATAAATAACACTATTGTGCACTATATTTAAAATGTTGATGCAGTCACATTTTACCTATTTCATTACATTTAATGTAGGTTTTTGTTATTTCGTTCTCATAAGAGTGTTAAATTTACATATGGAAAATTCTCCGTATATTTATTTTCATTGTGATGCACTGGTTTTGTGATGCATCGTTTGTATTATATTTAAATTTTTTAGTATGATGCAATATTTTTTAATTGAAGATGTCTATTTAATCAGCAAACAATAATGAGTGTAGTTCATTATCTGCTAATGATTGTAAGAACTTAATTCAAAAGCTATTGCGTTTTTTTGCAGTTTTTATGTATTTTATTTTGTATTTTGTTGATTTTGTTTCCGTATGTTAGTTATTCATTGTTTTATTATTTTGTTTATCTGTTTGTTAAGGTTTTATTAAGTTTAGTAGTTTTTTCATTAGTAGTATTGCTCAAGTTGTTCCAGGCCCTTTCAAGAATGGTAAAAATGGTAAAAAGAAGATGCAGAAAAAGAGTCATGGTGACTATAAGCCGAAAGTTTCTAGAGATACAAACAAGTTTATTGCTAAAAGGGCTTTTTTGGAGAGTATTTCTAGTGATAGAAAACGGAAAGATTTGGGAAATGAGCTGGTTTTTGTACCATGTGAGGAAACTTTGAAAATTAAATATGGGAATGGTATGGCTATTGAGCACTTTATCGGGTTTGTTCTTTGTAACACCCCTAACTCGAAATATGGCAGCGAAACAAAGTTTGGGGTATTACTTTCGGGTAACGCAGTCACAATCATAGATAACGACCTCATAACAAGCCGTTTCAATAAAAACATATCATTCGGGTAATGCAGTCACAATCATAGATAACGACCTCATAGGAAAACTACTACTATAATACTAAACTATCATAATAAAGATGATCACTAATCTCTACTGACGGTCTCCTACGTATGTAGCCAAGACATCAACACTATCATCAAAACGGAATCGCACCATCCTATCATAGTACGCCTGCCACTGCATGGCATGGATCACAACCCTCAATTCCTGAATACTACGCAGGTAATGACGGCTATCAATATCAGTGAAAACAGCTCCAAGGTCCAACTTCTCCACAATCTTATCAACCTCAGACATCCTTTTCTCCAACGACACCAAACGCTCCCGAATCTCTATCTCTGTCTTCTCTGTCGAACTCAACCTCGCAGCATGCTCATACAACTCAACATACAAGTCACCCACAGCTCTCCTATCTCCCTTAATCTCCTTCTTCAACCCTATAACATCAGTTTGTCGCGCACTTAACCGACGAGACATCGACATGTAGCGATCCGTACACCAACCAATATCCTGACGCAAATGGCTCAGCTCAGCCCTAAGCACTGAGGGTGACACTCGCGGCACTGTTGAAGACTCTCCAATCTCGAATGTCGATGGTTGCTCAGATGTCACCTCGGTAGCAAGTGCATGTCCTAATGCGTCCGACGTATGAGACTCATATGTGACGTCTAACACTGCTGGTGAAAGTGTTATAGGGAGATCCTCCTCCTCCTCCTCCTCGTCATCATAACCCTCATCATCATCATCATCATCCATCTCATCATCGTCCTCCATTTCATCATCATCCTCAATCTCATCATCATCCTCAATCTCATCATCAATAGGGTATGGATCTTCCTCTGGACTAGGTGGTGCAAGCGCGGGATCAAGGGGTGCAATTGATAACTGACCGGATGGGACTGGTGCAGACATGATACTCTACAAAGAGTATTGGAAAATATAAAAATTCTAGCGAATTTTATAAAAATGGTTTTATACGAAGTAAAATAGCAGTGGAAAGTTTAAGTACATAATAGTATGAGAGAATGCATACATAAAAGATAAAAGAGCGAAGTGGCACGGAGGGCTGATGGCTATCGATTGTGAAAATGTTTTAACACCAGGAAAAGAAGGAAAATGTTTGTAGTCGAGTATGACCTCGTTCTCTATAAACCATGGCTCTGATACCATTCTGTAACACCCCCAACTCGAAATATGGTAGCGGAACAAAGTTTGGGGTATTACTTTCGGGTAAAGCAGTCATAATCATAGATAACGACCTCATAACAAGCCGTTTCAATAAAAACATATCATTCGAATTATAAATAAACACTAAAGTTCAAAAAGGTTCCCAAACATCATACACAACGGAAAATCAAGGTTTCGCCATTGAGAGGAATATGAACAACTAGCTCCCCACAAATAATACTCGCCTGATGCTTGGATAACCAATCTATCCCCGCAACTACGTCAAAGCTTCCCAGTTCAATAGGCATGAGATCGATACTAAACAGATGGTCTAGGAGATTTAGGGTACAGTCTCGGATTACGGTGCAAGTGTCAACTAGGTTGCCATTAGCTAGCTCAATGCTATAACTAGTGTCTAGGGTGGTAGAGGTGATATTAAGTAGGGGTGAAATCGTAGAAGAAACAAAACTCATATCGACACCAGAATCGAATAAAACTTTAACACGATGATTGTTGAGAAGAAACGTACCGGTAACCACATTCGGATCTTGTTGCTGCTCCCCATTGCCCATCACATATGCTCTCCCACGAGCGCCTTTAGTTCGTTAACCGTTGTTCTTTGGGCAATGGCTTATGTAGTGACCACACTCTCCACATCCACAACAAATCACCACTGGCTGTGTGTTACTCCTAGTAGCCACAGCTCTGCTCTTACAATGTTTAGCAATATGTCCAACCTTCTAACATTTCTGACACTTAGCTGTGCATGGTCCAGCGTGATGCTGTCTACACTTATCACAAAATGGGTGTGACCCAGCATACCCTCCAACTTGTGCTGGTGCAGCCACATAAGCTTTAACAGTCTCTTGCCTTCTGTTCTGTTATTGGTGATGGTTGTTGTTACGATACTGATTGTTGTTGTTGTTGTGGTGAGGGTTTCTGTTGTTGTTGCGATTGTTGTAGTTGTTGTAGTTGGTGTTCCTCTTGTTTTCATCCCACTTTCTTTTGTTGTCATAGTTGTTACTCCTCTGAACAGCACCATGCTTAATTACTTGTTCCAAAAGTCGCTCAGATATAGGAATAGTCTCATCCAGAGTCTGAGAGTTGTAAGAAGTCACATGCCCTTCAATACTGGAGGGTAATCCTCCAATGAACTTTTCCAGTAGTTTCTCGTCATCTGGCACCATGTGAGCACAGAAAACCTTCAATTCTTGAAATCGACGCATGTAAGTAGCAAGATCAACACCGTTTACTGCCAAATAGTAAAACTTAGTCTCCAACCTCTTCACATCACTACGACTACAATACTTCTTAACCATTTCCCTTTTGAATTCTTCCCATGGAATGTTGTAAGCATTTTCTAGTCCCATGGTTTGAACAAAAGAATTCCACCAAGACAACGCCTGTTCCACTAAGGTACCTGTCGCATACTTCACCTTGCAATCCTCAGAACACTACTTCATAGAAACATAGACTCTGTCTTCTCAAACCACTGAGTCAAACCAACAGCTCCTTCAGTTCCCTTGAAAGTGATAGGCTTGCAATTCATAAAGTCCATATAGGTGCAGAAATGATTATCATTAGCAATGAACATTCCTGCATACCCACCATTTGGATTGCCAACACCCGCTTTCCCTGCAAGCGTTGCGGCAATACCGTCATTCACCAGTTTCTTAATCTCAGCTGATGTCATTCTCCTAGATGGCATAATTCTATTAATCATCACAAGTGTACAACACGGTAAGTATTTGATCAATGTAACAGAATCATAACACAAGGTAAATAACACAGTGATACATCATAATACAGTGTACATTCAAAATCATAAATGGTACATCATTAAAATACTTCATAGATTCAATACTTGTCATAAGTTTTAAAAGATATGCAAAACGACTACAAGTTTCTTATCAAAATCTACTAACTGAAACTAGTCAGTTTAGTACGTACAAGGCAAACTACTACTATAATACTAAACTACCATAATAAAGATGATCACTAATCTCTACTGACGGTCTCCTCCGTATGTAGCCAAGACATCATCACTATCATCGAAACGGAATCGCGCCATCCTGTCATAGTACGTCTGCCACTGCATGGCATGGATCTCATCCCTCAACTCCTGAATACTACGCTGGTTAATGACGGCTATCAATATCAGTGAAAACAGCTCCAAGGTCCAACTTCTCCACAATCTTCTCAACCTCGGACATCCTCTTCTCCAACGACGCCAAACGCTCTTGAATCTCTGTCTCTGTCTTCTCTGTCGAACTCAACCTCGCAGCATGCTCATACAACTCAACATACAAGTCACCCATAGCTCTCCTATCTCCCATAATCTCTTTCTTCAACCCTATAACATCAGTCTGTCGCGCACTCAACCGTCGAGACATCGACATGTAGCAATCCGTACACCAACCGATATCCTGATGTAAATGGCTCAGCTCAGCCCTAAGCTCTGAGGGTGACACTCGCGGCACTAGTAAAGACTCTCTAATCTCGAACGTCGATGGTGGCTCATATGTCACCTCGGTAGCAAGTGCATGTCCCAAGGCATCCAACGTATCAAACTCATATGTGACGTCTGACACTGCTGGTGAAAGTGGTATAGGGAGATCCTCCGGCTCCTCCTCCTCATCATCATCACCCTCATCATCATCATCCTCCATCTCATCATCGTCCTCCATCTCATCATCAATAGGGTATGGATCCTCCGCTAGACTAGGTGGTGCAAGCGCGGGATCAAGGGGTGCAACTAACAACTGACCGGATGGGACTGGTGCGGACATGATACTCTACAAAGAGTATTGGAAAATATAAAAATTCTAGCCAATCTTATAAAAATGGTTTTATATGAAGTAAAATAGCAGCGGAAAGTTTAAGTACATAATAGTATGAGAGAATGCATACATAAAAGATAAAAGAGCGAAGTGGCACGGAGGGCTGATGGCTATCGATTGTGAAAATGTTTTAACACCAGGAAAAGAAGGAAAATGTTTGTAGTCGAGTATGACTTCGTTCTCTATAAACCGTGGCTCTGATACCATTCTGTAACACCCCCAACTCGAAATATGGTAGCGGAACAAAGTTTACGGTATTACTTTCGGGTAAAGCAGTCATAATCATAGATAACGACCTCATAACAAGCCGTTTCAATAAAAACATATCATTCAAATTATAAATAAACACTAAAGTTCAAAAAGGTTCCCAAACATCATACACAGCGGAAATAAAAGACATAGTTCAAAAGGGGTTTTTTGAATAATAAGTGATAGTAAAAAGTAGATAGATAGTAAAAGCCAAAAGCCATCGATAATCTTCATGCCACTCCCAGTGCCAGTACAGTTTGCATCAATTACCTGAGATAAAACATACTTAAAAAGTCAACACAAATGTCGAGTGAAATCCATAGGTTTAAAATAAATAGCTGAACACAAGATTTTCATGTCTGGAAGATATAAGTAACAAATACATATATCAGGTAAGCGTCAAACAGTTGCTAAGCTCATGTCACGCAAAACGTTAACCGGCACCAAATAACATTAGCGTAAGTCGACAGTAACCGCGGAATTCATAATATAATAGTTGCCCTCGAGATAGATACTTTGCCTGATACCTAGTGATAAATCGAATATAGTACATCACATGCGGACCAGACTTAGTCAACATGGCGGGATGGTCAAATCCTATAGGCCTATATCCCTATATTCGCGCTCATTCGCAAGTGATTAATGGTTCATAATCGAGGGACTTGCTTTTGGCAAAGTAGGTACTTAGCAATATCATCTTAGTCAGGAATAGCATACATTTAAACGATTGTGTTCATGAAAAGTAAATAGCATGTATCTCCCCCATGGGTTTATAAACTAATTCAAAGTAAAGTGGGGCTATGAATCACACCTTAGTTGTAGAGAAATGAGATATAGCAAATAATCAGATGGAACAGCACGGCAAATAAACCTCAACACAACCTAACAAATAAACGGCATGTCTCAGATGTAATCCTCGAAACGATTTATAAAATAATACTCGTGTTTGAAATACAAACGGTTTAGTTTCAATGGCGTTTGAAAGAAAAGAAGATTTAAGACTCGTGTGGATACGAGAAAGCTAAATAAGAAACGTCGGTAAACGCAAACGGATACGCAAGAAAAGATAAAAAGAAAAGAGAGAAGAAATAAGAAATGAAAGAAGAAATAGTAATAAGAAAGGAAATAAAACAAGAAAACAAGAAGAAAACATCAATAGGTAATTTCGTTATAACAAGGTTTTATCAAATAGTTGGACATGATGCGTCCGTTTATAAAACATTTCCAAGTCGTTACGACCCTTGAATAATACAAGTTTTATCGCATTTTACAAGTTTATATATACATAATTGGACACTATTATTCGCGTAAATATTAGTTGTCAAGTTTATCGACCATTTTGTGTATGTTCGGGTCCAAATATGTCAAACTCTTATGAGTCTAACATACTCTTCCGTCTCATGTACCAAAATTGTCCATAAGTTCCATCGCCTAATATCGTAAATCCTATAACGTCCAATCCTCAATCCAAGCAAAGGTATATATCCAAGTCCGAGTCCAAATCATATCCCATATTGTCCAAACATTTATCCGAAACAACAATCGATAACAAATAAATTAATAAATAACGGAAAAAAAAATAAACGACCAAATAAATATAAAATTGACTCGAGGTTTTCTAACCTCGAGTATGACACGGCCGAGACTCCCGTGAGTCTTGACTAAACACAACTCGACACTCTAAACTCAATGACCATTTTCGTGACTCCCGTGAGTCACGGCTCAACTCCATTCGAACCTAAGTGGTTCTCGACCCAAACACACTCATCCAAATCCAACACCAATCCAATCCAAACAAAAATAACCACAAAACTAATCCTAAACCTTGGCCGTGACTTACCCCGAGTCACGGCTCACACCCCGTCGAGCCTAGGAGGCTCTCGGCTTCCACTTAACCAAACCAAATCCATCAGAATCCAAACACAACCACAAACAAACTACTAATAATCAAATTTCCCACATGTCGTGACTCTCCACGAGTCACGGCTCGACTTAAATTAGTCTCAACTCTTGGCTAAGTCCAAACCCTAGACCAAATCCGAAACCAACTCATCAAACTTCAACATAACCCAACCAAATCTAATCCTAAGCCTAGCCATGACTCACCACGAGTCTCGGCCCAACTCGAGGTGGGTTTATGACTCTCGGCCGAAACAAAATACACCCAAATCCAATCCAAAAATCCTAACCGAGCCACAAACAAATGAAATCAAGGTCAACAAAGCCAAAAAACATCAAAAACTATCACAACTCACCCCGAGTTAACTCGACTCGCGAGTTGACTGACTGGGTCGAGTTGACTCGGACCGAGTCACGGCTAAAACAAGTAGATCCACACGAGATTTGATCAAAAAAGAAAAGTTTTAATAAAAGTTTTGTAATATAAATGGTTTTATCAAAGTTTTAAGAATTAGGGTTTTGGTTTTATAAAAATACGAAGGGAGGGGGGTTGCGTGAGTGAGTTACCAAGAAGAAGAGGGTGAAAAGGGTGGTGGTGATGGTCTCGCAGTGGCGGTGAGGCTGAGGTGTTGGTTTTCGGTAACAAACAAGCTCCGATTGAGCTCAAACCTTCCAGAAACAATAAGAGGCCTTCGATCTATGTGTGGATGAAGTTTGAAGGTTCGCCGGAAAATTTTCCGGCGACGGCGAAGGTGGCGGCCGGCAGTGGTGATGAGTTTTCCGGCGAGAGGGGTAGAAAGAGAGAGAGAGTGGTGTAAGTGTGTGTGTTTTATTAGTGAAGAGAGAGAGAGAGAGAGAGAGAGAGAGAGAGAGAGAGAAAGAAAATGGGTGTTTTATAAAAATTAGATGGACCATTTGTGTGCAAACAAAAGTGAAGGGAGTGTTAGTGTAAAAAGGGTAAAGGGGTAAAAAGAGAGTTTTATCAAACTTTTAATATATTCACTGCGGGACCCATTTAACGTACCAAACGGACTCGAAAATTAATGAAACTTGCGCCATTGTTCTCGAAATAATTTTTCCAATAAATACGAGTATAAATATGCATAACTTTCTTGAAGTTAATTTTATTTGGCAAATTTGATTCGTTTCGTGCTTTCTAGGTTGTGCCAGTTCAATAAAGGGACAATGTTCTCGTCTCTCAAGATATCTCTCGTTTCTCAAGTTCAAATAAGTTCAGGAAAATTTTAAATGCTTAGTTGATGCAAAAATAAATATTTGGCTAGTGTAAAAGGTTTTGAAAAATTACCGGGTATTACATTCTTGATCAAATAGCTCAAAATCTACATAAGTTCGAGTTGGGTGTATAACTTAAGAAGTCGCTCCTTTTGATGTATCCCCAAGTAATAATAGTAAGGTTAACCCGTTCACAAATGCTAGTACTGATGAGTGGCCTTTTACTCATCATTTTATACCCGAAAACCCCCACAAAAAACGACCAAAAACACCCAAATGGACCATATATTGTTACAAATATCCTTGGATTGTGTTTTGTGTGTTTCAGGTACAAAAGGATTGAAAACGAGGCAAATATGGACAAAACCGAGCTTGGAATGAAAAAGAGTCGAAAACCGAAGCCGGAAAAGACATTATTTATTTGGATTTAATTTGAGCTCGGAAAATCCCAAACGGCCCTTGGATTATTACTTGTTGGCAAAAATGGACCCTTGTAGAAATTTGAAGACTGGGCAGAAATGGTCCTTGAGGTTTCATGAATTACACAATTAGTCATTGTGATGAAACCAAATTTATCCTAACTAAAAAAAAAACCCTACAACCGGACCTTAAAATAAAATAACCCCATCCCACATTTTTTATCCACCCCATCTAAATCCTGTACCCAACCCATCCCACTAAACTTAAACAAACCCACCAAGCCCAATCATTTTACCCTAAAGCCCACACCCAATTTCACTCTAACTAAAAAACCCGACCCAAAGTTATTATTTATAAAACACCGGTCAATAAGAATGGTCAAACCCCCTTTTCCTTGGTCAAATTCCCAATCAAACGAAATCCCAACCCTAATCACTATTTCATCACCACTAACCTCCCATTGCCCGCCTAACCATCTGCTAACCCTCCAACCATCCCTTTCACCACCACTACCAGCCAAAGACATCACATGGGCATGTCTTTGGTCCCCTCCCCTCCACCTCAGCGATTCGTGGATAAAAAGATGAATCGACGGCCAAGATGTAAAGATGTGGTGAACAAGAAATGATCCAAGGGTTAGAAAAGAAACACAACCGCACGAAGAGGAACACACACACGAAAGAAACATACTCAGATTCTAGGGTTTTTGTATTTTTTTAGTATAAATATAGGCCGAGCAGTCGAGTTGTGTTTTTTAGGTTTATTTTTAGCTTTTTTGAGGTAATTGTAATTTTTATTCAGTTGTAATTTACTCTTTATTTAATATCAATCAATTTTTATATTATATTGTCTTTTTCAGCTTATTATTTGAACTGCTTAATTTTTGCTTATTTATTTTTCCTTTTACTGCTTGTTTTGCCCCAATTATGTTAGTTGATGTTTATCTGCTTATTTGGTCTGATTTATTTGAGTTGATGTTAGTATCGTTAGTTAGGATAGCAAGTTTGGTTGTTTTGACTTCATGGGTCAACCTAGTGTGATTGCTTATTACTTATTTTGCTTTTTTTTATCTTCTTATTTATTCTGGTAGTGCTTATTTGGTTTGCCCCCTAGTGTACTAGATTGTTTCCTGTTTTGAATCACTTTGAGTTTGAGTTGATTAGCATAGCTTTAGGATTAGTTCTTATCTCATAGCTTATTATAGTGATAAGCTACTGAGTTTGTTTTTTGCATATGTTATGATTTTAGTGATTGTTAGGAGTTAATCAATATCAGTAGGTAAAGTGTTTGACTTATTTTTTTAGTTCTAGGATTAAAGACCTGCAACATTTTATTTTGCCTCAATAGCTTATTTTAAATCTCACTTTTAGATTAGTTAAAGTCGGATATAGGTTTTGAATTTTTGTTTTTCAAGAAGCTTGCTAGGTAATATAGATCTGTTTGTGTTTATTTTGGAATTTTGAGCTTATCACTTAGCTTAAATTGGGTTGCAAAAACTGCTCTCTGCCCTTTCTTCTGCCCTGCATATTTTCTTGAACAGCAGACTCTAGTTATCTTTTATTTAGGAGTTTTAGTGTTGTAATCTGTTTTAGTTAATGTTGTGTTTTGTTTTGTTTGTTGCATTGTCTGATCAATCTGAAATTAAGCTGTTCTGAGCTCATCTTGTGGTTTTAAAAATGGTTTTAGTTGAAACCTAGCTTATTTAATGGTGTTTATTTGGTTTTTAAAAAGAAAGTCAAAGAAAAAAATTAAATAGCAAAAAACTACTAAGCCTAGGGTTCGAACCTGGGTTAGTCAGCTCACAACTCACAACCTTACCAAATGCTCTATAGTCCTTTTCAGTTAAATATTTCTTTCTTATTTCTTCTAAATCTTTTTTTTCTTTATAAGCTTTAATAAGCTGTCTCAGCTTATAACAGCTTATTTGCTTAAGTTTTTTTCAAAGTTCTTATTTTTCTTAGCTTAAAAATAGTTTAAAGTATTTACTGAAAAAGTTTCATAATTTTCCAGATAGTTTTACTATTTTTAAACAATTTATTTCTCTATTTTAGTTTTTAATTCCTAAAAAATTATATAAAAGTTAAAAAAAAAATGTAATTCTTTTTCTCAAAATTTTATTTTGTCATTTAGCACTTAGGAAAATTATTTTGATACACGTAGGATTAGTTTTTCAAATATTTTACGTTTTTACTCGTTCGTAGTTTTTGGTTTTCGTTATTCGATTTTCGTTTTTAGTAGATTTTCGAAACACAAGAAACCCTCGTCTTTTCAAGCATTTTAATACCGAACCGAAAACGATATCCTCAATTTCACGCCTCGCTGGGACCTCGACCCGGGTATTCACTTATCCGGTTATTAAATCGATTTTGCGTTTAGTGTTGCACGTTGACTTTTCTTCATGAGAGGTTGACTTGTGATTACTTTTAACACGAATACCAATTTTTGGCGCCGCTGCCGGGGAGGTGTGTTGCGACAATATCATTACGGTTTGACGATTAGTGACTTGAAGATCCTTCCTCGTGAAGTTTCGTATATATCTTGTGAATATTTTTTATCCAAAAATCCAAAAAAATTAAAAAAACTTTGAAAAACCCAAAAAGATTTTCTTTTCAAAAATTATTTTCCTTTTTCTTTTAAATGTATCAAAATTTTAAAAACCCAAAAATATTCTTCTTATTTCTCTTATCCGTTTAATTCTTTATCTCTCACCCTCTATCTGTTTAATTCTATCTTCTTAACCCTCATTAATGTTTAATTCTCATGTCGTCACTGGGCTATACTTGTTTTGATTGTAAAAGCCCGTTGATTGACAGTCTTCGTTGTTCAAAGTGTGCGTGTGAGCGGTGTGGAAATCACAACCCAAGAGGATCTTGTTATTGGTGTGAAGTAGCCCTCAAAGAGCTTAATTCCATCGATAATTCTCAAAGTTTTTCCGAACACCCTCTACAACCCCAGCCATCCTCACTCACTCAGCATAATTGCTTTGCATGTGGAGATCCGTTGGGGGATGATTCACACTGTGAACGATGCTTCTGCAAGGGATGTGGGTTTACCCATGGACTTTGCGTGTGTTGCAATTCTGAAATCGAAAATACAAATCCAGATTTGCAAAACGATTTCAACCCTCCTCAAGATTCATTTTGGCAAGAACCATGTTATCAAAACTTCAATGATACATCATTCCAAAATATGCCAAATGATCTTTGTGAGTGTTGTGGATGTCCTCATAATGGTGGGAATTGTCCAGGTTGTAGCATGGTGGAATCGGGAAACGGGTTTGTCTACGACCAAAATCCTTATTCTTACCATGAAACAACCGACTTTTTCGACCAGCCCCCACAACACCAGATGGAGACATATTCTTGTGAATATTGTGGAGGTAGTCCTCACCCGGGTTTTGATTGTCAAACAGGGAACACGTTTGTCTATGAGCAGGTTCCATGTTATCAAAACTTCGGGTATGACCATTATCCATATAATTCACCAATTCAGTCACAACAATCATATTGTTGTGAGTACTGTGGAGGTCCTCACTATAGCTCTGATTGTCAAACAAGGAGCCCGCTTGTCTATGAGCACGGTCCTTGTAACAATTCTGACTATTCTTATCATGACCAACCTCCACAGTATGAAACGATTCAAACTCAGCCTCAGCCATTTCCTCATGAATCATTCCAAGAAATTCATGATATTAGGAATAATCTTCTGGATTCTGCTTTCGAAGATGTATTCCAAAAATTTCATGATGTGAGGAATGCATTTAATGCTTGGGCTGCTAAACAGACCCAAGAGGATCGTCATGGTGAATCTATGGAAGATTTACTCGCCATTGAACGTGCAGCACATAACCGTTTCTTGTTTAATAAGGCTTGCATGCTCGATGACGAAGATGACGACGAAGAGGAGAGTGCTATTCCTTTAAATGATAACATTTCTCAACCCTCTCAGTCTAGACCCGAGGACTCTCTCATTATGGGGGATGAGCATAGTAGCACTATTCCTGAAAAGGAATCAGACGAATTCATAAAGTCTAGTGCTGAGAACCTTGTCCCAACCCCAAGTGAGTCTGAGGAGATATTCGACATAGAATGTGATTCTCCAATTTTTGGAGAATCTCTTGACATCTCTGAGGTTACTTCCGGGATTTTCTCTAACACTCTTTTTGAATTTGATGACGATTGTTTTTCTAGCAACGTTAATCCTCTGTTTATTGAAGTGTTAGAGAACGATGAGGTCAAAGACTCTAATGTTTTTGATAATATGACCTCAATTGTTAATCCCGAGATTCAAAATGCTATTATTTCTCCGACATATGTGACAGTGCCTTTTGGGGATCGCCCTTATATTGACTTCACATATGTCGTTCGAGTTTTTCTACCTTTCTTCTCATATAAGGTAGATTGTCCTTTCAGTCACTCATTCGGGAGTGAGGACAAAAATTTTGACCCTGGCATCTCTCATTCTTTTAAGCCGGGTCTATCTCATCGGAGTGGAACTTTCAAGCACTTCAATGTTTCTTCAAACATTTTGAATGAAAGTCCGATGGAGATTTTCTCTTCCACATGCTCCCCCAAGAACAAATGAATTCGGGGCGAGTCAAAGCTATACGACTCGATAAAAAACAAGCGCTTCGTGGGTGGAAACCCATGCCTATCATTCTATCTTCTTTCTTATTTCTAACACTAAGTGTGGGGGAGTTCCTCTACTTGTTGCTTTGTGGTTGTATGTTTGCCTTTGTTTTCAGGATTCCCGTAGATTGTGATGATTGACGCGCCTGTTTTCAATCCAGCCGCCCAATATCCTATCTTTGTGTTTATGATTATCCAGGGATATCTTAAAATCCTTTTTGTCAAAAAGATTTCGTTTCCACACTTAGGTAGTAGTCTTACCCTTTTACGTTCTATAGTGTCGGCTTAGGCCGGTACTTTGAATATTGAGGGCAATATTCAATTCTAAGTGTGGGGGGAAATTCTCATTTGACCAAATTTTAAATTTTTTTCACAATTTGTACCTTCTAGTCCCCTAGCACCCCCGTTTTGACCAAAAATTTTAAAATTTTTTATCGTATTTTTCATGAAAAAGAAGTGCTTTGCACAATAAAAAATAATTTGCTATACATTAATGCTTCGGTATTAGTGGAAGTTTAGACTTGATTAGGCTAGAACAAGGGGAATCCCGACTCTGCTAGAGTGTTGATCTAGCTGCTACCCTTAACTTTTAGGCTAAGTTTTTACGAATTGTGCAAATGAAAATGCTAAGCGTGGAGTAGTTGGTTCTCTTTAGAGCTTATATAAGTAATCTATGGCTTTTCCTCCCAGAAGATCCTAATCTGACTAAAATTAGTGCTATTTTCAAACTTTTGAACGCAAAAACCGTTTTTGTTAAGCAAATAAATTTTTATACAATCTTGATTTAGAATACTAGTTCAAAGTTTTATTTAAATTTTGGAACAAACATACTTTCTTACAAACCCAATAAGAATGCAAAATGAAAGTGAATCGTTGCTTGAAAGTTGCAAAAAGTTAAAGTTTTAAGTATGAATAAATAAGCGCTCTAAGCTACGGATTCGAGATCGGGCCTTGGAACCTTATTTCCGGAAGGCGTTTAGGTCTTGGCTACCCTCTTGCACCGGCCCTTGGACCTCTAGTTCAGGAATGTGTAAGGTCTTGGTCTAACCACCTTGGATCCTCATTTCAGGAATGTCTAGAGTCTTGGAACACTCCGTTGTAACGGCCCTTGGATCCTTCATTCCGAAAGGTGTAAGGTCTTGGAACTAAACCGTGAAGCTCCGTCGTTTAGAGTACACAAGTAAAAAGTTAGTTCAAAAAAAAAATAGAGAAAAAGTGAAAAAGTGAAAAAGTGATGAAAAATGAAAAAAATGTTTATGTTTGTTTATGAATAAATGTGAGAAACTTGCTTCTTCTTAAATTTAAATCGAAAGTTGAACTAGTATTCGTCAATATTGTCTAAAAGTTGGATGGTGATTTAGAAATTGTTGACGTCAAAGATCCCGTGAGCTCCGATACTATTCTCGAGGGTGTAAAAACCTAGCCTCCTAAGTTTACTAAGGACTAGCTGAGAAGAAAGTCGCTACATGGAGTGATCTCACCTTTGAATCTCTAATTTCTAAATCATTGTCGGTTTTTAACCCTAATAAATGTCGATTTTTACGATCAAAACTTTGAAAACAAGCACACACACTTAACTTATGAATAATTGTGGGAGTGAAAAGTTAAGTCTCGGCTTACATAGGTTGCTAATATAAGTAGTGTTAGCATTTTACAATAACGTTTGCACAAGGGTTTTAGACTTAGTTGGGAAGTATAAAAAGAGGATGACGATTACAATTCCCCGGAGTCACCCATTTTGTGTGATTCCCGTTCCATGATGCCATTTTTGAAAATCAAGCATATTATTTACGTTTTATCTCGTTTAAATTACTTGCATTATAATAAAGTCAAAACGGGGTGTAATATTTTTGGTAACCTTGACATTTTTGATCCTTTCATTACTTTATATGATCGGATTGCTAGGGACTAGCAATTGCTTAGTGTGGGGGATTGATGAGTGTCCTTTTACTCATCATTTTATACCCGAAAAACCCCACAAAAAATGACCAAAAACACCCAAATGGACCATATATTGTTACAAATATCCTTGGATTGTGTTTTGTGTGTTTCAGGTACAAAAGGACTGAAAACGAGGAAAATATGGACAAAACCGAGCTTGGAATGGAAAAGAGTCGAAAACCGAAGCCGGAAAAGACATTATTTATTTGGATTTAATTCGAGCTCGGAAAATCCCAAACGGCCCTTGGATTATTACTTGTTGGCAAAAATGGACCCTTGAAGAAATTTGAAGACTGGGCAGAAACGGTCCTTGAGGTTTCATGAATTACACAATTAGTCCTTGTGATGAAACCAAATTTATCCTAACTAAAAAATAACCCTACAACCGGACCTTAAAATAAAATAACCCCATCCCACATTTTTTATCCACCCCATCTAAATCCTCTACCCAACCCATCCCACTAAACTTAAACAAACCCACCAAGCCCAATCATTTTACCCTAAAGCCCACACCCAATTTCACTCTAACTAAAAAACCCGACCCAAAGTTATTATTTATAAAACACCGGTCAATAAGAATGGTCAAACCCCCTTTTCCTTGGTCAAATTCCCAATCAAACGAAATCCCAACCCTAATCACTATTTCATCACCACTAACCTCCCATTGCCCGCCTAACCATCTGCTAACCCTCCAACCATCCCTTTCACCACCACTACCAGCCAAAGACATCACATGGGCATGTCTTAGGTCCCCTCCCCTCCACCTCAGCGATCCGTGGACAAAAAGATGAATCGACGGCCAAGATGTAAAGATGTGGTGAACAAGAAATGATCCAAGGGTTAGAAAAGAAACACAACCGCACGAAGAGGAACACACACACGAAAGAAACACACTCAGATTCTAGGGTTTTTGTATTTTTTTAGTATAAATATAGGCCGAGCAGTCGAGTTGTGTTTTTTAGGTTTATTTTTAGCTTTTTTGAGGTAATTGTAATTTTTATTCAGTTGTAATTTACTCTTTATTTAATATCAATCAATTTTTATATTATATTGTCTTTTTCAGCTTATTATTTGAACTGCTTAATTTTTGCTTATTTATTTTTCCTTTTACTGCTTGTTTTGCCCCAATTATGTTAGTTGATGTTTATCTGCTTATTTGGTCTGATTTATTTGAGTTGATGTTAGTATCGTTAGTTAGGATAGCAAGTTTGGTTGTTTTGACTTCATGGGTCAACCTAGTGTAATTGCTTATTACTTATTTTGCTTTTTTTTATCTACTTATTTATTCTGGTAGTGCTTATTTGGTTTGCCCCCTAGTGTACTAGATTGTTTCCTGTTTTGAATCACTTTGAGTTTGAGTTGATTAGCATAGCTTTAGGATTAGTTCTTATCTCATAGCTTATTATAGTGATAAGCTACTGAGTTTGTTTTTGCATATGTTATGATTTTAGTGATTGTTAGGAGTTAATCAATATCAGTAGGTAAAGTGTTTGACTTATTTTTTTAGTTCTAGGATTAAAGACCTGCAACATTTTATTTTGCCTCAATAGCTTTTTTTAAATCTCACTTTTAGATTAGTTAAAGTCGGATATAGGTTTTGAATTTTTGTTTTTCAAGAAGCTTGCTAGGTAATATAGATCTGTTTGTGTTTATTTTGGACTTTTGAGCTTATCACTTAGCTTAAATTGGGTTCCAAAAACTGCTCTCTGCCCTTTCTTCTGCCCTGCATATTTTCTTGAACAGCAGACTCTAGTTATCTTTTATTTAGGAGTTTTAGTGTTGTAATCTGTTTTAGTTAATGTTGTGTTTTGTCTTGTTTGTTGCATTGTCTGATCAATCTGAAATTAAGCTGTTCTGAGCTCATCTTGTGGTTTTAAAAATGGTTTTAGTTGAAACCTAGCTTATTTAATGGTGTTTATTTGGTTTTTAAAAAGAAAGTCAAAGAAAAAAAATTAAATAGCAAAAAACTACTAAGCCTAGGGTTCGAACCTGGGTTAGTCAGCTCACAACTCACAACCTTACCAAATGCTCTATAGTCCTTTTCAGTTAAATATTTCTTTCTTATTTCTTCTTAATCTTTTTTTTTTCTTTATAAGGTTTAATAAGCTGTCTCAGCTTATAAAAGCTTATTTGCTTAAGTTTTTTTCAAAGTTCTTATTTTTCTTAGCTTAAAAATAGTTTAAAGTATTTACTGAAAAAGTTTCATAATTTTCCAGATAGTTTTACTATTTTTAAACAATTTATTTCTCTATTTTAGTTTTTAATTCCTAAAAAATTATATAAAAGTTTAAAAAAAAATGTAATTCTTTTTCTCAAAATTTTATTTTGTCATTTAGCACTTAGGAAAATTATTTTGATACACGTAGGATTAGTTTTTCAAATATTTTACGTTTTTACTCGTTCGTAGTTTTTGGTTTTCGTTATTCGAATTTCGTTTTTAGTAGATTTTAGAAACACAAGAAACCCTCGTCTTTTCAAGCATTTTAATACCGAACAGAAAACGATACCCTCAATTTCACGCCTCGCTGGGACCTCAACCCGGGTATTCACTTATCCGGTTATTAAATCGATTTTGCGTTTAGTGTTGCACGTTGACTTTTCTTCGTGAGAGGTTGACTTGTGATTACTTTTAAAACGAATACCAAGTACCTTAGAAGATTGGATTAAAGATAATAGTGTGTCTACTTCCTATAATGAAAAAGAACCCATCACCATATCGGTTGTAATCCAAATGCGAGACCCTCTAAGACAATATGAACCCGTTGGAGGTCCACTTATTGCACTGATCCATGCTACATCTCTTGAAGCTGAGCCAAATCAAGAAAAGAGGTTCAAAATTGCTAGTTTAAACGTTGGTGGTTTGAAACTAAGAAGTGGAGAAAAAAAGAACGAGTGGGATACAGAGAAGCAGAGGCTAACGGCGATCCAATGGTTGGTTGTTTATGGGCTCGGAAAGGCAGGGAAGAAAGGTAAGCGTATGATGGTAAAGGGTCCAGATACGTTGTGGAGTATATCTTCGCGTGTCATGGCTGACATGTGGCTTAAATCGATAAGGAATCTGTATGTCAAGTTCACAACCTAAAGAAAAGTTTAGTATACATTTTTTTTCTTCATGAATATATACAAAATCTAGTTGTTTATTAAGTTACATAAGAAGGATCAGAAACAAAAATCAAGATATCAATAAGTTTTCTAGACCTCATATACTATTCAAAATTTCTTTTGTACTGTAACTATAAGTAGCTTTGTTTCTTTTGTACTTCAAATCCATTTACTGAAATTGATACTATTTTCAATCAAGGGAATTTTTTTCTCATCAGCAGGCAGTTTGGCATGCATCCGTGTTCTTTTGTTTATACTTTATATCTCATGTGTTAAAACTTAAAAGTTATACATTGCCAGGCATTTCACTGCCATCAAGTTAACAAACTTAGACAAATATGAACAACTTGTAAGAGGGAAACCATTAATTACAGTAAAAAAAATGCAAACATTTTCAACAAGATAATTTTGACTAGTCACAAGTCAACAACAGAAAACTGTAAAAGGCAAGATCAAGAATCCGAGATAATATAAACTATGATGCAGTAACATTTAAAGATTGATGCAGTAAGAAATAGGCATTGATGTAGTAACAAATAAGCATTGACGCAGTAGAATATGAATTGTTATGTAGTAAAAGATAAATATTGATGCAACAATAAACAGATAGTACTATCATTAATGCAAAAAGGACACACCCATACAACAACGCATTACCAAAAAAGGAACCCCTTTTGTAGTCCAACCTTAAAAGACTGACTTTAAATAGTAATATGGGCAGATAGATAAATTGTACATTGTGTTAGGTGACATAAATGGTTACAAGTTGTTTGAGCAAATTGCATAAAATGGGAATTACCCTTCTGCAAATTATCGTCACATGTAGTCACATGTTTGACAGAATGAGTTGCAACAGACGCCACAACAAACATCTGGGCTTAACTTCTAATGATGAAACAGAGCTATATTGCACAAAATGACATCAATCTAGCATTAAAGCAATTGCAAAGAAATCCACATCTTGTATACCATGAATAAATAGATGTAATATGCATAACAATTAAAACATTTTTGACCATTTCAGGTTTAAAAATGAGAGTTTCTGAAAATTTGACAAGTATTCAAACTACTAGCACCTCTTTTCCACTTTCTTACCCATTCTTTTATCTCTTTTGGTTAAAGTCTTTGGCCGTGATCTTCTTTTCTCAACTTTCTTGAATGGCTTCTTCTTGATCACTGGTAAATTTTGCTTCTTATAGGGTCCTGAGTTCGATTTGGGCATTTCGTCAACCCTCTGGTTAATATTTAAAGTGTCGTCTTCACGAGAGATCTCACTTGTTGTCACCACGACCTTAACACTACCAGTATCGTACACTTTTTAGGATCATCAGCAGAAGTTGCATCGGTATTTGAGGTATCAACACGATTTCGATTGCGTTTGGAACGTGTAGATGATCCAGGTGTCGAATCAGTATCCTTTTCAGATGACTCGGGTATAAACTGCATGAACAACACATTCTCTCACAAACAGTTTGGAGAAAGTTTTTGGAAGCTTTTCCATTAAGATATCTGCAATTTCAAGGGAAGGCAATAGAACTTGTGGATCTTTCCATGCCAAAACACCAGCCAAGAAACTGAATAAATTTAAAAATAGAATATCATAAAATCAATATAATTGAGGGGAACCAGCACATGTTGATAAAGTATTCATAAGTGATAAACCTTGATATATTTCTAGCACCAAGCAGAGACTGGATCATATTCGCGTTGCTGAAATAAAACAATTTCCCAATAGCAGAGAGACATTTATGACACACAGGTTCATTCACGCTTGAGCCATATATCTGAAAAGACGAAAAAAAGTACATTCAGCAAATAGTCGCACTCACAACGAGCCACCAGAGTTCTTTTAAAACCAACCTGAATGAGAACGGGAAGAAGATCCATCCCAAATTGCTACAAAAGCTCAAGCTGATCAGTCAACAATTTCTCTCGACCTGACATGTCTGGTGCTTGACCAGATGTATCTTCTGCTTGACAGAACTGCCAACAGGTGACTTCCTTGAAAGAGGCCCTTTGACAAATTAGTTACTGCTGGAAGGAAGATATATGGTTCCTTGGGGCAATGGAGGAAGAAGCTCATTTGTTAAATTCACAATCTCAAATATTTGTGCATGGAAAAAGCAAACAAATTGATCAAAAACTTTGTAAATGCATTGCGAATATAACCAAAGTGTTAAAGCTGGTTGTTTCTTAAATAGTAACTGCTGAAATCAGAAAGTAATTCTAAATCTGATATTGTTTAATGTCTAAATATCAAGAACAAACTGTTATAGATTGAGGAGGTGAGCTCGAGGGAGAAAAAAATATGTGGAGAACTTGCGAAATTCATATTTTATCTTGTTGGTGTTTGTATCAGTAAATCTATTTCTACAACTTCCAAGATAGTTAGATAGGATCCAGATAATTTAATCTAAGCAATATAACTTGGTCTAACCAGCCTATGATAAAACTATTGCTATTGATGACGCCATATCACTACAATGATGGATTTGATGTGTAAATGCAGCGACTAAGATGAAGCACATGATGGGAGGGATAGGTAACTTGGATTTGTGACATATGATGAAACATTTACCGCATAAATTCATTACACAATATGCATCAAAGAATCAAATGCTCTGGGCGTAACCTAACATAGATTCATACTCCACACACAAGTTCCTGCTTGCATCAATAAGACAAAACTCATACGCCACATATTAATCTAAACTAAGACACTCTGCGCGTAAATTAATCTAAGCTAAGACACTTTTCGACAACTAAGACACTCTGCGCATAAATTAATCTAAACGCATACGCCACAAATTATTCCCTACTTCATCACTTCATTAAACCAGCTGCATTAATAGCACATTAAACTGTGATGCGGTAACAAATAAAAAGTGATGCAGTAACAAATAAAGAGTGATGTAGTAGAATAAATATAGTAATGCCGTAGAATATAAACTATGATGCAGTAACAAATAAATAATGATGCAGTAGAATAAAAACGGTAATGCACTGCACGCCTAACCTAATCTACACTTAAATGACACATACAAGAACCTACTGCATCACAACTTTACAAATATTGCATCAACCAATCAAACACATAGACAAACACTTTTCGACACTTAAAACACTTGCGCGCCTAACCTAATCTAGACTTATATGCCATATACATGAACTTACTGCATCACTGCATCATACCAACTGCATCAATCATTCAAACACACCAAACCCATTTCGACAACTTAAACACTACGCGTCTAACTTAATCTAGACTTATATGCCACATACAAGAACCTACTGCATCATTGCATTACACCAACTGCATCAATAAATCAAACACATACGCAACACTTTTCGACACTTAAAACACTACGCGCCTGGCCTAATCTAGACTTATATGACACATACAAGAACTAATTGCATCACTTCATTACAACTAGTGCATCATGCATTCAAAGACATGCACAACCTTTTTTAAATACTTAAAACACTACACGCTTGAGCTAATCTAAACTTATATGACACATACAAGAACATACTGCATCACTTCTTTACAACTATTACATCATGCATTCAAACACACACACAAACTCTTTCAAACATTTAAAACACTACACGTTATACCTAATATAAACTTAAATGTCACATACAACACCCTGCTGTATCACTGCATTACAACAACTGCATCAATTAAGTAAGCACATAAACAAAGACTTTTTGACACTTAAAACACTACGCGCCTGATCTAATCTAGACTTATATGACACATACAAGAACTTACCATATCACTTATTACAACTACTGCATCATGCATTCAAACATACACAAACTCTTTTAACCACTTAAAACACTACGCGCCTGAGCTAATCTAGACTTATATGACACATACAAGAACCTACTGCATCACTTCTTTACAACTACTGCATCATGCATTTAAATACACTCAAATAAACTTTTCGACTTCTAAAACACAATGCGCGCTACCTAATCGAACAATACTTGCCAAAAAACATAACCTACTGCATTACTTCTTTACAACTCCTGCATCAATCATTCAAATATACTAATAGAAACGTTTTGACATCTAAAACACATTGCATGTTACCTAATCAAACAATATTTGCCACAATACATAAGCTACAGGATCACTTTATTACAACTACTGCATCACATCATTACCACAACTGCATCAAGCGTATAAACACACACAGACACTTTTCGACACCTAAAACGCTCTTCGCGTAACCTAATCTAGCACTATATTGCTCAAACAAGTAAATATTGCATCACATTATTACCACAACTGCATCAAGTACACATCACACGCACAGACACTTTTTGACACCTAAAACACTCTTTGCATAACATAGTTTAGCATTATATTGCACAAAGAAGTCACTACTGCATCACATCATTACCACAATTGTATCAAGCACACTAAAACACACACACATACACTTTTCGACACCTAAAATGCTTTGCGTGTAACCTAATCTAGCATTATATTGAACAAAAAAATAACTACTGCATCACATCATTACCACAACTGCATCAAGCACACACACATACACATTTCGACACCTAAAATGCTCTTCACGTAACATAATATAGCATTATATTGCACAAACAAGTAACTACTGCATCACATTATTACGACAAATGCATCAGGAACACAAACACACATAGACACTTTTTAACACCTAAAACGCACTTCACATAACGTAATCTATCATTACATTGAACAAATAAGTAACTACTGCATCACATCACTACTACAATTGCATCAAGCACACAAACATACACACACACTTTTGACACCTAAACGCTCTTCGCATAAAGTAATCTAGTATTATATTGCACAAACAAGTAACTATTGCATCACATTATTACCACAACTGCATCAGGCACACAAACAGACACACATACACTTTTTGACACCTAAACGCTCTTCGCATAAAGTAATCTAGCATTATAATGCACAAATAAGTAACTACTGCATCACATTATTACCACAACTGCATCAAGCACACAAACACATACACTTTTCAACACCTAAAACACTCTCCGCGTAACCTAATCTACCATTATATTGCACAAACAAGTAACTATTGCATCACATTATTACTACAACTGCATCAAGCACACAAACAAACACACATACACTTTTTGACACCTAAACGCTCTTCGCATAAAGTAATCTAGCATTATAATGCACAAATAAGTAACTACTGCATCACATCATTACCACAACTGCATCAAGCACACAAACACATACACTTTTCAACACCTAAAACACTCTCCGCGTAACCTAATCTAACATTATATTGCACAAATAAATAACTACTGTATCACGTTATTACCACAACTGCATCAAGCACACTAACAGACACACAAACACTTTTTGACACCTAAATGCTCTTCGCATAAAGTAATCTAGCATTATATTGCACAAATAAGTAACCACTACATCACATCATTACCACAACTGCATCAAGCACATAAACACAAACACATACACTTTTTGACACCTAAAACACTCTCTGCGTAACCTAATCTAACATTATATTGCACAAACAAGTAACTACTGCATCACATTATTACGACAACTACATCAAGCACACAACCACATACAAAGATACTTTTTGACACTTAAAACGCTCTTCGCAAAACATAATCTAGCAATATATTGCACAAACAAGTAACTACTGCATCACATCATTTACCACAACTGCATCAAGCATACAAACACACACAGACACTTTTCGACGCCTAAAACGCTCTGTATGTAACCTAATCTAGCATTATATTGCACAAACAATTAATTACTGCATCAAATAATTACTATAACTTCATCAAACATAAAAAATATCACCTAATGCATCATTTTTAATCATCAATTTCATCATCAAAAAATAATAATATACTGGAAACATATTTTAAATGTTTATTACTTTCACAAACACCTTTTGTTGCCATAATAACCTACAACATCATAATTAAAATAAAATCCTACTGCATCTTAATATTTTATACAAATGTATCAGCATTCAAAACAACTGCATCACAATGTAAATTTAGTGCATCACAGTTATAAAGTCTAGTTGAGACATTTTATCAAACTCCTTGTATGCAACTTTCCTAAACACGTTTTGTATCTATTTTTTCTATATTTTGTTCCTAAACCCTACTACATCATAATAAATCTAATACCTTTTCTAATTTACTGAAGAAACAAAACATAATTTTAGTAAGAAAAAATTAACAAAATGATTTAGTAACAAGTTTAGGGTTTGTAAATTAACTTACGAGGATGTTTAAATCGATTGAGATTCATCTTCACGATAGGTATGATGCAGTAACAATCTGAATGAATTTAGTGCGTGCTTTTATTCGGTGAATTTCTGTGTGTGAGATTTGAGAGAGAAAAGTGTGAAATTTTGGGGGGAAAATGATGTACATATCTATTGTATCTCGTGGAAGGTTTTTTTTTTTTTTTTTTTTCTTTTTTTTAGAAGGTTAGTTTTTATTGATATATGTTTGCCCTACAACTTTGCAGTATTTACAAAATAGCCACTCCGCTTTTTTAATCTTGCCACTCTAAATCAATGGTTGAGATGACTTCTCATCATTCTCATTTTAAGCCCCTTTTCATTGTATCCCCACCCTATATATATATATATATATATATATATATATATATATATATATATCTCTTCTCCTATATATATTAGCAATACCTGATGACTGGATAACGCCACTTGGCCCAAAAAAAAGCCACTTGGCAAAAAAGAATGCCACTTGGCACAAAAAAGGCCACGTTAAAGCCACTAGGCAAAAAACACACTCCTTCCACAATTTCTTCAATCTGCATTCAATCACAACCCTATTTTTACTCCATCATATTTAAACCCTCACTAAAATCTCTCACAAAATCAAGTTATTATTGTTAATTATTCAAAACAAAAATCCACATCCTTATCAAATCACACAGTTTTTCCATAATTTCAGCCAAACATTTTGTGATAAAACTCAATTTGATTTGATTGCCCTAATTCAAATCAATCTTTAACCTAATCTTCATCTTTATAAACGGAATGATTTGCAGTCTTCAAACCATCAAGCCATCAAAGTTTCTGAGTAAGGAAAATACATCAGAATGTCTGACTCACAGCTTCATTACTCTGGTGAGTTTGACTCATAATCAATTTTTTTATACTTTGATTCATATATTTATAATAATTATAATTTAAAAAACCTTAATTTATCTTCCACCGTAATTCAGTTTATTGATTTTATTTATCTACTCAATAATTTTTATTCTGATTAGAAAATGTTGAAGGAAAAAAATTGAATCTGATAAGGAAGATGCTGCAGACAAAAAGGATATTGGTCGTTTGAATGATGTATCAGTTGGTGATTTGAAGGAAAAATAAACGAAAACACTATTGGAAATTGATTCAGTAAATGATATGATAGAAAATAATGATTCTAAACCAAAACTCTTTGAACCTGGCAATAGTACATGCTATGATTCTGATGATTCCATAGATCCATATATACTTAAAAGTATAATGGATGAGAGTTGTTTTTGCCCTGTTTGTTCAAGAACTTGCAAATGCCCACCTGGGAATTGTGATTGTTCATATTGCTCGCCTCCCACGCTATAGTTAATGTTGATTTGAAAATGAAAATAATTGTTCTTAGATTTTTAAAGCTGTGTATGTTTATGATTATTATTCTGAATCGATAATGTATTTGATATCATAAAATATATTGAAACATTTCCCTGTTTTTTATTTTATTTCATTTATCAACTGGTTTATATAAATGATAATTATGATATTCAACATTGTTATTAAGAATAGTAATTAGATAAATAATATTATTGTAAATGTTTATATACATCAGTAATTCATTATTCTAAAATGTTACTCCTTTTGTATGTAGATGATGCAGCCTTTCTTAAGGCCACCTCAACAACTGCAAAAGGAAAAGCAATTTTATCTGGGCTTGATGATGCAGCATTTCTTAAGAGCACTACAACAAGTGGAAAAGGAAAAGTCGCTGTTTCTGGGACCGATGAACAATTCACTGCCCTGTCAAAGGTTGACCCTATGTTAGATGAAATCAAAGTCAAGGCTAGGTGCATTTCTTTATGGCATACCCATCCTGCTGGTAAGCCGAATGAAGCTTACAGTTTGGATATGGTTATTCAAGATGACCATGTATGTTTTCAACTTATTCATTTTCTTAAACAAAACATATACACATTATTGTATAATTAACTTCTTATTTTAAATGCAGACCAACTGGATCCAATGTACAATAAGGCATGATGAAATGTACCGCATTGAACCATTGCTTCAAGAAGGACAGTGTTATGTCATTTCTGATTTCAGCGTTGGTGAAACAATGGTAAACTACCGTTGCTTCCGCACAAATACAAGATTTTTTTAGGTCTACTATTGTTACCAGGATTGACCCGTTTAATGATGATGTGTTCGGGTTTAAGCTTGAACCATTCAACGAGATTTTAACAAAAAAATATCATGAAATGGATTCTGTTGGTAAGTTTTTCCCATTACCACACATATTATGGTATTCTTACTTTAAACGTTGTATTTTTAAGCTTATACAAAACAAATTCATACAGATGTTGTCGGGTCTTGTTCCAGTTACAAACACACTTGTCAAAAAAGTCAGAAGGATCGTGGCTATTGAAGACACTGAGTAAGTGACTTTATATTCATAATCGCTTATCAAACACTTTCATATGTATTAGTTAATATTAGCGTTGTTCTTCTACATATTAAACCACTCATCTTCATATATCAGAGGGACTAGAGTCAAATGTACCTTCTGGGATAACTGGGCACACATGTTCACCCAGTATGCTACCAATAACGAATCCGTTGGTCCAGTAACGTTTGTGCTGCAGTTGGCGAAAGTGAAATACTGGAACAGTAAGAATGTTTACACTGTTACACCCATTACTAAAATAACATTTTTTACAACATTCATGTATACATAGTTCTCACTGTTTATGGCCACGACATTTTTTGACTTACAGATGATCCGGGAGTACACAACTCTTTGTTTGGTTCCAGAATCTTTATCAACAAAGACTTGCCTGCACTTTTGTCTTTCAAATAGAGGTATATTACATAATTTTGGATATTTTTAAGTTACAGTTTCCTTTACAAACATGTAAATACATATAAACCTTTATAAAATTTCGGTACACAGCCAAAGACGGCTATGATGACAGTTACCTTCTGGGATAACTGGGCACACATGTTCACCCAGTATTGACTAAGTTTTTTGAGTACCGACCATATTAGTTTTACTTTTCTAAGATTTTTAGTTCAAACAATGCATATCATGTGCTCTTCTCCTCCCCAATAATCATATAAGATATTTGTAGTAACAATTCTTACACCGTGATGAATACATAGATCTATTTTGTTCGTAGCAGTAAATAATTCACTGTTTAAATCAATATACAACAATTTCATAACCATTGATTATTTATGGATCAAATTAAACTATAAATGAAATTGAAAATTTTTAATAATTTTAACAACCTACTTAATTTATCTTAATACCTAATTTAACTTTTACCTCATTTTCAAATACGACAATTCCATAACAATTTATTTCATAACCATATATACTTATAACTAATTGACCTTTTAAAAATATAATTTCCCTAAAAATTAGCAAATTTTAAAAGATTTTAACAACCTACTTAATTTATCTTAATACCTAATTTAACTTCTGACTCATTTTCAAATAAAACTACGTTTTTTATTTCAAATAAAACATCTTCTTTTTTCAAAATTCATACTTCACATAGTTTACATTCCATTCAAATTATAAATCAACTACAAATGCATACATCATTACGTTTGGAGAAGCAATAAGTTGTCTTGATACGTATTCATTATCTGTTTTTCACACAAATCACCACACAAAGCAATCTAAATACAGGTATTAATTTGTCCATTTTTATTAATACACTGTTATTCAATATATATTGAATTTTGTACTCATTTATAGTTTATACGTTACTGCTAATCTATCGCTACCATGTTGATTACTCACATTCATGGTCACACATAATTCTGAGAATTTAACCTATCATAATTGGTATTTTTTGGATTGCTGTCCAAACGCAGACATGGATTCCAATAAGAAGAGGAAAACTAATGCCTACAACAACCCAATAACAGTTGGAAATGAGAACACAAACAATATAAATACCATGCATGACAGTCAGTGTCAACCAAGTCATCGAAAAATCCCACTTACGCGTTCTCAATCCGTTGCTGGTAAAGGTCCATCATATGCTGGAGATATGGTTAAAAATTTAAGAACGCAACTACCAGGCACAACTCCACTTAAAGATATTACTAATAGTAAGTTTACTCACCATTTTTAAGTAATAAATTTTAGTTTGGATTGCATGTACACTTCCTGAATAAACATAAACAATTTTGTAGAAGCAATACAATAAAAGGATAGTATATATAAGTTATGTATTTCTGATTCGCAGTGACACCAACCCCAACAGTTAGGTCAGGTAACAATTCCTCGATACCAGGTACGCAACAGTAGTTATTTTATTGTCCAACAAAATGTAGTTTTATTAATATGCATAATATGTAATGATACTTAAAATGATTACAGTTTTTACGTCACCAAGTATGCCTTTGTCGTTAAGTCCAAAACCAAGGGGCAGGCCCATTACAAAGAAAAACTTAACATCAGTGTCTCCTATTCGAAGAATTGGACGGCCAGCTACACGTTCTATAACAACTAATCTAGATTTGCTATCCTCAATTTCAAATAATGTAGTTACTCCTGTAGTAGTGCAAAAGAATAGCATAGCAAAGGCCATAACAGAAGGTTTGTCTGCAAGTACAAGTGAGTCGTAACTCCAAAGCGAAGAGGACGGCCACCTACACGTGCTATAACAACTAATGTAGACTTACTATCGTCAATTTCAAATACTGAAGTTACTCCTTTAGTAGTGAAAAAGAATACCATTTCAAATACCATAAGAGGAAGCTTGTCTGCAACTACAAGTGAGTCGTTAACTCCAAAGCGAAGAGGACGGCCACCTACACGTGCTATGATCCGTGCTAAAGTATATATATATAATATCAGACGGGTAAACGTGATACGCGGGAAATGACAAATAAACCCTTTAGGAAAAAAGTTTAACTTACAAAACCCGTGAATACGATGTGTGTGATACCGGGCTAGTGTTTCCCGGGTCGTGTCCCAGCGAGGATGGAATGGACAATCGTGAGGTTTGGAATTAGAGTGACAGATGATTGGGATATGAAATTTTGTATTTTTTAATTCTAATTTAGATATGAGAAACAAATTCTCAAAAGAAAATTTAGATTAAAACAAATTATATTAAAAACGCGAAACGGGAATTATAAAAACGGGTTAAAAATGTGAAATCTCTAAAATTTAATCTTACAAGTACCAAATTATTTTTCCTAAGTTATAAATGACAAAAGAAAATTTTAAAAAAAAAAGATTTTTATTTTTCTGACTTTTATATTTTTTATTATGAATTAAAAACCGTTTTAAAAAGAAAAATGCATAAAAAATATTAAAACTGTTCTAAAAATTCTGGAAATTTTTGTGAAATTACTTAATGCTATTACAGTCCTAAGAAAAATATAGATGAGGTACCAGCTTATTCTAATAAGCTGAAAATAAGCCAAATGGTTCGGATAGGCTTAAATGGAAAGTAGGTTAAATATTAATGGGTGTAGAGTCTAACTGAAAAAGACCCAAGGGCAGAGTGGTAAGTGTGTTGTGTGGTGAGCTGGGTGGCCAGGGTTCGAATCCCAGCAATGCTATATTTTTTTAACTATTTTATTTTTTTGATTTTCTTTTTGCAACTTATCAATAAGCTGATAATTAACAACTTTTATAAAAGAAATATTTTTTTAAAACTCACTAATAAGCTAGAAATAAGCTGATATGATGACAGTTAGTTATTTAGGCTATTTTAGAACTAGGATTTAAACAAATAAGCTATAAGCTGACCTATAAGCTATTAGGGTTAAGGAATAAGCTAAATGGGACAATGATGTTTACAAATAAGCTAAAGTGTCAAGAAAAAGTAGAGGGAATAAGCAAATAAGCTCTAAAAATGGAATTGGGTCTGCTGATTAACTATGGTGCAGGGGAAAAACACCCCTTTTCAAGCTACTAAAAAGCTAGGATAAAAAATTCTAAAAATGTTGGAAAAATATGAAATAAGTAGATTAGCAGCTGAATTTTGATTGATCTAAATTTTAGTTTATTAAAATCTATATTAAAAAAATTAAAAATCAAAGAAAATCTTTGAAAACCTGAAAAACTGCTTTTTGCAGGCCTAAGCTTTACTGTGGTGGTTTTAAAATCTAATTTTAAGCTATAATAAGCTAAGGATAATTCTATAAATGATGAAACAGATTAATTTAATAAGCTAACAATATGAGATCATGGAAATCAGGCTTTGGGGATTAAAGAATAAGCACTAGGAAAGCTTATGCAGGCTGCAAATGGACTGTGATCAGTTCAATGTGCAGGTCTTCACAAAATGGTACAAACCAAAAAGACTTACCCAAGTCTTACAGACATACTCAATGTACTCTATGGAACTTAGAAATGGACAAGGAAAAGCCTTAAAGAGCTTATGGCTACAATTGGCTTATTTGATCAGTTTTATAGCTTATGACTGCCACATGCTGCTAAAAACTATGAAACCTATTGAATTGGCTCAAAGCAACTTGGAAACAGCTTAATCTAACCAAGATAAGCTAGATTAAAGTTCATGGAATGGTAATTGTACAGTAACAAGCTAGTTTGACCCGTTTGACTTCTCAAACCAAACAACCCTTTTAAGACTGTTTTGAAAAATTAAAGCTGCAACAGATTTAAATGGGCTAAGATTTGAATTCTAAGATGTCAACTAAGTATAATAAGCATTAACTAGTAACTTTGAAATGGAATTAAGCAGTTTTAATAATCTAACCTATATATAAGCTAATTTTGAGTTTTAAGAGGTTTTTTAAGGAAAAATGAAAACAATTGTTATTCTAGACTTTAAAACAGATAATAAGTACTTATAAACTACCAATAAGCAGATAAATTATAAAATAAGCTATGCATAAGCTATAGAACAGTGAAATAGAAAATAATGCAAAACTTAGAGAATTAGCTTACAACTGAATTATGCTTTGAAATAGAGAGAACTGATCAGAAACACACCTAGCTTGTTAAAAACAAGCTAGAAACCAACTTCAGCTTTCCAGAACAGCTTATTCCATCTTAACTGCTTATTGTGAGCTTCTTTGACTTTTTTGGAAATTTCACAATTAGAACTGCTAGTAACTAATATAAGCTTACAAAAGCTATGATAAGCTTATATAAGCTTAATTGAACTAAAAACAGGCTTTTACAAATACTTATTAGCTTGATTCGATTTAACAGTCACTATAGAAACTTGAAAACATTGAATTTTCATTAACTTTTGGAAATTGCACAAAGATAAATATTAAACAAACTTAAAGTAACTTGAATTAATAACTGGAAATTAAAATTTATAACACTTGAACAATTAAAGTACAATACGATTAAAGGAAAATTAACTACTTGCCAATTAAGGCTACATTGTGTTCTATTTATACTACACTGAGGTGGGATTAGTCCTATCTTCATCTCTGATCCTTTCTTGACCCTTGGATAGCTTTCAATTCATCTCAGTCGTCTAAACGGATTTTGGCGCCAAAATAGTTAGTGGGAAAAACCACTTGGTCTGGTAACTTGTGATGGGGAAGAAGCATTAAATGCATCTTGGTTTTTTAGGAAGTGTATTGAGGAAGCTTGGAGGGGGGTGGATGTGTCAGGGATAAGGGCGCGGTTTTAGCTAAGGGAAAGGTCGGGTCATGGGATTGGGCTTGGGTTTATGTTTTGGTGAGTGGGTTGGGTTTAGTTGTTGGGTTATTTTATTTTTGGGTTTATTGGGATTGGCTGGAATTAGATTTAGGATAGAAATGGATTTTAGTTTTAATCATAGGGACTAAAGTTGTAAAATCTGAAAATCCAAGGACCAAGGCTGCCAAAAGTGAAAATTATATCCAAGGACCATTTGTGTCATTTTGGTATTTTTGGGGGTTGACTTTGACTTTTTCTTTGACTTTTGTCTTCACTTGATCAAATGCACAATTGTTGTCGAGTCGATCCAAAAATATTCGTTTTCGTTCCGTTTTCAATCCTTCAGTACCTGAAACACATAAAACACAAACCAAGGATATCTGCAATATATATTGGGTGTTTTTGGTCATTTTAGTGTCTTTTATGGGTATAAAATGATGAGTATTTACACACTCATCAATCCCCCACACTAAGCTATTGCTAGTCCCTAGCAATCCGATCATATAAAGTAATGAAAGGATCAAATGAATACCAAGCATACCCCGTTTTGATTTTTTATACAATGCACGAAATTTAAACTTAGAACAAAATATATAACATGCTTGATTTCCAAAAATGGTATCACGGAACTGGATTAACACAAATAGGGTGTCTCCAGGGAATTGTAATCGTCATCCTCTTTTTTATACTCCCAACTAAGCTTAAATTCAATGTGCAATTGTTTTTGTAAAATGCTAACACTACTTATACTAATAATCTATGTAAGTCGAAACTTAACTTTTCACAACCACAATTTATTCATTTTAGGTGACTGTGCTTGATTTTCAAATTTTTTATAACAAAAATCGACGTTTCTAAAAAACTTTGACTAATACAAGATGAAAGATAGATTTAAAATTCACAACAAGCAAGCTTCAAAATTTATTGCATTTTGCAATATCATTCCATTTTATTTTATTTTTTTCTTTTCATTTTTTTTTTCATCATTTTTTTTTGGTTATATATACTTGTGCAACATAAACTAACGGAGTTTCACGGGAACCAAGATCTTACACCTTCTGGAATAAAGGATCCAAGGGCCGTTACAACGGAGAATTCCAAGACTCTAAACATTCCTGAAATGAGGATCCAAGGGTGTTAGCCCAAGACCTCACACATTCCTGAATTAGAGGTCCAAGGGCCGGTGTAAGAGGGTAGCCAAGACCTAAACGCCTTCCGGAAATAAGAATCCAAGGGCCGATCTTGAACCATAGCTTTTAGCACATACATTTATTACTTAACTTTTACATTATTATGACATATGCTTGTTCCGAAGTTTAAATAAAGCTTTGAACTAGTATTTTTCAAAATCGTAAAGAAAAATGATTTTGTGTGTTCAAATGTTTGAACAATAAGCACTAATTAAGTCAGATTAGTTATCTCCTGGGAGGAAAAGCCATAGATTACTTATATAAGCTCTAAAGAAAACCAACTATTCTACGCTTAGCATTTACATTTGCACAAATCGTAAAATCTTAGTCTAATCGTTAAGGAAGCAGCCAGATCAACACTCTGGCAGAGTCGGGATTCCTTTTGTTCTAACCTAGTCAAGACTAAACACTTCTTTTTTATTGCAATTTCTTATCTAAAAACGAAAAAAAATTTAAAATTTTGGCCAAAACGGGGGTACTAGGGCACTAGAAGGTACATATGTGACAAAATTCGAGAGAATTCCCCCCCCCCCCCCACACTTAGAATTGAATATTGCCCTTATTATTCAAAGTACCGGCTATTATGCCGACACTTTGAACGTAAAAAGGTAATACTAATAGCCAAGTGTGTGAAAGAAATCTCTATTTTCACAAACAGGATTAAAAAGATATCCCTAGATAATCGTTAGCAAAAGGATAGGATATTGGGCGGCTGGATTGAAAACAGGCGCGACAATCATCACAATCCAAGGGAAACCTGAAAATCAGAGCAAACAACACAAAAGCCAATCACAGTGGGATTCCCCCACACTTAGTTGTTAGAAATAAGAGAGAAGACAGAAACATGGGCGTTTACCCATGAAATGCTAATGTTTTTGTTAACCGAGTCACTAGCTTGACTCGACCCCGAATTCATTGGTTCTTGGGGGAGCATGTGGAAAAGAAAATCTCCATCGGACTTTCATTCGAAATGTTTGGATAAACATTGAAGTTCTTGAAAGTTCCACTCCGATGAGATACATCCGGCTCAAAAAAATGATAAACTGAGATGCCGGGGTCAAAAAATTTGTCCTCATTTCCGTAAGGAAATGAGAGTAAAGTTTCAGCAAGATTGAACTCCATGCAGAATAGGAGTTCACCATTAAGATATGACAGAGGGGGATCACTTTTTTCCAGAATTAAAAGTTCCTCAAACGAGGTTTGTAACTTTAAATTCTTATCGGGAGTCAATTTCATTATAGAATGAGTTTCACCGCCATCGAGTATGCCTGGATTGAACAATTTGTCTTCACAAAAAAAACAAACAGGATACTCGGTGGAAGACTCAACAGAGAAAAGAGAATCACCCTCGGGTGATTGAGGAGATAAGTCATTTGAAACAATTGTAGGTTCCTCAGTTATGGTTTTCATTCTTTGGTTTTTATCTCCAAAAGTTTTATCATCAGAAGATTCGCCATATAAAAGGTGTTTCCATTCATTATTATCAGCTCCAAAGTTGAAAAGATCGTCATCACTCTGTGAATCACTAAGCTCGGTATTAGGGTGGGAATCGAGTGATGGATCACGATGTAAAAGATATTCAATTTCATTAAGATCGAATTTGAAATCAAAGAGATCATCGTCATTTCTCGGCGGAAATGGATCGATGTGAGTGAGTTCATCGGCGAACTCCTCAAGAAGATGATCACTTTTAGACGTTTTAATATCCTTCGGAGGGAGAGAAGGTAACGAATCATCATTAAGCAACTTCTCGAGGAAGAGAATGTCTCCTTCCGGATCAAAGTCTGTATCATCAATTTCTGATGGAATTGAATCATAAGATAAACAAGCCTCAATCTCTTCCAAGATGAAGTCACCTCCCTCAAACGGAGTGAGAGAGGGGGAAGAGAGAGCAATGGTAGGATCAGATGAAGTGGGATTTTTAGTTTCATCCACAGAATCAATAATTTCAACACGATAAACCGATTTCGGAGGTGGGACAAGTGGTGTGCTCTTAGAGCTAGCAATTTTCACCACTTCCGATGTGATCTCCGATTCTTGTTCATCATAGTCAAAAACACTCTTAACTTCAGTAGCACAACTTTCAAACCATTTGCTTGAACCAGGGGTAATTTCCCTTATTTTGAGCTCAGCACATTTTTGTGAAGAACTCTTAACCGTGAATCTTGAAAGCATCGAATCACTTCTTTTGAAAGCAATTACGGAATCGGATTTTTGATTAACCGTAGCAACGTTGCATTTGGTGGTTAGAGATTTAGAGCCCTGATTAATGTTAAACGTGATGGCTTCATTATCAACTCGAATGGTTAATTCTTCGGCATATACATCAATGATAGCACGACTCGTTCTTAAGAAAGCTCTCCCCAGTATGAGTGGAACTCGAGGATCGGCATCAAAGTCTACCACAATGAAATCAGTATGAAAATGGAACTTTCCTACTTTCACAACCACATCCTCGGCTATTCCAAGTGGACGTTTTATAGTACTGTCCGCTAGCTCGAGTGTCATGCAAGTAGATGTAAGCTTTGGAAGAGATAATTTCTTCCATACCGAGAGTGGCATAAGGTTAATGCTTGCGCCAAGATCGGCCAAGGCTGAGCACTGAACCATCCCCAAGAAATCACATGGGATTAAAAACTTGCCGGGGTCTCCGAGCTTTTCAGGAAGCTTCTTGAGGAGAACCGCCGAGCACTGTTCGTTTAGTGGGGTCTTTGCCATCTCAGACAACTTATCCTTGTTGCTTAGCAAACTTTTGAGTATAGATGCAAATTTGGGCATAAGAATGAGAGCATCTGCGAAGCTTATGTCAAAGTGCAAATCATTGAAGATTTTAAAGAATTTCTCCATCTGTTGATTCGTTTTGTCTCAAAGCTTCTGATCATTATGCCTCGAAGGATATGGAATCAAAGGCTTAGGATCGGTCTTCGGAACATCGGGTTCCGGAACTTGAGTTTGGACATCTGGTGTAACACCCCAACCTGATAAGGGTAAAGATATCACAATAATGGTTTCATATCAGATCAAACAAAGCATACATCTATAGTAATACAAGAATTCTCAAAGGATACAAATGAAATACAGAAACTACAAGGTTACAAATGAAACTTCCAATAAATACTAATTCCAAAAATAATAACTTCTAGTCATCTCTAATCCAGAGTTGCTATCAAGGTCTTCTAAATCCAAGGTTCTCTCCACTCATACCCAGCTTCCTACTAAAACCTGCCGCAGGAAAAGAAATGCGGCTGAGCTACGAGAGCTCAGTGAACAGATATAACAATAACAAAGCAGTAGTGGAGGAAAGTACAATGTAACAGAAATAAAGGTCATGCAGATGTAATATGGGTTAAGAAATAAGTAAATGAAATAAGATACAGGAAAAGAAATAGGAACAGTAATCCACCACGAGCCCAGAAACAGATCATATAGTAACCATCAGACAATCAAGAGGGGATACCTCTCGAGTAACCTGATAATATGAGGGGTGTCCTCATGTATCAAATTGGATTGATCAGCTCCCAGATATATGTGAAGGGCATGTATTACACACAGTACCAATCACCAGACAATAATAAATCAGATAACAGATAATCCACTAAACAGATAACAGATCTAGGATGCATCCATACGCCCCTGCAGATAAAATAGTGGCCAAATAATATAATGTGCATATCAGATAATAGATAAGGGACGGTGTGGAACATCACTCGACCACACTAGAGTCATGCCATTGGTGCATCAATGACACGGCCATGTTACCTTCATGGCTAGGAAACAGATTTGGCTCGGGTATCAAACTAAGATTCAGATATCATATCAAAATCAGAGTGTCATATCTAAAGGTTCATATTCAAAAAGGTTCATAACAGATGGTTCATATCAAATGTCTCAGAAGTAATATCAAAGGTCCAAATCAGAGTTTATCAGATCAAGGTTTACAAAACAAAGGATCATAGTAAAGGTTCACAACAAAAGGGAACATAGCAATGGCTTTAGGGAATCTTAAACGAAACAGAAATCAAAATCAAAAATCAGGGAATAAGACACCCTTACTGAAAAAGGGCAGAGTATCTGTACCTTGTACCGCAAGTGACAAACACAACAGAAAATTTAGAGGTCGGACGCAAACTCCATCTTCAGCGAATCTACATGAATTCATGACTGTCTTATTAATTTAGATTACTTATTTTAGTCGGCTTTCCACTTTTTAGTAACTTTCCTTTTTAGGTAACTTTCCGAAAATAGCAACTTTCCATATTTAGTAACTTTCTATTTTTAGCAGTTTTCCATAATTAGCAGGTTTAAATATTATAATCAGGTTAAGTCATTAATTAGGGTTATTATGGAAATAAGGTTTATTTTAGCAAGTTATAAAAGTTTAGGGTTAAATATAACAAGTTTCCATATTTTAGGGTTTTAATTGTAAATACACCAAAGTTAAAGGTTTAAAATGAAAATACCTCAAGTTACTCATTGAATACATAAGTTATTCAGAATTACCCATTTAAACCTTTATGTTTCACAATTTTACAGATTATACCCTTTTAGTTAATTAAATTACAAATTAAACCCTATAATTACACAAATCACCATTTAACCTTTACCATATTTATATTAACACATCAAGCCTTCTATTTTACCAAATTACAGAATATACCCTTTATTTAATATGTGGTACGAATGCCCCTTTTAAATTTCATAATTTACAAAACTAGTCCCTTGAATTTATAAAACTATAATTCGAATTATAAATTATTAATAATTACATATTAAGCCCTTAAATATCTAAAATTACACATTACACCCTTTATATCATTATTTATATGAATCACCTTTAAGTTTCCAGAATTTACACTTTTAGTCCGTCTATTTAATTAATTGCAATTCGAATCACAAAATTACCAAATGAACCTTTTACTTCTAAAATTTACACAAGATACCCCCATATTATATTTTATACGAGTTACCCCTGATCCGAAACATGTTACAAAAATAACCCACAAGTTTCAATAATTACAAAACACACCCTTTTTCTTTAAATTTTCAATCGGTAACACTTTTAAATATCAAACCCTAACCTTAACCAAATCCAATCATCACCAATAATTAATACAACCTTAAAAATGCATTAATTGCTCAGATACATCATCAAAACATGAAACCCTAGGTCTCACGATTTTATTTTAATTAAAAACCCTTTTATTCTTAAATCCGATTAGTAAAAAAAATTCACCATGACTAATACAAGCTTCGACAAATGCAAGATCTATTTTTCCAGAGTTATATGATCAGTGTAGAACCCATAAAAATTATGTACAAAGCCCAGAAAAATTGTATAGCTTATTTTAGATCTTATGTACGTTTTTGATATATAGAATTATCACGACTTATCTAGCGTGCATGGATCATAATAAGTATTTTATTCAGATCATATGTGATGTAAATAACATAGTAAAAATACCAGGTTTATTTTAGAACGAGTAGATGAGGCGTACGAATTTTGTACCTCTCGCTAAATCAAGCCGACCAAAGAAAAACTCCCACATTCGAACCAATAAATCCACGACCTTAGCACTATTTTTTCCACCTTCCTTGGATGCGTATGAACCCATGAAAAATAACCACAGCCTCCAGAAAAATCGTGAGATGAAGAGAGAGTTTTTGTGTGTGAGATTTAGGGTTTTCGGTAGGATCAATGGGGAATTAATTAAAAACCGTGTGATATGGAGAGGGGAGGGCATGATTTTCGGCCCATAATGATAGATCGGATAAATTTGCTGATTTGCACAAGTTTCCTTTTTAAATCTCAATGTTTATTTCCTTTTATTTGATTTAAATTACTTTAACAATATTTTAACATATAAATATAAGTAAATTTTCGGCCCATTAATGTTTAAGTTATGTGACAATATTTTTATGACATGTAAGATATTAAAATGTAGTAACAAAATTTACCTTACTTCATATGTTGGTCATTTCCAAAGGTTTAAGATTTATTTGGTGTTTTATGTACTCTTTAATTAAATTTAAAGTTTCAGGGCAATTTGGTCATTTTGCATGTTTTGGATTTTTGGGTTTTACAACTTCTTCCCCTCTAAAAGAAAATTTTCGTCCTCGAAAATTGAGATGAAACGAAACGAGAACACAACTGGCTGTGAACAGAAATATGAAAGACTTGTTTCTCATGACTCTATCTTGTTAATCAAAGCTTCGGTTTCCTCGGAAAAGACTAATCATACTGAATCCAGATCAAAAGAATAATATACCAATCGTGATAGATGATAATCGGATTCTCTCAGAAGAGTCGCAGGAATTACATAGGATTTTGACGGACATATATATCGTCTGTGGAATAGATTAGGCGAATCAGATGTGAGTGTACCAAATCGCAGAAATATGAGGGTGATAATTATGTTTAACTCTTCAGATTTTCAATTAGTCTCGTCTCCAATATAACCTTTCAAAGGTATTCTCATAAACCGACAGGTCTTGTTTTCTCAGAATCCAAAATCTCATATCTTGATTCATAACAGATCATCATGAACAGATTCATCGAATGTGAGACGTATATATATAGCAAAACATAGGTGTACTCCTTCATAGTAACAGATAGAATCCATACAGACAGAAAACAGATTGTTTGATAACATCAACGGTAGGAAGCTCTACAACAGGACCTAAGATTCTTATCGGGAGTACGGAGGTCAGCAAACGCGTGTCGAGTATCCCAACGTATCAAATCATATAACGGTGAAGGCAGATTTACGCGCATAGGCAGAGCGAACCTAAAGTCTCAATCAGATATCAGAAATCCTAAGGTTTCTAAGGCACTCCTCGAAATATCCTATGATCACAATAAGTGCACGTTATATGATGTAAGTATTATCATGTTGGCCAGACGTCATTATACTAGCATCATATAAATATGCCCTCATGATGACCATACTTTATCTCAAGTCGTGAAATTCAACTTATCTAACCACCTAACAGTCCTTCTATACCTTAGGGTTGGTCCGAATCGGTCATCATTACGAATTCAAAATCAGAGAAACAGAACGTACAAATAACGTAACGGAATTAGTAAGCATCAAAGAAGTACGTCGTCCAAAGCGTCAGGTCTTCCACAAAACATCAAAATTCTCATGACAAAACCGTCATCCAACATACGCAGAAGGAACACTAAACGGAAATACTAATGGAGAACCCAAATCATTCAAAGGATCTTATCATCAGGTAACGGGAATTTAAGTAGGTCAAGAGGAAGTGAATTACGTCATCCATAGCTTCATCCTTCACAGAATCATCTCTTTCAAACACAAACGTTTGCTTCAGAATTATCATCCATTCAATTTTCATGATCTTAAACTTCTTCCAAGTCCATGCAGTCTGTCGTATGATCATAGGGTGTAAAGGAATTATAAACTTGAGTCTGGTCCCTCAAGCCTTCGACACTTCTTCTGAACATTGTGGTGTGGTAACGTGAATCTCTGATATGGTCACTGTGCATCCTTCCCTTCGCGAGTCTGCTTCTGCTCTCAATTCATCTTAGTACAACCAAAATGAATAGAGAAGCAAGACTGTGAGTCTTTGACAGGTCTTCTAGCACCGTTCGAAATTCGCCAACTCAAACTGCTACCGTCACCGGATACCTGGTAGTGTTGAGAATCGTTGGTAATACGGACATCGTATAATTGTCAAAAGTGAGGCGTATAGAATATCAGTTACCAGCGTCATCATGCCCAGTTATCAATTTCATATCGAGACAAAATTACCGTCATATCCTTCCAAAGGAAACTAGTTGACGGCAAGATTCATTATCCAAAGGGAGGGAATAAACTTCCTATATCCATGGTTAATAACCACCAGAGTTCTCATAGGGGTAGTAATGGATTTGCAAGACAGAGTAGTATCAGATGATACATTTTCATCCAGCATGGGTAATGAATTTATAGAATGTGTCAAACACATTAGGGTTAAATGACCTTCGGAATGGTCAGAGAAGTTTCAAATTGTTTATCAAACAGGTCGGAAGTGAAAATCAAAGTCAGGTAGTGATAGCAAAAGTTTAACAATCGGAAATCATGGTAGGGAGTTCAAAATGGTTTCAAACACCGAAGGTGAAACATAGGAGTATAGTCGTCAATGATCAATCAACCTATCCTTTATCAGAATAAAATCAAAGTTAACTATCCAATGAAAACAGATCAACAACGCAAGTCTTATCGTTCAGGATGAGAGGGAAAACATTCTTATACTCGTGGTTAAACACCACAAGACTTCTCATGGGAACAGAGATGGTTAAAATGAAATCAAATAGTGTCAGAAGATTCAAAGATGGTTATCAGAAGCAAGAAACAACTAACAGAATGTATCAAGTATCTCATCGTCATGGGGATTCTCAGAATGCCCGAAGAGGCATCAGAATGATTTACAAAAGGTTCAGAGGTTGGAGTTGGAAATCTGAAGGCAAGGATCAAATAGTGTCAGACAATTTCTATGCAATTCTCAATGCTTTCAAGATTTAATTAGGTTTCAAATCTTAGGTGGTGCAAGGCATAAGCTTTCAATCTCCAATGCGATTTCAACAGGCTTTAACCAAAAGTAAGGCATGAATCAGAGTGACGCGGAAGCAATGATACTTAAACAAATGACTTATAGTCTACCCATTCCTCACTGGTCAGAACTTAAGTTCCTATAGGGAAATCCTAAAGCAAATTCTTACAGGTTATCTTATAAGCGCCTACAGTGGAAACCTAATGGTCCAAACTTCACAGGTCAAGGGTAAATGTATTACAAGTCGCAGCCTATCTCTCTGATACCATAAATTGTAACACCCCAACCCGATAAGGGTAAAGATATCACAATAATGGTTTCATATCAGATCAAACAAAGCATACATCTATAGTAATACAAGAATTCTCAAAGGATACAAATGAAATACAGAAACTACAAGGTTACAAATGAAACTTCCAATAAATATAAATTCCAAAAATAATAACTTCTAGTCATCTCTAATCCAGAGTTGCTATCAAGGTCTTCTAAATCCAAGGTTCTCTCCACTCATACCCAGCTTCCTACTAAACCCTGCCGCAGGAAAAGAAATGCGGCTGAGCTACGAGAGCTCAGTGAACAGATATAACGATAACAAAGCAGTAGTGGAAGAAAGTACAATGTAACAGAAATAAAGGTCATGCAGATGTAATATGGGTTAAGAAATAAGTAAATGAAATAAGATACAGGAAAAGAAATAGGAACAGTAATCCACCACGAGCCCAGAAACAGATCATATAGTAACCATCAGACAATCAAGAGGGGATACCTCTTGAGTAACCAGATAATATGAGGGGTGTCCTCATGTATCAAATTGGAGTGATCAGCTCCTAGATATATGTGAAGGGCATGTATTGCACACAGTACCAATCACCAGACAATAATAAATCAGATAACAGATAATCCACTAAACAGATAACAGATCTAGGATGCATCCATACGCCCCTTGATGTGTTCTTTTAGGTCTATAAAAATCAACCAAGTTTTAAATTTATTTATTGCCGAACTAACCTATAGACTCTAAACACTTACGAGCAGTGTACCCGATCAATGTAGATAGTTTCTAGGCAAGCAAGGGTCGTTCACTAGGAGCGAAGCTAAAGTGATCTAAAGGTATTCTAATTACTAAACTAACTAACCTAGAAAGCAAGTAAATATTTTTGGGGTTTTAGCCTGAGAGGCTATCACGATTTTGTGTGTTTAATTAAACTAAATACGAGAAAATAAATATTAAACTAATTAAAAGCAAATTAAAGATAGATGAAGATAGATAGGAAGAACGGGTCAGCCACGTCTAATCCATTTTATAGTTATACATGCTTATGTCTACTTGTTTTAATTCATTCAATTGTTTTGTCGCCAATCCGATTATTAATCCTTTCACGATTAAATAACCTACCATCGTGGTGGGAAAGAGGACAAGATCATAGTGACTCATCTAGCATCAATACTAACTTATTGCTTTAAACCATCTAACCTAGTTCGGTATTACACGCTACTAGTCCTATTAGGTTGTAGACATGTTCCGTTTATGCCAAACAATGATTCCTAATAGAGATTCAGGTTATCACGCATATAACCCAACCTAAGCAACCACAATTACAGGTAGTTAAGTCACATCAATTAAAGTTATAAGGATCATAACCTAGTTACATAGACTTCTACTAGTTATAAGCAATAAACGAGTTTTTATCGACAAGCACCCAACCCAATAACAAAGCAAACACATCGACAAAATCATAAAAACTAATAAAACTTCATAAACATGGCTAACACCTAAGGGTATTAGCCCATAATCTCTGTAACAAAATACAAAAATATAATCAAGACGAATAGAGTATTAAACATAAAGAATATGATACGCTAACCGAATGATTAAGTAGTATAACAATGATAAGAGATGTTCTTCAAGTATAATTGGGTCTTCAAGGGTGATCTTCTGCAGTTTTGAGAGGCTTTGATCGTCTCGGAATGGCCCTAAAGTTTCCCAAAGATGCCCTAATTCATTAATGAGTTCGGTATTTATAGATTCTGAAATCTGGGTCGATACGGCGCATCTATAGAGTTAGATGCGCCGCATCTATAAGTAAACGTAGCCTTCAAGTCTGAAACTGACCCGATATGGCGCATCTATAAATCTGATATGGAGCATCTCCCAATACGGCGCATCTAAAGACCTGATGCGCCGCATCTCCTTCAGATACAGGTAGATCTCCTTTTTCTCTTTCCGTGGCCGCTTGAATCAACTAAAACGGAGTCCGAATGAAGATTTTATGGCCAAAATACGAAAGCATCTTCAAGTGTCGACTTGTAATCTTGACTTCTTCATTAAGCTTCTAATCTCCACTTGATTTCTTGGTAAGGATCGTGTATGGCCGATACGGTGCATCGGATTGGTCCGATGCGGCGTATCTGGAGTAGAACAAGTTGGTTCTTCTTCGTTGACCAAAGTTTCATATGCGACGCATGATAAAATCAGATGCGGCGCATGCTTCAAAGTCAGGCAATGGTCTTTAATCTCTTCAATTCAGCAGACTTTTCCAATCTTGATCATTTTGCTCCATTTTATCTCCATAATAGCTAACTTTCACCAAATGCTTGTTTATAACTGAGAATTACAAAAGTAGGCGATTAAGTATCAATTCCCATATAAAATAATACAAAAACAAGCAATATACATAGGATACGTGATGCTAATAAAATGTACTTATTTGATGTCATCAAATATCCCCCCACTTGAACTTTACTTGTCCTCAAGTAAACCTTAGATTAAACTTATGAAAATGTATCCTAAATAGGATGTATTTTTATAATTAAGCACTTATTCGTTTTATCATAATTGCACAACCAAACACTTAACGAATTAGAAATAAAATAAAATATTTCGATAAAAGCAAATCTAATCATTTAACTGTCCAGTCGTGACGAATATTCTATCATAAGCTTGGCAAGTATACGCATCTCCCCCACTAAAGCCAAGAAGTAGCAAGTCTAAAGCGGTAAAAAGGGTTTTGAGGCTTATGGGTTGATCATCCTTTTTAATCTCCATCGATCTCATATTCCAGAAAAGGCGACAAAATTACAAATACATGATCGAATCCACGACCACGATACTTGCAATTGCTCAAATCCTTAACTCGAATGGGCAAAAGATAGGACCAAGTAATCTTCACCAATAATATTATATCAAAAAGGGCGACAAAATCATAAATACATAGCCGAATCCACGACTACGATACTTAAGATTGCTCAAATCCCTAATCTCAATAAATCAAAGGTTTGGATAAAGAATAATATAGGGTATGGATAATATTTGGGATACAAATTGGTGTAAAATGAAAAATAAACAAAACAGATAAATTAAAATCCTAAGTGTGGTAAATTACTTTCCCAACCATCCCATGAATAAGACTCATATCATTGAATAACTCACGCTTTAACACTTGAAACACACGCTTTAGGTAGACACGAATTATACTCAACAAGATCTCAATCAAAGAATAAACCTTAGTTGGCGTTCCCATAACGGCCAACTCCCATTCAATCCATAAATATAATATATAACAAATAGTGGTGATATCGACCACTTAATACAAAACTTTACATAAGTTGGTTAAAACAAACATCCAACTTTTTCTTTCTTTTTCATTTCTCATTTTTTTTTTCGATTTTTTTTTTTTTTTTTTTTTTTTTTTTTTTTTTTTTTTTTTTTTTTGACATCAACATATAAATGTGTAAAATTTCCAAACTTTTCTATCACCATTTCTCCGGATAATTATTATCCATAATTTTCATACTTTCAGAAATAACTGTAATAGCGAAAGTAGTAAACATACGAAAATTAAACTCAAAGATATACAATATCTACTTTCACTCCAATTGCATTGTGCAATTTCCTGACTCAACCAAAGATAATGAATTACGCACGCGAACACAGGTAATGTAAGGAAACACACTTTGCCTAAAGCAATTAACCACGGATTTTAATCTACAGGGTAGGCTAAGGCGTAAGGGTGTAACGAAATATTTTAAACATTGGTGTAAGAAACGAAAGGAATGGCTCTGAGGGTTTTTCTAGGGGTATCTTACTCTAAAAATGAGAGTAAGCAAAGGGTTTATACGGGGGTTAACTAACCAGTGTAGTTAGTTAATAACACAAAACATATAATAGGCTTTTTGGGTGTAATCCTAGAAATTTACCTTGTTAGACAAGTCACTCCAATTATATCAATAATACTCATTATGGTGGTCTCGAATAGTATACAAGCCAAGTTCTAAAGTTTACAAGTCACCGGCACACTCATAGATTTGTGAATTTTGATAAGTTCACAATTTTTGAAAATAAGGTTATGTGTGCAGCTATGCAACTTAGATTAAACAAAAACATGCTAAAAAAAAATTAAATTTTGATAATTAAGCATAGATTAAAGCATATTTTTGAAAATTTAGGACAAGTAACGTTCTAATTCTCCATCCCCCCACTTAAGTTAAACAACGTCCTCGTTGTTTGTATTTAAAATTAAAAACAAGAGATAGAAAGAATTAGAACGGAGAACTCCCCTGAGATTTGCTCGGTATGATCCTCCAATGTAAATGTGCGAGCGTATATAATGCGGGAGTCCATCAACCTCTTCAATTGTCCAGACCTGTAAAAATATAGAGACCACAGAAAAAGAATCTCGAGAGCACCTCGTTAATCATTGGTTAGGAAAATAAAAATACGAAAAAATTACAGGTCAGAGTGTCGATGCGCCGTATCCATGGAATATTGGATACGCCGCATCAACTTCCTGTAACTAATACGCCGCATCCACTAAAAGTACATGTGCCGTATTGACCAACTGACAGAAATACGAAAAAAAAATAAACTAAAAACAAAATAAAAGACAAGCATGGGTTGCCTCCCAAGAAGTGCTTGTTTTTGTTAGAGTCACGAGCCTGACTCCACCCTTATTTACTAGGCAATAGGGTGTTTTTCCCCCCACTTGCGGTCAAGTGCGGGTGATAGTAGCAATAAGCACCACAACAGTGTAAATTTGCTATAAGAGATGGATATAATATGTAAAGATAATACCTTGGCAATATGTGTACTTCGTTCATTACCTTACCCGGTTTGGTTGTTAAATTGGATGAAATGAAAATTACATGTGAGAGAGTAGTATGTTGAGGATTAATGAATCTCCCTTCTTCTTCGTTTGTTCTATTGGTAGTAAGGCGTCCCTTGACTTCCATATAAGATGAGAAAGGGTCTTTGGCGAGTAAAAGTTCGGGTTCCTCTATATCCTTCATAGGATTGAAATCATCCTCTTCAATCATGGTCGTGTCCATCAGCTCATCCTTGAATTCTTTTTCTATTTCAACCAAAAATGGGTTGATAACAGGTGCTTTATATTCATCATTAGTTGGTGTAGTAAATTCCACCTCATCATTCTTTCGTTTTGCAACCTGTTTAGGAAAACTAGCAAGATTATTAGTAACGGGATTAATAATATTAAATAAATTAGTACCACTTTTTGTTGTAAGTGACTCCAATTCATCTTGTGAGTCTCCATCTTCAACTAGTGGTCTTGTAATTTCATCCTTTTCCCGAATAGCCGCCTCAAATAAGTCATCCCATATTTCTTCAAAATCCTTTGTGGGGTCATAATCTGGCTCATTTGTTCCACGCATGAATATTTCATTTTGTTGTGGCAATTGCGGTATGGCATCGTACACAATACAATCAAAACTTTCAATATTAGAATACTCATTATCTTCATCCGATGGAATATCATCATGGTGTTTTTGATATGATAAGAATATATTTTCCAACTCGGGTGAAAAATCACAAGTAATAGCACCATACACCATTGTTCCACATTCATCTTCATTTTCATCATAAGCACTTTCGGATGAATAAGCTTCTTTGTAAACAATTGCCAGATTTCCATTCAAATCAAACACTTGTGACTCTTCTTCATCTTGGGCAACTTCCGGAGAAATAACATCATCAATAACTATTGCCGAAAACCTAATTGCACCAAAATCGTATGATTCTTCTTCATCATCATCATTGGATAAAGTCCAAGTGTGTCTAAATGGCAATGTCTTTCTTTCTTTCCCTGACTCTTCCTGCTTTGATAATAAGTACTCTTCCATCGTGGGTTCTTTATCATTGATGACTTGTGCACCATATCTTGCTCTTTCCCAATCGTAAACCTTTTTATTGCTCAAGGATCTTTCATTGTTAAGCCTAAGATATTCTTCCATAGTTATGTCCGGATTATCCATCATCATTATTACCTAAAAGATAAACAACCAAGAACAGCAGTAACCGAAACAAAAACAATAAAAACTAAAACGAAAAATAAAAATTAAATAAACAAAAATAAAGAAAAACGATAAAAAAAAAATTGGTCACAGAACGTCAATACGCCGTATACAATTGACCTGTATACGCCGTATTGATATAAGACAGATACGCCGCATCCACAGACAAGGATACGCCGTATTGCCTTTCTGAGACAGAAACACAGAAACAAATAAAACTAACTAAACTAAAATACCAATAAATCAAATTAAAACAATCACTCCCCGGCAGCGGCGCCAAAAACTTGATGTGTTTTTTTTAGGTCTATAAAAATCAACCAAGTTTTAAATTTATTTATTGCCGAACTAACCTATAGACTCTAAACACTCACGAACAGTGTACCCGATCAATGTAGACAGTTTCTAGGTAAGCAAGGGTCGTTCAGTAGGAGCGAAGCTAAAGTGATCTAAAGGTATTCTAATTACTAAACTAACTAACCTAGAAAGCAAGTAAATATTTTTGGGGTTTTAGCCTGAGAGGCTATCACGATTTTGTGTGTTTAATTAAACTAAATACGAGAAAATAAATATTAAACTAATTAAAAGCAAATTAAAGATAGATGAAGATAGATAGGAAGAACGGGTCAGCCACGTCTAATCCATTTTATAGTTATACATGCTTATGTCTACTTGTTTTAATTCATTCAATTGTTTTGTCGCCAATCCGATTATTAATCCTGTCACGATTAAATAACCTACCATCGTGGTGGAAAAGAGGACATGATCATAGTGACTCGTCTAGCATCAATACTAACTTATTGCTTTAAACCATCTAACCTAGTTCGGTATTACACGCTACTAGTCCTATTAGGTTGTAGACACGTTCCGTTTATGCCAAACAAAGATTCCTAATAGAGATTCGGGTTAACACGCATATAACTCAACCTAAGCAACCACAATTACATGTAGTTAAGTCACATCAATTAAAGTTATAAGGATCATAACCTAGTTACATAGACTTCTACTAGTTATAAGCAATAAACGAGTTTTTATCGACAAGCACCCAACCCAATAACAAAGCAAACACATCGACAAAATCATAAAAACTAATAAAACTTAATAAACATGGATAACACCTAAGGGTATTAGCCCATAATCTCTGTAACAAAATACAAAAATATAATCAGGACGAATAGAGTATTAAACATAAAGAATATGATATGCTAACCGAATGATTAAGTAGTATAACAATGATAAGAGATGTTCTTCAAGTATAATTGGGTCTTCAAGGGTGATCTTCTGCTGTTTTGAGAGGCTTTGATCGTCTGGGAATGGCCCTAAAGGTTCCCAAAGATGCCCTAATTCGTTAATGAGTTCGGTATTTATAGATTCTGAAATCTGGGTCGATACGGCGCATCTATAGAGTTAGATGCGCCACATCTATAAGTAAACGTAGCCTTCAAGTCTGAAACTAACCCGATATGGTGCATCTATAAATCTGATATGGTGCATCTCCCAATACGGCGTATCTAAAGACCTGAAGCGCCGCATCTCCTTCAGATACAGGTAGATCTCCTTTTTCTCTTTCCGTGGCCGCTTGAATCAACTAAAACGGAGTCCGGTTGAAGATTTTATGGCCAAAATACGAAAGCATCTTCAAGTGTCGACTTGTAATCTTGACTTCTTCATTAAGCTTCTAATCTCCACTTGATTTCTTGGTAAGGATTGTGTATGGCCGATACGGCGCATCGGATTGGTCCGATGCGGCGTATCTGGAGTAGAACAAGTTGGTTCTTCTTCGTTGACCAAAGTTTCATATGCGACGCATGATAATATCAGATGCGGCGCATGCTTCAAAGTCAGGCAATGGTCTTTAATCTCTTCAATTCAGCAGACTTTTCCAATCTTGATTATTTTGCTCCATTTTATGTCCATAATAGCTAACTTTCATCAAATGCTTGTTTATAACTGAGAATTACAAAAGTAGGCGATTAAGTATCAATTCCCATATAAAATAATACAAAAACAAGCAATATACATAGGATACATGATGCTAATAAAATGTACTTATTTGATGTCATCACCCCTGCAGATAAAATAGTGGCCAAATAATATAATGTGCATATCATATAACAGATAAGGGACGGTGTGGAACATCACTCGACCACACTAGAGTCATGCCATTGGTGCATCAATGACACGACCATGTTACCTTCATGGCTAGGAAACAGATTTGTCTCGGGTATCAAACTAAGAGTCAGATATCATATCAAAATCAGAGTGTCATATCTAAAGGTTCATATTCAAAAAGGTTCATAACAGATGGTTCATATCAAATGTCTCAGAAGTAATATCAAAGGTCCAAATCAGAGTTTATCAGATCAAGGTTTACAAAGCAAAGGATCATAGCAAAGGTTCACAACAAAAGGGAACATAGCAATGGCTTTAGGGAATCTTAAACGAATCAGAAATCAAAATCAAAATCAGGGAATAAGACACCCTTACTGAAAAAGGGCAGAGTATCTGTACCTTATACCGCAAGTGACAAACACAACAGAAAATATAGAGGTCGGACGCAAACTCCATCTTCAGCGAATCTACACGAATTCATGACTGTCTTATTAATTCAGATTACTTATTTTAGTCGGCTTTCCATTTTTTAGTAACTTTCCTTTTTAGGTAACTTTCCGAAAATAGCAACTTTCCATATTTAGTAACTTTCTATTTTTAGCAGTTTTCCATAATTAGCAGGTTTAAATATTATAATTAGGTTAAGTCATTAATTAGGGTTATTATGGAAATAAGGTTTATTTTAGCAAGTTATAAAAGTTTAGGGTTAAATATAACAAGTTTCAATATTTTAGGGTTTTAATTGTAAATACACCAAAGTTAAAGGTTTAAAATGAAAATACCTCAAGTTACTCATTGAATACATAAGTTATTCAGAATTACACTTTTAAACCTTTATGTTTCACAATTTTACAGATTATACCCTTTTAGTTAATTAAATTACAAATTAAACCCTATAACTACACAAATCACCATTTAACCTTTACCATATTTATATTAACACATCAAGCCTTCTATTTTACCAAATTATAGAATATACCGTTTATTTAATATGTGGTACGAATGCCCCTTTTAAATTTCATAATTTACAAAACTAGTCCCTTGAATTTATAAAACTATAATTCGAATTACAAATTATTAATAATTACATATTAAGCCCTTAAATATCCAAAATTACACATTACACCCTTTATATCATTATTTATACGAATCACCTTTAAGTTTCCAGAATTTACACTTTTAGTCCCTCTATTTAATTAATTGCAATTCGAATCACAAAATTACCAAATGAACCTTTTACTTCTAAAATTTACACAAGATACCCCCATATTATATTTTATACGAGTTACCCCTGATCCAAAACATGTTACAAAAATAACCCACAAGTTTCAATAATTACAAAACACACCCTTTTTCTTTTAATTTTCAATCGGTAACACTTTTAAATATCAAACCCTAACCTTAACCAAATCCAATCATCACTAATAATTAATACAACCTCAAAAATGCATTAAATGCTCAGATCCATCATCAAAACATGAAACCCTAGGTCTCACGATTTTATTTTAATTTAAAACCCTTTTATTCTTAAATCCGATTAGTAACAAAAATTCACCATGACTAATACAAGCTTCAAAAAATGCAAGATCTATTTTTCCAGAGTTATATGATCAGTATAGAACCCATAAAAATTATGTACAAAGCCCAAAAAAATCGTATAGCTTATTTTAGATCTTATGTACGTTTTTGATATATAGAATTATCACGACTTATCTAGCGTGCATGGATCAGAATAAGTATTTCATTCATCATATGTGATGTAAATAACATAGGAAAAATACAATGGTTTATTTTAGAACGAGTAGATGAGGCGTACGAATTTTGTACCTCTCGCTAAATCAAACCGACCGAAGAAAAACTCCCACGTTCGAACCAATGAATCCATGACCTTAGCACTATTTTTCTCACCTTCCTTGGACGCGTATGAACCCAGGAAAAATAACCACAGCCTCCAGAAAAATTGTGAGATGAAGAGAGAGTTTTTGTGTGTGAGATTTTGGGTTTTCGGTAGGATCAATGGGGAATTAATTAAAAACCGTATGATATGGAGAGGGGAGGGCATGATTTTCGGCCCATAATGATTGATGGGATCTGATGAGTGTGTAAATACTCATCATTTTTGTCCCATCTGAACTGCAAAAACATTTAAAAACACTCAGAAATGCTTCAAAATACAGAAAATATCCTTGAATTGTAGTTTTATCTGTTTCATGTGCAAAAGGATTAAAAACGGGACGAAAACGAACAATTTTGGATTGACTTGGCAATAATTGTGCATTTGATCAAGTGAAGACGAAAGTCAAAGACGGAGTCAAAGTCAACCCCCAAAAACACCAAAATGACACAAATGGTCCCTGGAAATAATTTTCTGATTTAGCATGTATGGTCCCTGGATTTTCAGCATTGTACAACAATGGTCCCTAAGGTTTAACTAAAATCCAAACCATATCCTAATCCTAAATAACTAAACCCAGCTAAACTAAATCCAACCCAATCCTAAACTCTAACCCAGCCCAAACTAAAACTAAACCCAAGCCCAATCCCCCAAATAACCCAACCCCGCACCCTTTTTTATCCCTGAGTTAAATACCCCGTTTGACTCAGTCAAACTCTTCTTCTATACCACTCATCCCGCCAAAACCATACCAGATACCACCACTGCCCACCGCCTTATCCTGACACATCCACCCCCCTCCTAGCTTCCTATCCCACTCCACCTAACATGCCAAAAGGCATTAAATGCCTCTTCCCCATCACAAGTTACCAGGCCAAGACTTATCCCACTTATACCAGTTTTCCCGCCAAAAATCCATTTGGACGGTTAAGATGAGTTCAAGGCTATCTGAGGGTTCACAAGTGATCAGAGATGATGAGAAGACATTTCCCACTTAGTTTTTAGTATAAATAGAGACAATGTAACCTGTAATAAGTAGTAGTTAATTTTATTAATCGTTTTTACTTATCAGTCTTTTATTTATTGTAATTTTCAATTCCAGTTATTAATTCAAGTTCAATTCAGTCAAGATAATCTTATTTCAATCACTTTTGTTCTAAATTTCAGTATTTCTAAGTTTTCAAGTTGTCTGTTAAGCTAAATAATCTCAAAACCTATTCAAAAATAATCACAAGCCTCCACACCCTTGCTATAAGCTTATACAAGCTTATAATAGCTTTCTGTAAGCTTATATAGTGATTAGTAGCTTTAAAATTCAATAGATGAAGAAAGTCAATGAAAGTCAAAGAAGCTCACCATAAGCTCTTCTGGTGGAATAAGCTGTTCAGGAGGCTGAAATTGGTTTTCTAGCTTGTCATTGACAAGCTAGTAGTGTTCTATTCTAGGTTCCATTTTACATTGCTTCAAACAGTTGTAAGAAATTTCCATTTTCTTGCATTAATTTTCCTAGTACTGTTCTAATGCTTATTTTGTGCTTATTATATTATTTCCTTGCTTATCTGTGGTATTTGGAGTAATATAAGCTTAGTTTGATCATCAGTTTAAGTTAAATCTCATTTTCCTTTAAATAGCCTAAAATTGTCAAAACAGTCAAAAAGCTTGTAGCTTAATTTAGTGCTTATTAAGGTCCTGAATATTGCTTATTAGAGTTTTCATAAGTTAGATAATTAGTTTGAATTAGATTTATGGCTTCATTAGGAGATTTCTAGTGCAAAAGTTTCATTTCAGTTGCTAAAAGGGTGTTTGGGATAAGTCCTGTTTTTAACCAAACAACCACTGTACTGTTCATTTACCATTTCCCTAGTTTTGTTTGAACTTATTGTAGGCTAGCTAAGCTGTCAGTAACAAGTGTTAGGTTGAATTCAGTGCTTTTAAGGTTTTTAATCAGTAAGTGAGTTTTTATATGCTATATTGCCTATATCAGCTTATTAATAAGCTGAGCTTGTTTGACCCTTCATTTTGGCATTTCCATGTTCTTTCTAGTTGTTATAGTGTATTCCTAAGTACTGGTCTAGGTTCACATAGAGTTAAAAGGTTTTAAGCCAAATCTGTTCTGCTGCTCAGCGTATACTGAGCAGAACATCAAAATTTGATTGCTGATCTAAGCTTCTTATCTGCTTATCCAGTTGAGCCTAGGTCTTGATTTTTGATTTGCAAGTAGTTCACATAGCTAGTTTTTAGAATAGTATCTGGTATTCCACTTTATAGCTTATTTCATAGCTTAAAATCAGGTCTGCAATTTCCCCCATTTCACTGTCCAAGCCTGCATCAGATTTGCCATCTTACACCATCTATTCTATTGCTTAATCAGACTGGCAATTGGTTGTTAGAATTTGTTTTTTAGTTTTTTTTACTGTAGCCTGTATTGCTAGGGAGCTTTTGCCCCCATAAACTTCCACTTTTCTGCTTAATTGAGTGCTTAATATCTGTCTGCAAGTTGTGGATTTATCTGTCATTTCTGCCCTAGTTTGTTATGCTGCTCAAGTGCTTATCAGCTTATTCATTATGCCTATTTGATAGATTTGAGTTGGTTTGATCTTTTTGAAGTTAAATTAATCTGTTTTGAGCTTTTTGCATTTTCTGAGTGCTTATTGGCTTATTTTAAGCTTATTTGAAACTGCTCATTAGCCCAAACAGCTTATTAGGGTTTATAAAACTTTTAATTTTATTTTTCCTAGGTTAAGAATATTAATTTAGATTTATCTTGAAAGTTTCATATTTTTCCTAAGTCATTTGCTATTTTTAACCTTTTAATTAGTTTTAATAGTTTTTAATTCATAATAAAAAATATAAAAGTCAGAAAAATATAAATCTTTTTTCTAAAATTTTCTTTTATTATTTAGGATTTAAGAAAAATAAAATTGCACTTGTAAGATTAGATTTCCTAATATTTCAGTTTTTATCCCGTTTTAGAATTCCTGTTACGCGTTTTTAATATAATATGTGTTAATCTTAAATTTCCTTGTGAGAATTTGTTTCTCATTTGTCAAATAGAATTAAAAAAATCAAAATCTCATTCCATATTATCAGTCACTCTAATCCAAACTTTCAACGATTGCCCATTCACTCCTCGTTGGGAAACGACCCGGGTAATCACTTACCTGGTATCACACACACAAACGTGAGTTTTTGCAAGTTAGCCTTTTTCCTAAAGGGTTGATTTGTCTTTATTCACGTGTATCCATCTGCATAATATTTATATATACGCTTTAGCACGGATCAAATTTCGGCGCCGCTGCCGGGGAGGTTGTGTTGCGACAACATCGTTAAGATATTTAGCGATTAGTGACTTGTGATCCTTCTTTCAGAAGTTTCCACTTTCATAAACCCATATAAAATACAAAAATATTTTTCTTTTCTTTTATATATAATATCATATAAAAAATAATAAAAACCCAAAAACATTTTCTGTTTTATTGTTAAAATAAAAGATAAAAGCAAAATTAATATAATATTCCTCAACTTGGGTATTATCATAATAAGTTCCCAAACCAAAGATAAAAACTTGCCTTTGTGTCGCTTGCGAATTCGGCTCACCTTTGATTGATAAACAAACTCTAACGGAGGTTTAAGGAGGGTTTGACATTAAATTGTCGAACCGAAAGAAGCGGGTTTTTAAGGAGCATTTATTGCCCACCTTTGCTTCTCCGCCACTCTGTGCGTTTTTCAGTCAGAGAGCTACCGTACGCTGGTTGATTTAAGGTTTAAGTTCCTTGTGTTTTGCTTCGATCTTGTTTTAATTGAAATATTTTATTTAGTGCATGCGCACTCGTTCTTCCACGTCGACAAGTCCTTTACGTGAACTCGTAGATATTCCGAGAAGACGTAATCATAGACGTGCTGACCAAATAGTCGAACCCGAGATTCGTGCTATTCCCACTGTCATCATGGTAGAAGACCGTCCTATGAATGAGCTTCTCCAAGCTCCCACCGAGGGCTATGGAGATGCCATTGTTGTTCCAGCCATCGTGGCTGAGAATTTTGAGCTTAAAACCGGGTTGATAAACCTTGTAACATCGCGTCAATTCTATGGTTTTGAAAGGGACGATCCTCAAGATCACATTCGATGGTTCAATAAAATCACATCCACCATCAAATGCAAAAATGTCCCTGAAGAGGCAATCAAACTTCTTCTTTTCCCGTTTTCCATCGATGAGGCTGCCAAGAATTGGCTTGACAAACAACCCCCTCGATCAATTGAAACATGGGAAGATTTGGTTCAGAAGCTCGTAAATGAATTCTTTCCTCCTTCTAAAACCACGCATCTTAAAAATGAAATCATGAAATTCACACAGAAATTTGATGAATCATTTGGTGAGGCATGGGATCGTTTCAAAGGATTGCTTCGCAAATGTCCTCATCATGGTTTCACCGAGTTGATGCAAATGGACATTTTCTACAATGGCTTAAACCCATTTGACCAAGATTCTCTCAATGCCTCAGCTGGAGGTAATTTTCTGAGCAAATCCACAAAAGAAGCTTTAGCACTCATTGAAAATAAGTCTAAGGTCCGCACTGCACGAACCAGGCCATATAATTCTCAGGATAGTGCTGGTCCTTCCACTTCATCTCCCGTGAGTTCTTCTAGTACTGATACTCAGCTTGCTGAACTCACGAAGGCTATTCAAACTTTGGTTTTAGCCAAACAAAAGAAAGTTTCTTCTCCACAAACTTCTCACACTGCTGAAGTCAAAAAGATAGAAGTTTGTGTTACTTGTGGTGGTCCTCACGCTTACTACAATTGTACTGCCACCGATGGCACTCCATTTGATGTTAATGCTATAGCCGGAACTTCCAATCAAGGAGGTAATCAATACCGTCCTCAAGTGGAACCAAACTACCGTGCTAGCAACCAAATTGGACCACCCGGATTTCCTCCACCCAACAATCCAAATAGGATTAATCCTAATCAACAAAAAGGGCAAAACATGCAAAATCAATTTCATGCCCCGAACAATCAATACCCACCCCAAAGGGGTAATCAAGGGTATTCAGCTCCTAATTACCAAGGACCTCTCTCAAATGAACTTGGTAACTACATCAAGGTTAATGAGACCAAAATGAGGGCAATGCAAAATCAAATCTCTAATTTGAAGAATGAATTTCAATCTTTAATACACAAGCAAGGAACTGAGCTAAAGAATGAGCTTTCAAACAAAATTGATCACTCTCAAAGCGAAGTTAAGAATATGCTTGCCAGTCTCATGAACCATCTCAATCCACCTTCTTCCTCGGGAGGTCTCCCTGGTAACACTGTTGTTAACCCAAAGGGTGAACTCAAAGCTGTCACCACACGCAGTGGTAAAGCTTATGATGGACCCACTATTCCTACTACCTCTTCTTCTCCTCCTCCCAAGGTAGTGGAAAGTGAACCTGAGGTGACTAAGGACAAGGTACTTCCTACTAATAATGTAGGTACCGACAACATCCAACCTCAAGTTGTCCCGAAACCAAAGACTAAACCTGGAGTTGTCTTTGAACCGCATGAAATCCCTGTTGAAAACCCTAAATCCAAACCTTCTATTCCTTACCCATCACGTTTAAATGAGCAAAAGCTCCGCGAAAAGGCTAGTCAACAAATGGATAAATTCTTTCAAATCTTTCAAGAATTACATTTTGACATAAGTTTTGCGGATGCTCTTCTCTACATGCCAAAGTTTGCCTCTACATTCAAGAGTCTCCTTAGCAATAAGGAAAAATTGTTTGAATTAGCAAAGACTCCATTGAATGAGAATTGTTCGGCGGTGATTCTTAAGAAGTTACCCGAAAAACTAGGTGACCCCGGCAAATTTCTCATCCCTTGTGATTTCCCGGGGATGGTTGAATGCTACGCCTTGGCCGATCTTGGTGCTAGCATCAACCTGATGCCGCTTTCCGTGTGGAAAAAGCTTTCACTCCCGGAACTTACTCCCACAAGGATGACTCTTGAATTGGCGGACCACACTGTTACTACTCCTGAAGGCGTTGCTGAAGACGTTTTTGTCAAAGTAGGAAAGTTTCATTTCCCCGCCGATTTTGTAGTAGTGGATTTTGAATGCGATCCCCGAGTACCTCTCATTCTCGGGAGATCCTTTTTAAGGACCGGTCGTGCTTTGATCGACGTTTATGGCGAAGAAATAACACTTCGGGTTGATAACGAAGCAGTCACGTTTAACATCAATGCGAACTCTAAATCTCTAACCACCAAAGGTAACGTTGCTGTGGTTAATCAAAAATCTGATTGCGTAATTGCTTCCAAAAGAAGTGATTCGATGCTCTCAGAATTTATGGTCATGAGTCTTTCACAAAAACGTGCTGAGCTAAAAACCAGGGGAATTACCCTAGGTTCAAACAAATGGTTTGAAATTTGTACCACAGAAGTTAAGAGTGTCTTTGACTACGATGAACAAGAATCGGAATTCACGTCGGAAGTGGTGAATACTGCTAGCTCTAAGAGCACACCACTTGTCCTACTTCCGGAAACGGTTTATCGTGTTGAAATGGTTAATTCTGTGAATGATCCTACCATTGCTCTCTCTTCCTACCCTTCTCTCACACCGGTTGAGGGAAGTGATCCCTTTTGGGATGAGGTCGATGCTTTTCTTGCAAGTGATGATTCAATTCCGACAAGGATTGATGATACTTACTTTGATTCAGAAGGGGGCATCCTTTTTCTTGAAAATTTATTGAACGAAGAACCGTCCCCATCCCTCCCTCCCGGAAATTTTGTTGAAAATTACCATCCAAGCTTCAAGGTTAAGCTACAAGTTCAAACAAATGGTGATTTTCCTTTTATGGATGAAGAATGGATTCTCATTGTGATACACACCTTTTTACCATTCTTCACATATTGCGTGATTTCTCTTTCCCTTTTCTCCTATGGAAATGAGGACACTATCTTTGACCCCGGTATCCTCCCTTATAGTTTCTACTATTAAAATACCGTGGGTATCTCATCGGAGTGGAACTTTCAAAAACTTCAATGTTTATCCAAGCATTTTGAATGAAAGTCCGATGGAGATTTTCTTTTCCACATGCTCCCCTAAGAACAAATGAATTCGGGGTCAAGTCAAGCTAGTGACTCGGTGAACAAAAATATTAGCACACTATATGGGTTTTCACCCATATTTCTGTCTTCTTTCTCTTTTCTAACACCTAAGTGTGGGGGAGTTGCCCCTGCTGTTGTATATCATATCCAAAAAAAAAAATATATATATATATATATATATATATATATATATATATATATATATATATATATATATATATATATATATATATATATATATATATATATATATATATTTATTATATATAATAATAATAATAATAATAATAATAATAATAATAAATAATAATTGTTGTGTTTCCACTCTTGGCTAGTAGTATTACCTTTTTACGTTCTAAGTGTCGGCATAATAGCCGGTGCTTTGAATATTGAGGGCAATATTCAATTCTAAGTGTGGGGGGGGGGGGTATTCTCTCGAATTTTGTCACATTGTACTTTCTAGTGCCCTAATACCCCCGTTTTGGCCAAAATTTTAAAAAAATTTCATTTGGTGGAAGTGCTTTGCACTAACACAGCAAAGGGTTATCAGTCCACCATGTCTAACCCACATAAGGACTGGCTAATCCAAGAGCAAACGACTCTAGGTAAAGATATCTCAAATCCGTTTATGGCTGACAATTTGCCAAAAATTGTATGGTATTCAACTCACCATATCTTTGATAGCGAAGAGTTGGCTAGCCCACAAGGTTATGGCTTGTGGTTAAGGCAGTAGAAAGCTATAATTGGTAATCAACTCACCAAGATGATAACTGTATTCTATCAAAGAGTTGGCTAGTCCAAAAGCAAACGGCTTTTGGTAAAGACAAATCAAATCTGTTGACAGCTGATGATTTGCTTAAAATCATTTGGTTATCAATGTACCATAGTATCATACTAAAACACTGGCTACTCCAGAAGTAATGGCTATTTGGTAAAGAGACATAAAATCCATTAAATTTTCAAAAACGGATTGCTAGGGACTAGCAATAGTTTAGTGTGGGGGATTGATGAGTGTGTAAATACTCATCATTTTTGTCCCATCTGAACTGCAAAAACATTTAAAAACACTCAGAAATGCTTCAAAATACAGAAAATATCCTTGAATTGTGGTTTTATCTGTTTCATGTGCAAAAGGATTAAAAAAAACGAACATTTTTGGATTGAATTGGCAATAATTGTGCATTTGATCAAGTGAAGACGAAAGTCAAAGACGGAGTCAAATTCAACCCCCAAAAACACCAAAATGACACAAATGGTCCCTCGAAATAATTTTCTGATTTAGCAAGTAGGGTCCCTGGATTTTCAGCATTGTACAACAATGGTCCCTAAGGTTTAACTAAAATCCAAACCATATCCTAATCCTAAATAACTAAACCCAGCTAAACTAAATCCAACCTAATCCTAAACTCTAACCCAGCCCAAACTAAAACTAAACCCAAGCCCAATCCCCCAAATAACCCAACCCCGTACCCTTTTTTATCCCTGAGTTAAATACCCCGTTTGACTCAGTCAAACTCTTCTTCTATACCACTTATCCCGCCAAAACCATACCAGATACCACCACTGCCCACCGCCTTATCCTGACACATCCACCCCCCTCCTAGCTTCCTATCCCACTCCACCTAACATGCCAAAAGGCATTAAATGCATCTTCCCCATCACAAGTTACCAGGCCAAAACTTATCCCACTTATACCAGTTTTCCTGCCAAAAATCCATTTGGACGGTTAAGATGAGTTCAAGGCTATCTGAGGGTTCACAAGTGATCAGAGATGATGAGAAGACATTTCCCACTTAGTTTTTAGTATAAATAGAGACAATGTAACCTGTAATAAGTAGTAGTTAATTTTATTAATCGTTTTTACTTATCAGTCTTTTATTTATTGTAATTTTCAATTCCAGTTATTAATTCAAGTTCAATTCAGTCAAGATAATCTTATTTCAATCACTTTTGTTCTAAATTTCAGTATTTCTAAGTTTTAAAGTTGTCTGTTAAGCTAAATAATCTCAAAACCTATTCAGAAATAATCACAAGCCTCCACACCCTTGCTATAAGCTTATACAAGCTTATAATAGCTTTCTGTAAGCTTATATAGTGATTAGTAGATTTAAAATTCAAAAGATGAAGAAAGTCAATGAAAGTCAAAAAAGCTCACCATAAGCTCTTCTGGTGGAATAAGCTGTTCAGGAGGCTGAAATTGGTTTTCTAGCTTGTCATTGACAAGCTAGTAGTGTTCTATTCTAGGTTCCATTTTACATTGCTTCAAACAGTTGTAAGAAATTTCCATTTTCTTGCATTAATTTACCTAGTACTGTTCTAATGCTTATTTTGTGCTTATTATATTATTTCCTTGCTTATCTGTGATATTTGGAGTAATATAAGCTTAGTTTGATCATCAGTTTAAGTTAAATCTCATTTTCCTTTAAATAGCCTAAAATTGTCAAAACAGTCAAAAAGCTTGTAGCTTAATTTAGTGCTTATTAAGGTCCAGAATATTGCTTATTAGAGTTTTCATAAGTTAGATAATTAGTTTGAATTGGATTTATGGCTTCATTAGGAGATTTCTAGTGCAAAAGTTTCATTTCAGTTGCTAAAAGGGTGTTTGGGATAAGTCCTGTTTTTAACCAAACAACCACTGTACTGTTCATTTACCATTTCCCTAGTTTTGTTTGAGCTTATTGTAGGCTAGATAAGCTGTCAGTAACAAGTGTTAGGTTGAATTCAGTGCTTTTAAGGTTTTTAATCAGTAAGTGAGTTTTTATAAGCTATACTACCTATATCAGCTTATTAATAAGCTGAGCTTGTTTGACCCTTCATTTTGGCATTTCCATGTTCTTTCTAGTTGTTATAGTGTATTCCTAAGTACTGGTCTAGGTTCACATAGAGTTAAAAGGTTTTAAGCCAAATCTGTTCTACTGCTCAGTGTATACTGAGCAGAACATCAAAATTTGATTGCTGATCTAAGCTTCTTATCTGCTTATCCAGTTGAGCCTAGGTCTTGATTTTTGATTTGCAAGTAGTTCACATAGCTAGTTTTTAGAATAGTATCTGGTATTCCACTTTATAGCTTATTTCATAGCTTAAAATCAGGTCTACAATTTCCCCCATTTCACTGTCCAAGCCTGCATCAGATTTGCCATCTTACACCATCTGTTCTATTGCTTAATCAGACTAGCAATTGGTTGTTAGAATTAGGGTTTTTAGTGTTTTTGTGTAGCCTGTATTGCTAGGGAGCTTTTGCCCCCATAAACTTCCACTTTTCTGCTTAATTGAGTGCTTAATATCTGTCTGCAAGTTGTGGATTTATCTGTCATTTCTGCCCTAGTTTGTTATGCTGCTCAAGTGCTTATCAGCTTATTCATTATGCCTATTTAATAGATTGGAGTTGGTTTGAGCTTTTTGAAGTTAAATTAATCTGTTTTGAGCTTTTTGCATTTTCTGAGTGCTTATTGGCTTATTTTAAGCTTATTTGAAACTACTCATTAGCCCAAACAGCTTATTAGGGTTTATAAAACTTTTAATTTTATTTTTCCTAGGTTAAGAATATTAATTTAGATTTGTCTTGAAAGTTTCATATTTTTCCTAAATCATTTGCTATTTTTAACCTTTTAATTAGTTTTAATAGTTTTTAATTCATAATAAAAAATATAAAAGTCAGAAAAATATAAATCTTTTTTCTAAAATTTTCTTTTATTATTTAGGATTTAAGAAAAATAAAATTGCACTTGTAAGATTAGATTTCCTAATATTTCAGTTTTTATCCCGTTTTAGAATTCCCGTTACGCGTTTTTAATATAATTTGTGTTAATCTTAAATTTCCTTGTGAGAATTTGTTTCTCATTTGTCAAATAGAATTAAAAAAATCAAAATCTCATTCCATATTATCAGTCACTCTAATCCAAACTTTCAACGATTGCCTATTCACTCCTCGTTGGGAGCTTTTGCCTGTATTGCTAGGGAGCTTTTGCCCCCATAAACTTCTGTGGGAAACTAGAAGGGGGGTTGAATAGTTTACCGGTTTAAAAACATCTTTTAAAAATCTTGTTTTAAAAGTATGCTATTGGAAACTTTGATTCGAACTCTATGTGTAATCAATCAACACCAATATGAACTACACACTAAGCTAAGTAATAATAACAAATAAAAGTAAAGAGTAGAGTTGGAAAGATCAAACCGAGACAGAGGATTTATAGTGGTTCGGCTACGAAGCTCTTCTTCGCCCTACTCCACTCCCCGAGTACCACACTCGAGAGTTTCAAACACTATATCAACAACCTCCCTTCAGGCGGAGAAAACCGTACACGTCGCTTATCCTATTACCGACACTAAGCTAGATATCGAGTGCTAATCTTAGCTAGCACCAATCTACCAAGGTCCACGTGACCAAACACTCAAGCCCAGTGGCTTCAAGAGATCACCAAGATCTCAACACGATCACAATGATCAACACTCACTTCACTCTACTCAACTAACACTAACCTAATGACCCTTGATCTTCTTGATCAATCACACAAGCCCAATGGCTTCAAGAGATGTTCACTATCTCTATAGATCACACTTGATCTTCACTCTCACTCACAAAAAGGAAATAAACTTGATGTATGCTAAGACACAACAAGGTTGTAACAAGTGTTACAAAAACCTATCAACTATAACTCTAGTATCTTCTTGATTACTTGAGTTCTTCTCTTACTAATGAAGAGGGATGACAACACCTTGTATCAGCTTGGATACTTGTGTTCTTCTCTTGCTTGTGAAGAGGTATGAAGAGGATCACTTGAAGGATGATTGGATCACTCTTGAAACAAAGAAAAAAAACTAATCTATATGAACCTAAGAAGTGAAAGGTGTGAGAGGATTTAGCTAAGGGATTTTTCTGTGTGTGAAGGGTGCCTAAAACTGTGAAAGGGGTTGGTATTTATAGGCAAAGAAAATCTGAACGTTACAGAAAAATTAGTACGGACGGCTCCTTTAAATAACCCACGGCTCCGTTAAATTTAACGGTACCGTGGAGCCGTGGTAGACTAGGAAGCTCCAAATTTTGTCTTTTCTGGTGAAAACTTTTTTGGGGAAGGTTGGAGCTGATTTTGGGGGGGGAAATAGCTGTTGTGATTTTCAAACTAATTTTTCCATTAAAACATTTCTTAATATTTCAAAAATAATTTGTCATGTGTATTTTTTTTTTAAAAATGTTTTGTCCCATTTAAAATGTGAATTTTCAAAACATAAATTCACTTCTTTGATCACTAGTTCAAGTTGTAACTTTGTTCAAGAGTGATTTGCGTAGAAACGGGATCTTCCGATTAAAAACTTGTTAACGTTAATTTTAACGTAACGTGAGTTCACATTTTGTCATCCTCAAAACGTGAAGTAATCGAAAGATATAAATAACGTTTTTAGAACATTATTTGCATCAACAATCTCCCCATTTTTTATGATGACAAAATATAAACTCATTTTAGGTTAAAGTTAGTTTTAACATGTTTTTAATGAGTTTACTCCCATTTCTCCCCCTTTTTGTCAAATCAAAAAGGTGGTTAAGGCTCCCCCTTGATGTGTACTCCCCCTCATTTGGAGAACACAAAGGAATCGAGCAATGGTTCGTGCTACAAAACAAGGTTAGACGACAAATAAACAATATCTAACAAGTAGCACATAAGACAAATATCCAACCACAATACAAGAATTATGGCTAAGTAGCCAAAATGAAAAGCCCATTTCATAAATATAAAATAAATGTCATACATAAGTATGACTACAATAGGAAAGCAAATTAAACTAACAAGAAGACACATAAACATCTAAAGTAACATGAGGCTTCTAGATTTGCTTCCAACTTCAAAAGGGTTCCTAGGTATTTATTGGGAAAAACTAAACATGACTATGTTTAGTTGGTTGGGCTATGTGGTGGTGGAGGTGGTAAAATGATGGGTCCTTGTGGTGGTGTGAGGAGGTGTTCAAGGTAGGAGAATTGAAGACACAATTCATCTTTAAGGCCCATGATAAGGAGTTGGTTTTGGTGACAACAAGCACAACTCAAGGTGTGTGGTTGTAGGGGATAAAGAATGGGATGACCCATTAAAGGTTGAGGTGATGGTGATAGGGAAGATGATGATGTGTTGGTGGTAAGTTCAAAAGGTGATATGGGTGATAGGGCTAGTGTGAGGGCTAAAGGTTGTGGTAATGGTGAAGATGATGGGGTGAAGGTTAAAGGTGTGTTGGTTCTAAAGGTTGTGGAGGATGAGGATGTTGGTTTGGTTGATGTTGCCTTGGATGGAGCATGGGGTGTAGTGAAAGAAGATGATGATTTGGTTGAGGTTATGGGTGTGTGTGTATCATCTTCATCATCCAAGGTGAGATCAATGAAAATTGTCTCTTTGGTGTTTGGTGAGACTTGTGATGTATGAGTACTCTTGATCCATTGATCAATTTGAGTGGTTTCATTTGTTGGTTTGATGTAGAATCTTTGTTTCTTGAATACCCTTGATCCCATGATGGTGGTATGGTGAGTGTGAAGGTGTAAGGATGGGTGTAAGGATGGCAATGCATAATGTTAGCTTAAATAGCCAAATCATAAGCATGCAAGTTTGAAATGTTGGATTTGGGGATTTGGGTGCATGGGAATCAGGTTATGGTTGCAGTTTTTCAGGGAAAAGAAGTCAAAAAGTGGAAGAGAATAGCAGTTTTCGTCTTCCAGAGGCACGACACCATTAAAGGTGCTACGGCACCACTAAATTTAGTGGAGCCGTGGGCTCTTTTGACCTTCGTTCCAGGTCTGCAGGTTTTAGGCAGCCTAAATGGGGTAATTTTCTGGGGAATCCATTGGCTGCAAATCTCAAAGCCTCAACATTACTAATCACATAGAATTCCTAAAGCTAGTTTCAACTAGCAACTAACATGATCATGTGATCATCTATGTATTTAGGTAACTATTAAGCATGCATGAATTCAAGCATTTTTAACATCTAGTGCATGTAATAAAATAAGCTAACATGCATGAGTTAGGCAAGATAAACCAACATGAGGATTAATTAACAAGAGAATTAATCATGTTCAAGTGTTAAAAGGAAATACATCAAGCTAGTTAATGTATTAAGCAACAATGCTACAAACTATTATTAGTATTTTAATCATAATACTTATATTAATAATACTACTTAAGTTATTTTCATCTAATCATTTCTTTTCCCCAACTTCTTAATTTTGTTCCCAAGCCCTTTGATCGCTTTGCCGATGGACTTAATCCCTCGATAGTTTGCTCATGCATCTCCACTTGTCTATTGTACATTGTGGTTTGCCTTCACATCACATGGGATAGGTTGACCATCTCATTTTCGATGTCGGTTGTTCGTCGAAATGATAAGGTGTTAAGGTTGTCAAAGTAGACGTCGGGAGAAGGAAAACGTGTACAACGTTCCTTCTTCGTTCACCTCATCATCATCTGCATGCATAGGTTGAGATGATGATTCATAACCGAAGGAAGAGGATGAGAGAGGAATGTCGGAAGTGGATTTACGACCACGCTTGGACCCTTTGTCCTTACGTTGCTTTGTGCGACGTCGTGGTCCACCAAGAGGTTTCATAACAGAATTGACTAGGACATAGTCGACACTTTGGAGATTAGGAAAATGTTCCTTGACCCAATGGAAAAGACGAGTAAGCAGCATACCATATGGCATGAGCTTATCCGAACGACTGTGAATATTGGCCATCCTTTTGACCATATAGTATGCGAGGTTATATGGTTCCTCTATACTAAGACAGTAGAGCATATGGGCGAGACTCACAGAGACGTGATCACGGTTGCCTGCAAGGCTCAACACGTTCTCACGAAGAAGGAGTTCCCAACTTCTAAGGTCGGGAAGAAGCTCTTTGAGGTAGATACGGTTTGGGTCAAGGTGGACAATTGAACCATCACGCTTTTGATACGTGTGGACGACTCGAGGTGTTTGGATGACTTGTTTGATGAACTCGAGGTCAGGAATTTCAGTGCGATACGCACCTACATCCTCAAGATTATAGAAGAGAGACTCAAGAGAATGGTCTTCAATGTATGCACACTGACCATATGCAGGAACACCGAGAATTTGTCCAATCTCGGAGACAGACAGGATGATATTTTGGTTTTGAATCCAAAAGTCAAGAAATACATTACCATCATCATCAGTTAAGGTACGGACTCGACTATAAAACTTGAGAACAAAACGAGGACAGACTTGATCGTTTATTTTGTATAAACAATCAAACTCGATAGAAGGGAAACAGGCACTAATGTTGTCTGTCGTGACATAGAGTGCATCGACTACACGCCCTTCGTGTATGTATCGATTTTGGACTTTTGCGAGATAAGCTCTTTGCTCATCAGGAATGTTTAGATTTACAAGAGTACTAAGAATGTATGGTTTGGTATCTTGATAATCATTTCGAGGCATTGTTTATCTACAAAAAAATATTTTTGTATATGTTAGTTCGTTGCATTTTAATGATTACACTTCTAGTGTGTGTGCCTAAATGCAAACAATGTGGAGGTGCGGCAATCTCGACTCTAAAACTATCCTAAAGAGATTACCCAAACGCTCCTAACGTCACTTTTGCTCAATCAAATATGTCGAACAATACATATCAAGTATGTACTTCGAGTCATATTTGAGAGTTCATGTATGCATGCAAAAACGTTTTTAATTTGCATCAACAATGCATGAAAAAAAAGTTTCATGATCCTAGACTTGTGAAGTTTTTCGAAAAATGATCGAATTGGGGTGTTTGGCAAACGACTCATTGTGACGCCAAAAAGCTTAAGTTCGAAAAGCTTTAATGCAAAACATTCCAAATCCAATTTTAATTATCCTAAACATGATTCCACTACAAGCAATCAACCATAATCCAATTTTAGTTGTTAATTTCGGATTAGGTTTTGCAACACAAATGGGTTTTTCGAAATCCTAGGTTTAGGGAATCATGTGAATGCTACATTGTCTAATCCTAGTCTTAATTTCACAAGGGTTTAACTAATTTTGAAAATCCCAATTCGGATTTATACTCAAGAACAAACCCTAGACTCAATTTAAAAGAAATTAAGAGTGAATTACTTACAATTGATGATGTTGTGGTTAGGATTTGTTAATTTCAATGCCTCAATCTTGATTTGCAAAAGATTAATTGAATTATGGTGTTATGGTTCGGTTTTGACAGCAAATGGAAGTGGTTTTGTGTGTTTGGAAAATTTGTGCAGAAGAAAAGAGCAACCGGGCGCGTTTATCAGATGCACGGCTCCACGGTTCCACTAAACATTAGTGGAGCCGTGGCTCTTTAGTGGAGCCGTATGTCTGATGGTCCAGTTTTTCTTCTGTTTTGACTTTTGGCTGATTAATATTACTTATTTAGTAAGACTTTTTGACACGAGGAAAAAGTTTATACCTAATAAACTTTTTGACGAAAGATGATTAAATGGGATGACCGGAAATGACCTTAGTGTTTCCGAGGAAATTGACTAAGTTGTCATTGGATGAGGATTTACTTCTAGTATTTCCCGTGAAATAAATAGAAGTTATGAGTTGTGTTTAGGAGGATGACTATAATATTTCCCATGAAATATTTAATTAGTCGGAGTACGCAACACGAGGAATGAATTGATATTTTCCGTGAAATATTCATGAGTCATGTGACGAGTGAAAAATATGACTTAAAAAGTCATGGGCGATTTGTAGAGAATGACTTCAATGTTTCCCGCGAAACTTTTGAGAGGTCATAGAAGGGATGAAAGGTTATGAGGTATGACGTGACGGATGACTTTAATATTTTCGAAGGAATATTCAAATAGTCATGAGCGGGATGAGAGGAATGACTTGAAAAGTCATATGACGAGATGCGAGGAATGACGTTAATATTTCCAGTGAAATATTACGAAGTCATGAGATGAGGCTTAGGGAATGACTTGACATTTCCAATGAAATATTCAAGGGTCATGAGTCGAGAATAAGATGGATGTGTGAGATGACTTCAATATTTCCGGAGAAATATTCAAATAGTCATAAGAGGGGATGAAAGGTTATAAGGTATGACGCGAGGGATGACTTTAATATTTCCATAGAAATAGTCATGAGCGGGATATGAGGAATGACTTGAAAAGTCATATGATGGGACGTGAGAGATGACATTAATATTTCCAATGGAGTATTAAGAGGTCATTTGACGAGAATGTAAAGGTTAAGGTGAGAAGAGATACTTTTCAAAGAAAAGATTTCTCTTTCGACGTTATCATGACGGAGGAGATGTCTTTCCGTGGGGAGATGACGTACTTCGACGAGCTTCGTTCATGAGCAAACTATAGGGTTCCCGGAAAAGTCTAATGGCATCTTGACTACTACTCTTCATAGGGAGTTGTCTCATCTATAGTGTTTGTTGTCATGCCTTTCCGGCGCTTGCGTACTCGGCTTCGGTCGTGGAAATAGCAAGAGTAGTTTGTTTCTTGGGGAACCAAGAAGTTTGTTAACAAACCTATGAATGTACAAACATTGCTCTTTATGTCTCAATCCACATCAACTCTCGCATTATCAGAGTTGGTATAGAAACATTTTCTACAACCGTCTCCTTGAGATATCGTAGTCTCAAGTGTGTAGTATCTTCAATGCATCGTATGATACATTGAACACTTTGATGTAAGAAGTTTTGGGACACTTCTTACAAGTGGGCACAAAGCCAACACTATTCATGATAATGGACCTACTTGCCGTTAGGTAAACTACTTTACCTATTGTGCCCCTAACCTAGTTATATCTATGTACTCACCTTCTTCGTCTCTTGTGAGATTCATATTCACGGATATGGGCATTAGTATAGATTAGTATTTGTCTAATCTAAGTATCTTATACATATATAGTGATGAGACGAAAAGTGTACCGCTTTTAGGGGGTCATTTAAGCCCTAATTCGTGATTATTTGATCAAATATTGCCCTAAATCGTCCCTTTTGTCATTTTAGGTACTTTGGAGAAGAAATCTGGAAAAGGAAGCATTTTGGACGTTTTTGGAGCGAAAAGTGAAGAAAACGGCAAAGTCTCCAAAATCAAGCTGGAAACAGAGCTTGATGGCGTCACGCTTTGTAGGTGACGGCGTCACGTACTGGCAAAAGGATGAATATGAATTTACACGTGACGCGCCAGAAGGTTTTGTGGAATTAAAGGGTGACGGCGTCACGTGTTAATGGATGTAGGCCGTCAAGTGTTAAGTTAAAGAGAGACGGGCCAGAGGATTTTTGAAGGTGACGGCGTCAGGATCATAGACGTGACGACGTCAGATGATATAGAGTGACGGCGTCAAAGTATTCTTACATGAGAAGGAACCTTAGTGAAACCGCCACAAGTTAATCAAGACAATCACAACTCGCGCGCGGAGTAGCTGTTACTATTTTGGCCATAAAATCCTCATACGAACTCGGATTTAGGTGATTCAAAAGGCCACGGATTCGGGACGAAGAAATCTACAATTTGGTGAAAAAGGGGATCTGACGCCGTCAAGTTTATGGGCTGACGCCATCAGATCGGGCCGACAGAAAGTTACCTATAAATATAACCTTATAACTTCATTATTTGTAAGCCCTAAACCCTAAGTCCGATTCTAGGGTTTAGGTAGGTGTTTTTCCAGCAACTTAGAGGGTTTTAATCACTTCATAAACATCAACTATTGGTTTGTTGATTCTAACTTAATTATGTCTTTCATTATTATGGTTGTTTGCCCTTCATTGATCATGCTTTGCTAATTCACCTTGTGTCTACTTATGATTGTGTGAAACTTGTATATAATTAATTAGATCTTATTGATTCCTTGTTGATGTATGTGTCTATCGTCATCAATAAAGGTGTGACACTTCAATAGATCTTATTGGTTTAGCTTATAATTCTTGTTTCCTATTGTCTCTTGTTTGATTGGGTGATATCGATGTTAGGCTTAAGAAAACTGGCTAACCTCCTATACGGTAACTTGCTTGAACGTCTTAAGAAACATGAACCAATGCGTACTAGGTTTATTTGGTTGTATTTAATGCATGAGTGAATTCTAGTGATCCCATGTTAGGAGCTTCTTAGCCGGCTCGACATAGGAGTGAAGTAGGAGCTTATAGAGTTGGGGAAGTACGTACGCCACCCCACGAATGGTATTAAGGAATACAACCCATCAATTAAAACAAGGTGTGACAATTCAATAGGTAGAATTGGATAGCTAGCAAGGAGTAACATATCATAGGTAGACATGCTTCGCTTCCCTTGTAGAACCCTAGTTTACTTTCCTGCACATTAGTTTAATTAGTAGCTTTTGGGTTAGTTGATTAGCAACTAATTCCGCCCACTCATTCAACCAGAGATTTTACTTGCTTTTCATAAAATATAAAAATACAAAAAGAATCATCCCTCACCTCTAGACCTAGTAGATAAATTTCAATCATAACGAACACTATTCTTTGAGTTGAACGATCAATCCCCCTGTACTTGCCACTTCACTATACTACATCGGTCAGGTACACTGCCTGGTGGGGATTGCAAACTTCTCAAGATCCCTTGAGAGGTAAAACCTGTTGTAAGGTCGCAAAACCACGCATCATATAGTATACATAGATTTATGTGGATACTTTCTTTAGGTTGAGTTATCTATGGGCTAGGGAAGAAACTTAATTCACTCATCATTTTCGTTTCAAACTTGTCATGCATGATTTTGAAGCGATCATCGAATATTTCTGGACAAGTTGAGTTTGACATGATGAGACGTGAATAGAGTTTCTGTGTTATAGTGCCTACCATGTTAGATTCTAACTACACTATTTCATGTCAAACATTACTACTAACAAAGGGTGTTTTAAGAAAGCGTACCTGTGCCTGAGGTGTTGCTCTTAAAACTAGAGGATTAGACTACCTTTGTTGAATGTTGAGCATATAAGACACGACTTGACTTGTGCGTCACCAGACTTGTTTGATAACACATCATACTCCTTTTGTTAGACTCTGAAATTTATTTACACTCATGTTTTCCTAGCAAAACAAAAGTTCAAACATCTGGTCCCCAATATCTCATGGGTCCAAAGTTGTTAGAGTTAAACATCCTACGCATTTGTTGCGTTAGTTTAGGATGTGAGAATGGAGGACACATTTCCCATGGTAAGTAACTTTGTGGTGGACGATCATTCCAAGTTACGGGAATGTTACTTGGATGATTTTGTCTTCTAAAGTTACCTCTCGGTAGAGGAGTTCTAGACCGAGGTTTGGGAGAGTTTACCTTTCTAGGTGGAGGAGTAGTTGACCTAGTGTCACGCTTTACAAATCCATGTTCGGGAGATGACAATGGTTTGTTAAAGCCTTTGGTTTCCTCTCTACTTGGAGTAGACACTTTAGTTCTATTTACAACTACTTGACTTGGTTTAGGACTTAAGTTACTTTTCAGAATTGACCCAGTTTTGTCCTCAGCACCACACAGTACCACGGTACCACTAAATTTAGTGGTGTCGTCTGTACCTTTAATGGTGCCGTCACCTTCAGACATGGACTTTTCAGGCATTACAATTTTTACTTGTTTAGTATCACTTGTAGAAGCCTGATTTGGGTCAAATCCTAAACCCGAACGGTCATGTTCACTATATCTAATATTTTCAAGTATATCATTAAGCTTTTTAGTTCCTTCATCAAACTTAATGATTCTTAAAGCATTTTCTTTAAGTTTTTCATTTTCTACTTGAAGACTTATACATGACCCGCATCCTAAGTCTACTTCCTTGTTTTTCTCAAGTCTCTTGACTTGATCTTTTAGTTCTAAGACTTGTAGTTCTAGTTCTTTTAATTTTAATTTTAGCTTTGTGTTTCTACTTAAGATCTTAGTACTAACTACGCATAGTTTGTTGTATTTGTCATGTAATTCACTGACATCTATTGATGAATTATTATCACTATAATAAGAAGAGTCGGAATGTACCTCGTTAGAAGCTTGAGCCATTAGGCACGTTTCATCGTTAGGCTTCTTCTCTTCTTCTTCACCGCTATCACTCCAAGAACCTCCTACAAAGGCTCTTTGGTTGTTGGATTTTGGTGGCTTAGGACATTTTCCTATGAAGTGATTAGGATCTCCGCATCTATAGCATCTCCTATCACTTGTACCTTTTCTTTCATCATGATTTCTTTGGGATGACTTCTTCTCATCGCGAGATTGTATAGGAAATCTACCTTTCCTCCTAAAGAACTTTCTAAAGTTCCTAACGGCTAGTGCGTACTCTTCATCTTCACTACCGGAACTCGAACATTCCTCATCACTAGACTCCTTCTTGGCTTTTAATGCTAGAGATCTAACTCTCTCGCTTTTGCCTTTGACAATGTCAGAGTCTTTCTTGATGATCATCTCGTGAACTTTCAAGTTTCCTATAAGTTCATCGAGTGACAATGCCGCCAAGTCCTTTGACTCTTCTATGGCGGTGACCTTTGCTCTCCATTTAGGATGTAGAGCTCTAAGAAACTTCCTAACATAGTTCTTACTAGAATAACCTTCATCAAGAGCTTTTAGACTAGTGATAATAGTATTAAATCTAGCAAAAGCATTATCTATTGACTCATCCTCCGAAATGGAGAATTGTTCATATTGTTGAACAAGAAGATCTATCTTGTTCTCTTTGACTTGGTTATTACCTTGGTGAGTGACTAACAAGGTTTTCCAAATATCTTTTGCCATATTACACACGAAAATTCTTTCAAACTCCTTTTTAGGCAAAGCATTATAAATCATCATTTTAGCCTCATTATTTTGGCTAATTTCCTTTTTAGTTCATCACTTTGTTTATCATAAGAAACTATTTCATCCTTTTTAGTTTTCGGATTCTTTTGAATAGGTTGAAAGTCACCCTCGGTAATAACATGCCAAAGATCAATGTCTTTTGATTTCACATACGTTTCGAATCTTGTTTTCCAATAAATAAAACAATCGGTTTCGAAAAGTGGTGGTCTTTGCATAGATTGCCCTTCTAGATATTTGTCGGAATCCATTGATCGATTCAATTTTTAAAATACAATATACTTTAAAATCTTGACTGACGTAGCTCTTGATACCAATTGTGGGAAACTAGAAGGAGGGTTGAATAGTTTACCGGTTTAAAAACTTCTTTTAAAAATCTTGTTTTAAAAGTATGCTATTGGAAACTTTGATTCGAACTCTATGTGTAATCAATCAACACCAATATGAACTACACACTAAGCTAAGTAATAATAACAAATAAAAGTAAAGAGTAGAGTTGGAAAGATCAAACCGAGACAGAGGATTTATAGTGGTTCGGCTACGAAGCTCTTCTTCGCCCTATTCCACTCCCCGAGTACGACACTCGAGAGTTTCAAACACTATATCAACAACCCCCCTTCAGGCGGAGAAAACCGTACACGTCGCTTATCCTATTACCGACACTAAGCTAGATGTCGAGTGCTAATCTTAGCTAGCGCCAATCTACCAAGGTCCACGTGACCAAACACTCAAGCCCAGTGGCTTTAAGAGATCACCAAGATCTCAACACGATCACAATGATCAACACTCACTTCACTCTACTCAACTAACACTAACCTAATGACCCTTGATCTTCTTGATCAATCACACAAGCCCAATGGCTTCAATAGATGTTCACTATCTCTATAGATCACACTTGATCTTCACTCTCACTCACAAAAAGGAAATAAACTTGATGTATGCTAAGACACAACAAGTTGTAACAAGTGTTACAAAAACCTATCAACTATAACTCTAGTATCTTCTTGATTACTTGAGTTATTCTCTTGCTAATGAAGAGGGATGACAACACCTTGTATCAACTTGGATACTTGTGTTCTTCTCTTGCTAGTGAAGAGGTATGAAGAGGATCACTTGAAGGATGATTGGATCACTCTTGAAAAAAAGAAAAAAAACTAATCTAAATGAACCTAAGAAGTGAAAGGTGTGAGAGGATTTAGCTAAGGGATTTTTCTGTGTGTGAAGGGTGCCTAAAACTATGAAAGGGGTTGGTATTTATAGGCAAAGAAAATCTGAATGTTACAGAAAAATTAGTACGGACGGCTCCTTTAAATAACCCACGGCTCCGTTAAATTTAACGGTACCGTGGAGCCGTGGTAGACTAGGACGCTCCAAATTTTGTCTTTTCTGGTGAAAACTTATTTGGGGAAGGTTGGAGCTGATTTTGGGGGGGAAAATAGCTGTTGTGATTTTCAAACTAATTTTTCCATTAAAACATTTCTTAATATTTCAAAAATAATTTGTCATGTGTATTTTTGAAAAAAAAATGTTTTGTCCCATTTAAAATGTGAATTTTCAAAACATAAATTCACTTCTTTGATCACTAGTTCAAGTTGTAACTTTGTTCAAGAGTGATTTGCGTAGAAACGGGATCTTCCGATTAAAAACTTGTTAACGTTAATTTTAACGTAACGTGAGTTCACATTTTGTCATCCTCAAAACGTGAAGTAATCGAAAGATATAAATAACGTTTTTAGAACATTATTTGCATCAACAACTTCCACTTTTCTGCTTAATTGAGTGCTTAATATCTGTCTGTAAGTTGTGGATTTATCTGTCATTTTTGCCCTAGTTTGTTATGCTGCTCAAGTGCTTATCAGCTTATTCATTATGCCTATTTGATAGATTTGAGTTGGTTTGAGCTTTTTGAAGTTAAATTAATCTGTTTTGAGCTTTTTGCATTTTCTGAGTGCTTATTGGCTTATTTTAAGCTTATTTGAAACTACTCATTAGCCCAAACAGCTTATTAGGGGTTATAAAACTTTTAATTTTATTTTTCCTAGGTTAAGAATATTAATTTAGATTTATCTTGAAAGTTTCATATTTTTCCTGAGTCATTTTCTATTTTTAACGTTTTAATTAGTTTTAATAGTTTTTAATTCATAATAAAAAATATAAAAGTCAGAAAAATATAAATCTTTTTTCTAAAATTTTCTTTTATTATTTAGGATTTATGAAAAATAAAATTGCACTTTTAAGATTAGATTTCCTAATATTTCAGTTTTTATCCCGTTTTAGAATTCCCGTTACGCGTTTTTAATATAATTTGTGTTAATCTTAAATTTCCTTGTGAGAATTTGTTTCTCATTTGTCAAATAGAATTAAAAAAATCAAAATCTCATTCCATATTATCAGTCACTCTAATCCAAACTTTCAACGATTGCCCATTCACTCCTCGTTGGGAAACGACCCGGGTAATCACTTACCTGGTATCACACACACAAACCTGAGTTTTTGCAAGTTAGCCTTTTTCCTAAAGGGTTATTTTGTCTTTATTCACGTGTATCCGTCTGCATAATATTTATATATACGCTTTAGCACGGATCAGGAACAATTTGCTGATTTGCATAAGTTTCCTTTTTAAATCTCAATGTTTATTTCCTTTTATTTGATTTAAATTACTTTAACAATATATTAACATATAAATATAAGTAAATTTTCGGCCCATTAATGTTTAAGTGATGTGACAATATTTTTATTACATGTAAGATATTAAAATGTAGTAACAAAATTTACCTTACTTCATATGTTGGTCATTTTCAAAGGTTTAGGATTTATTTGGTGTTTTATGTACTCTTTAATTAAATTTAAAGTTTCAGGGCAATTTGGTCATTTTGCATGTTTTGGATTTTTGGGTTTTACATCTGGAGGTTGGACGTGTGCGGTACTTTGTGGGCTTGAGAAATGCACTTTGTCCGTTGTCACCTCGGTATCTCGATTCACTTCCCTCGGTGGAGGGGGCATAGGAGTCGAGGGTCCATTATGCGTCTTACCACTTCGAGTGGTGACGGCTTTCAACTCAGCATTAGGATTAGGAATGGTATTGCTCGGAAGTCGTTCGGAAGATGAAGAAGATTGGTTCATGTTCATATTCATGAAACTGACCATCATATTCTTCAACTCATTTGTTTGACGAGACATCATAGTATTAATTTCCTTTCTCAACTCGACTTTCATATTATTGATTTGAGTCTGCATTGAACGCATGCTGGACTCAATAATTTTCATGAAATCATTATTCAAAGGAGCTTGAGGAGGTTGTTGATAAACATGTTGATTCGGAGCTTGATAAGGCTGGTTGAAATTGTTACGGTTTTGGTTGAAATTCTGAGAATTTTTGAAATTTTGTCCTTGATTTTGAACAAAGCGATTTTGATTATTTTGATTTGGCACGGGTGGAAAACCAGGTGGTACCATAGCATTTGGTGCTCGGTAATGAGTTTCAGCATGCTGTCGGTTTTGATTGTAGTTTACTGCAGCTACGGGAGCTTGGTAAACAGAAGCATCGGTTGCTTGACAATCGTAATACGCATGCGGGCCACCACAAGTTTCACACACTTTGTTTATGGCTTTGATTGGTTCCGGTTTATGAATTTCACTCTTAATTTCTTTCACTTCCTTCATCATGCAACGAATTGCGTCCGTTAGAGCGGCTAACAGTGTGGTTAACTCTGATGAGTTACCGGATGAAGAAGCAGGAGTGATAGGAACATTCACTTTGTTTCGAGAGATAGGAACTTTTGACTTATTCTCACAAATTTCAAGCACATCTTTAGGTCGACGATTCAAGATATTGCCACCGACAGCAGCGTTAAGAGAATCTTGATCGTTTCCATTCAACCCATTATAAAACGTATTGATCTGTTGTAACTCCGTAAAATCATGATGCGGGCATTTTCTTAGGAGATCTTTGAATCGTTCCCATGCCTCTCCGAAGTTTTCATCGAAACTTTGACGAAATCCAGAAATTTCATTTTTCAGATTAGTCGTCTTTGAAGGAGGAAAGAAATAATTGACAAATTTATGTACGAGATCTTCCCAAGTTTCAATGGATCGAGGGGGTTCTTTTTCCAGCCAAATTCGGGCTGCCCCTTCGAGTGAAAACGGAAATAGCATCAATTTGAGAACTTTTTGCGGCACATCCTTGTAATTGATGGTCGAGGTCAACTTGTTGAACCAACGGATGTGTGCATACGGATCTTCTCGTTCAAACCCGTGGAATTGATTTGTAGACACGAGTTGAATCAAATGCGTTTTTAATTCAAAATGATCAAAATCGATTGGTGGTAAAACGATGGCATCTCCGTAACCCTCGGTGGGTGCTTGGAGCATATCCGCCATTGTTCGATTGTCTGCCATTTTATCAATGGGAATAGTACGAATCTCGGGTTCGACTATTCGGGCAGCACGTCTACGATTACCTCTTCTCGGAATATCTACGAGTTCACGTAAAGGACTTGTCGACGTAGAAGAACGAGTGCGCATGCACTAAATGAAACAATTCAATTAAAACAAGATTGAAGCAAAACACAAGGAACTTAAACCTTAAATCAACAAGCGTACGGTAGCTCTCTGAAAGAAAAACGCACAGAGTGGCTGAGGAGCAAAGGTAGGCAATAAATGCTCCTTAAAAACCCGCTCCTTTCGGTTTGTCAATTTAATGCCAAACCTCCTTAAACCTCCGTTAGAGTTTGTTTATCAATCAAAGGTGAGCCGAATTCGCAAGCGACACAAAGGCAAGTTTTAATCTTTTGTTTGGGAATTTATTATGATAATACTCCAAGTTGAGGAATATTATATTGATTTTGCTTTTATCTTTTACTTAACAATAAAACGGAAAATGTTTTTGGGTTTTTTGTTTTTTATATGATATTATATATAAAAGAAAAGAAAAATATTTTTGTATTTTATGGGGTTTATGGGAAACAGGAACTTCACAAGGAAGGATCTCAAGTCACTAATCGTTAAAACTTTAACAATATTGTCGCAGCACAACCTCCCCGGCAGCGGCGCCAAAATTTGATCCGTGCTAAAGTATATATATATAATATCAGACGGATACACATGATACGCGGGAAATGACAAATCAACCCTTTTGGAAAAAAGGTTAACTTACAAAACCCGTGAATACGATGTGTGTGATATCGGGCTAGTGTTTCCCGGGTAGTGTCCCAGCGAGGATGGAATGGACAATCGTGAGGTTTGGAATTAGAGTGACAGATGATTGGGATATGAAATTTTGTATTTTTTAATTCTAATTTAGATATGAGAAACAAATTCTCAAAAGAAAATTTAGATTAAAACAAATTATATTAAAAACGCGAAACGGGAATTATAAAAACGGGTTAAAAAAGTGAAATCTCTAAAATTTAATCTTACAAGTACCAAATTATTTTTCCTAAGTTATAAATGACAAAAGAAAATTTAAAAAAAAAAAAAGATTTATATTTTTCTGACTTTTCTATTTTTTATTATGAATTAAAAACTGTTTTAAAAAGAAAAATGCTTAAAAAATATTAAAACTGTTCTAAAAATTCTGTAAATTTTTGTGAAATTACTTAATGCTATTACAGTCCTAGGAAAAATATAGATGAGGTACCAGCTTATTCTAATAAGCTGAAAATAAGCCAAATGGTTCGGATAGGCTTAAATGGAAAGTGGGTTAAATATTAATGGGTGTGGAGTCTAACTGAAAAAGACCCAAGGGCAGAATGGTAAGTGTGTTGTGTGGTGAGCTGGGTGGCCAGGGTTCGAATCCCAGCAATGCTATATTTTTTTAACTATTTTATTTTTTTGATTTTCTTTTTGCAACTTATCAATAAGCTGATAATTAACAACTTTTATAAAAGAAATATTTTTTTAAAACTCACTAATAAGCTAGAAATAAGCTGATATGATGACAGTTAGTTATTTAGGCTATTTTAGAACTAGGATTTAAACAAATAAGCTATAAGCTGACCTATAAGCTATTAGGGTTAAGGAATAAGCTAAATGGGACAGTGATGTTTACAAATAAGCTAAAGTGTCAAGAAAAAGCAGAGGGAATAAGCAAATAAGCTCTAAAAATGGAATTGGGTCTGCTGATTAACTATGGTGCAGGGGAAAAACACCCCTTTTCAAGCTACTAAAAAGCTAGGATAAAAAATTCTAAAAATGTTGGAAAAATATGAAATAAGTAGATTAGCAGCTGAATTTTGATTGTTCTAAATTTTAGTTTATTAAAATCTATATTAAAGAAATTAAAAATCAAAGAAAATCTTTGAAAACCTGAAAAACTGCTTTTTGCAGGCCTAAGCTTTACTGAGGTGGTTTTAAAATCTAATTTTAAGCTATAATAAGATAAGGATAATTCTATAAATGATGAAACAGATTAATTTAATAAGCTAACAATATGAGATCATGGAAATCAGGCCTTGGGGATTAAAGAATAAGCACTAGGAAAGCTTATACAGGCTGCAAATGGACTGTGATCAGTTCAATGTGCAGGTCTGCACAAAATGGTACAAACCAAAAAGACTTACCCAAGTCTTACAGACATACTCAATGTACTCTATGGAACTTAGAAATGGACAAGGAAAAGCCTTAAAGAGCTTATGGCTACAATTGGCTTATTTGATCAATTTTATAGTTTATGACTGCCACAGGCTGCTAAAAACTATGAAACCTATTGAATTGGCTCAAAGCAACTTGGAAACAGCTTAATCTAACCAAGATAAGCTAGATTAAAGTTCATGGAATGGTAATTGTACAATAACAACCTAGTTTGACCCATTTGACTTCTCAAACCAAACAACCCTTTTAAGACTGTTTTGAAAAATTAAAGCTGCAACAGATTTAAATGGGCTAAGATTTGAATTCTAAGATGTCAACTAAGTATAATAAGCATTAACTAGTAACTTTGAAATGGAATTATGCAGTTTTAATAAGCTAACCTATATATAAGCTAATTTTGAGTTTTAAGAGGTTTTTTAAGGAAAAATGAAAACAACTGTTATTCTAGACTTTAAAACAGATAATAAGTACTTATAAACTACCAATAAGCAGATAAATTATAAAATAAGCTATGCATAAGCTATGGAACAGTGAAATAGAAAATAATGCAAAACTTAGAGAATTAGCTTACAACTGAATTATGCTTTGAAATAGAGAGAACTGATCAGAAACACACCTAGCTTGTTAAAAACAAGCTAGAAACCAACTTCAGCTTTTCAGAACAGCTTATTCCAACTGAACTGCTTATTGTGAGCTTCTTTGACTTTCATTGACTTTTTTGGAAATTTCACAATTAGAACTGCTAGTAACTAATATAAGCTTGCAAAAGCTATGATAAGCTTATATAAGCTTAATTGAACTAAAAACAGGCTTTTACAAACACTTATTAGCTTGATTCGATTTAACAGTTACTATAGAAACTTGAAAACATTGAATTTTCATTAACTTTTGGAAATTGCACAAAGATAAATATTAAACAAACTTAAAGTAACTTGAATTGATAACTGGAAATTAAAATTTATAATACTTGAACAATTAAAGTACAATACGATTAAAGGAAAATTAACTACTTGCCAATTAAGGCTACATTGTGTTCTATTTATACTACACTGAGGTGGGATTAGTCCTATCTTCATCTCCGATCCTTTCTTGACCCTTGGATAGACTTCAATTCATCTCAGTTGTCTAAACGGATTTTGGCGCCAAAATAGTTAGTGGAAAAAACCACTTGGTCTGGTAACTTGTGATGGGGAAGAAGCATTAAATGCATCTTGGTTTGTTAGGAAGTGACCGGATCTACACACACTCCTTGTGTTAGATGTGATACGTAGAATTATACTTAGTCTAGCACGCGGAATTTACTATCTAGCACTTAGAAGATCTTGTGTGTTTTGTATGATTAGAATTAAACAAAGAACACAGAATAATAACTTCCAACGATTCAATATTATTAGCAAATAATACGAGTGATCTTCCTATCACTAGTTTTTACAACCTTGAATCTTTCTAATACATATGAACTTTATCGTATTCGTGTATCTATATATGTCTCTAACCTTATCCTAGGCAATCCTTTTATAGACCAAGGATTCCTGTACAAGATAACTATCAATCTATTCTTATACGATATACACAATATATTTTCCATAATTATCTACTTTACATAAATCATAACCAGTCTTAACTTCTTCTCTCAGCAGTCTTAACTTCAATCTTCAACAGTCCTAACTGTTACCTCCAACAGTCTTAACTGCTTAAGCTTAATTCCTAACAGGAAGTGTATTGAGGAAGCTTGGAGGGGGTGGATGTGTCAGGGATAAGGGCGGTGGGTTGAGGTGGTTTTGGTTTGGCGGTAAACCGGTAATGAAGAAGAAGGTTTGACCTGGGGTCAAACGGTTTTAGCTAAGGGAAAGGTCGGGTCATGGGATTGGGCTTGGGTTTATGTTTTGGTGAGTGGGCTGGGTTTAGTTGTTGGGTTATTTTATTTTTGGGTTTAGTGGGATTGGCTGGAATTAGATTTAGGATAGAAATGGATTTTAGTTTTAATCATAGGGACTAAAGTTGTAAAATCTGAAAATCTAAGGACCAAGGCTGCCAAAAGTGAAAATTATATCCAAGGACCATTTGTGTCATTTTGGTATTTTTGGGGGTTGACTTTGACTTTGTCTTTGACTTTTGTCTTCACTTGATCAAATGCACAATTGTTGTCGAGTCAATCCAAAAATATTTGTTTTCGTTCCATTTTCAATCATTCAGTACCTAAGACACATAAAACACAAACCAAGGATATCTGCAATATATATTGGGTGTTTTTGGTCATTTTAGTGTCTTTTATGAGTATAAAATGATGAGTATTTACACACTCATCATGCTATAGCGACTAATGTAGACTTAGTATCCCCAATGTCAAATAATGTAGTTAATCCTTTAGTAGTGCAAAAGAATACCATATCCAATACCATAACTGAAAGTTTGTCTGCAACTAAAAGTGAGTCGTTAACTCCAAAACGTAGCGGCCGTCCACGTAAGATAAATGCAACACCAGGTAGTAAGTTATTTGATTTTAACTTATCAAAGACTTATGATATCAAGTAGCATCATCATCAACTCGAATGCCAAATGCAATGCCATCTAAACACCCAGTAACACAAGGTAGTAATTTTTATATTGTTAATTCATTTTTACTTATATTAAACTTTTTAAAAAATATTTAAACAATTATTTGATCAGGGACGCCCACGAGAAGAAACCAATCATCAAACTTTGAAAATACAACTCCGGTTCCCACGACAAGAAACCAATCATCAAGGTTTCAGAATACAACTCCAATGTCATTTAATTTAGGTAAAGTCAAAATAATTTTTATATATAATATTTAACGTAAAGACTTTTAACTTTTGTTGTATTACATACACATGCAGGTTCTACACCCCGTTCTTATAACATAAGAACTAGATCATCAAGCAAATCAAATATAACGTACCAAGGTAAACAAAGAAATGGACATACTGTTGATGGCTCTACCACTAGAAGAATTTTATTCACCAACGATGAAGGTGTTGAATTTGAAACTAAACGTAATCCATTCGTTGGAATTTCAAGAGGTAAGAAAACTACGTACATTATAGAATTTATTATTGTTGTAAACTATCATATTTCTTTTTCTTATTTTAAACCATTTGATGCTTATTCAATAATGTTAACTAACATACCTTCTTATGCAGAATACCTAGATCATGGTGATCCAATTGTAGAATGCTCAGAATGTCATGCATTATTATGGAGAGATGAGAGTATGAGAGGTTCTAAAGAACTACTGACGGATTCATTTGCTCTCTGCTGCATGAGAGGGAAAGTCCAACTTCCAGTCGCATTGAAATCCCCTCCACCATTTCTAATGAAACTTACAAAAAACGAACATCCAAAAAGCAAAGGATTTTTAGAGAATATAAGACGTTACAACTCGATGTTTGCATTCACATCTCTTGGTGGTAATATTGACCACTTTATTAACAATGGTCGTGGACCATATTGTTTCAGGTTACACAGAGAAAATTACCACGTATTTGGTCAGTTATTGCCAAAACATAATGAGAAACCAAAGTTTGCTCAGTTGTACATATTCGATACAAGAAACGAGATCCAAAACAGAATAGATGTTGTCAGGTATTTTACAAAACAATTATTTATTGTGACAAAACATTATATTATTTTGTATCTTCAATATCTTATTTTTTTTCCTTCATATTATATACATTTAACAGTAATGGACCATCAACATCCTCATACACACAAGAAATTGACTACCAATTAACAAAAGAATTGAAATTTATGCTTAATAAAGACAATCCTTTGGTTGAGCAGTTCCGTATGGCCGGCCAATGTTTAACAACGGCAGCTGATGACGAGAATATAAAAATAAGGCTAATTGGCAGGAGAGGTCATGATGGTAGGCAATATAACCTTCCATCTTCAGCTGAGGTTGCGGCCCTCATTGTTGGTGATTTTGATTCTTTGAGCAACAAAAGAGACATTATCCTCTACCCACATACCGATGGTATGAAAAGAATTAGTGAACTGCATGTCTCTTACCTTGCTCTTCAGTATCCACTATTGTTTCCTTATGCAGAGGATGGATATAGAACTGATATATACCATAGAGGTGTTACCGATTTTACTCCTACAAACAAACGCACTAGGGTAACTATGCGTGAGTGGTTTGCATATCAAATACAAGATATGCCAGGAGTTTATTCAATGATTCTAAACTCAAGAAGGTTGTTCCAGAAATCTCTAGTAGATGGATATACAATGGTTGAGCCTGAAAGAATGACTTATCAGCGAAAAAAGCAAAAAGAGTTGAGGAGCGAAACATACACTAGGTTGGCTAGCCTTGCAAGCACATCAAATCAAACTCGCGTTCTTCGTGGAAAAAAGGTTATATTACCTTCTTCGTTCATCGGAAGTCCAAGATATATGTTACAGAATTATCTTGATGCTATGTCAGTTTGCAAAGCTTATGGCTATCCTGATCTATTTATTACATTTACGTGTACCCCAAGTTGGCCTGAAATTACACGATATATGGAGGTTAAAGGTTTGAAATTAGAAGATCGTCCAGATACTACAACCAGAGTTTTCAAAATAAAATTGGAAAACCTAATGAGAGATTTCATAGATATGCTCACGTTTGGGCGTGTAAAAGGAGGTTAGAACAACTAATTATACAGCAAACCCTTAAATGAAAATACAAAAATTGTGGTCATTTTTTTTTATATGTAACTAAATGTCTGAATTATGATACATTAGTAATTTTTATTGTTTATTAAAATGCAGAGTTGTACACGGTTGAATTTCAGAAGCGTGGATTGCCGCATGCTCATATTTGTTTGTGGTTGGAGGCAAGCGATAAATTAAGGACACCACAACAGATTGATAAATACATATCTGCTGAAATTCTAAACAAGGACACTGATCCAGAATTGTATCAACTGGTAACCGAAAACATGATGCATGGCCCATGTGGTCTTGAGCATCAGAATTGTCCGTGTATTGTGAAAAACAGATGCACTAAAAAGTTTCCAAAAAACTTTAACGAGTCGACTTTCATTGTTGATAATGGATATGCTATATATAAGAGACCCGACAACGGCAGGACAGTAAAGAAAAGTGGAGCTGATTTGCACAACGGTTTTGTTGTTCCATACAATCCAGGTTTATAGAAACGATATCAAGCTCATATAAACGTTGAATATTTCAATCAGTTTGGTTCTATAAAATACCTCTTCAAATATATAAACAAAGGTCATGACCGAGTCACAGCTGCTGTTGATGATGAAGAAGTTGATGAGATTAAGGATTACTTAGACTGCCGCTATCTATACTCATGCGAATCGGCTTGGAGGATTTTTGGATTTGACATACACCACCGGAATCCACCTGTTGAAAGGCTTCCATTTCACCTTCCAAATGAGCAATCGATACTTTTTGATGAAACTGAAAGTATTGACTATGTCTTAGAAAAGGATTCAAACAACACGTCAAAGTTTTTACAATGGATGGAACGTAACAAAATAGATGAAAATGCTAGAAAGTTGTTGTATGTAGACTTTCCAAAAGAATATGTTTGGAAGAATCAAGAGCGTATATGGGAACGTAGGCAAAGAGGTACTTCAATAGGCCGCATACATCAGGTTCCACCTTCTTAGGGCGAAATGTTTACCTTCGTATACTGTTAAATAGAGTTCCATGAGTACAAAAATGGGAAGACTTAAAAAAGTACGACGACGTGTTGTACCCAACTTACCGAGACGCTTGCTACACCCGTGGTTTGTTGCAAGAAGACAAAGAGTACATCGATGACATTAAAGAGGCAAGCCATTAGGGAATGGGAAACTATCTGAGATCATTCTTCATAATGCTCCTCATGACAGATAGTATGTCACGGCCAGAGGTCATTAATGATAAGACGTGGCATCTATTGGCTGATGATGTTTTGCATGTAGAACGTAGAAAGAGGAATGACCCAGGTATTAATATACTTTTTATTTTATACCCGCTTTAATATTATATTTTTAATTTTTATACAACCATTACTTATTTTTACGACATATCTTTGGATAATTTATATTCAAATGCTTATCAGATTTGGAGTTAACCGACACACTAAGGTACAACATTTTCCTTACATACATCGAGCACATGTTACGCTGCAACAACAGGTCATTAAAGTCAATTACAAACATGCCTTATCCTAATGAAATGTATACAATGGATGGGTACAACAGATTGGTTAACGATGAACTCAAATACAACAGACCTGAATTGGCCGAGTTGCACCTAAAATTGTACCACACCCTAACCGATGAGCAAAAATGCATTTACGCTAACATATTAGATGTTGTGGAGCACGATAAAGGTGGTATGTTTTTTGTTTATGGTTACGGAGGCACTGGTAAAACATACCTATATAAAACAATGACGGCGGCGTTATGTTCTGAAGGAAGTATTGTGTTGAATGTTGCATCCAGCGGTATTGCAGCCCTTCTTTTGGATGGAGGCAGAGCCGCCCATTCTAGATTTGCACTACCAATTAATATTAATGAGGATTCTATGTGTTCCATCAGCGTGGACAGTGATTTGGCTGATTTATTATGCCAAACCAAGCTCATTATATGGGATGAGGCACCAATGGTTCATAGGCATTGTTTTAAAGCTTTTGACAGGACTATGCGCGATATATGTAGAACAGACAATTCAGAACCTTCTGACAAAGTATTTGGAGGTAAAATTTATTTGTAAATAAGTTAAAAATTACATTTACATTTATATGTAGGATTTTTCACAATTTAAATATACTAAAAAAAACCAAATGCTATATTCAGGTAAGGTTGTCGTTTTTGGTGGAGATTTCAGACAAATTTTACCAGTCATTCCAAATGGTACCAGGTAAGACGTTGTGCATGCATCAATCAACGCATCTTATCTTTGGCAGCATTGTATTGTCATGAAGCTGACAGTTAATATGTGTTTGACAGTTGGATCAAATAGCGACGATGTAAATGAAATTAAGGAATTTGCTGATTGAATACTTGATATTGGTAATGGTAAAATTGGAGGAAAAAATGATGGTGAGGCCACAGTTCAATTTCCAGATGATATGCTCATACCCGATTCGGAAGACCATGTCGGATCAATCATTCGAGAGACATACCCTGATCTGAAAGGAAACTTATGGAATCCAGCTTATTTCCAGGAAAGAGCAATATTAGCACCAACGCACGAAATGGTTGATTCAATCAACAAATCTATGCTAGATCTATTAGAAGGAGAAGAGAAAGTCTATTTAAGTTTAGACAGCGTCTCACTAGCTGATGACGATTCGAATTTTGTTAAAGACGCCTACACACCAGAGTTCTTGAACAGTATTCGAATGTCTGGCCTTCCTCATCATGAGCTTCATTTGAAAGTAGGAACTCCTGTTATGTGTATGAGGAACATTGATCAGAGGGCTGGATTGTGTAATGGTACAAGACTGCAAATCCTTCATTTGGGTACGAATGTTATAGAGGCAAAGATTATATCAGGAGGTAAAGTAGGAATGATATGTGCAATTCCACGTATGGTTATTACTCCAAGTGACAACAAAATGCCGTTTAAACTCAATAGAAGATAGTTTCCTGTTCAAGTTTGTTTTGGAATGACAATAAACAAGAAGTTTGTTTTGGAATGACAATAAACAAGAGTCAGGGACAAACATTGTCACATGTTGGATTGTTTTTACAAAAATCAGTCTTTTCTCACGGACAATTGTATGTTGCGGTTTCAAGAGTAAAGAACAAGAGAGGGTTAAAGATATTATGCTGCGACAACGATGGAATCTACACCAACAGTACAACAAATGTTGTATTCAAAGAAGTCCTACACAAGCTTTGATTTGCATTCATTAATATTTTCCTTTTACCGTTATAATTAAATGTCATCAACATTAAGTTTCTCTCTTTTATTTTTCAATCTATAGATGCCTATCAATTGTTAATTTTTTTTACATCTTCAAATTATTGTTCATGTAATTTCATATTGGGCTTATATGCAAATATTGGATTAACCAAGTTGTGTTTCATCTTTACTAACCTAACACATTTTATATAACCATATTGGGCTTATTTTCAAATCTTGGATTTACATGTGGGCTTAAACACATATTCCAATAAGTGGCTTAATAAACAAACATACTACACTTTATTAAAAGTTATGTGTATTTTATCTTCTTAAAAGTTTAAAAAAAAAACGAAACAAAAAATAAAAACAAAAAAACGTATAATTTAAAATTTAATATTGCATATTATCTACAATTAGTTCATATATTTTAGGCAATGATCCTAATATTTTTGTAAGATATATTCAAATTCAAATAACAAGATATCATTTGGCATATAATTTATTAGTCATTAATATAAAAATATTTTGAAAATACACTACAAAAATATATTCACCAATAAACTGTATGTAAACTCCTACTAATATTTTACATTATCAAACTATACGTTTTTTGAAAAAAAAAATTAAAGATGGCAAACACAGGATCACCAATGGTATAAATGTTATTTGGCATTTTGTTTTTGCTATTATAAGTATTTGTTTTTTGTTATATGTGTTATACATATATGTTAAAAGGTACCATCTATTGAACCTTGCAGAAATCCAACGAAGATGGCATTCATTGTGCATCAACTACTAATGATGTGGTTAAAAATAATATATCCATTATTGATATATCATCTGATGATGAAATGGTATGATTAGCAAATGTATATTTTTTATTACAAAAATATGTCGCTTATAGTTACAAGGTTGTTGCGTTTTTTTGATCATTTACAGCCTGTTCAAAAAACAGATAAACGTAGAAGATTAACTAAAAATGGAAAGTTTGTAAAAAACAATGTGGTCGATCTGAGTTCGTCAGATGATGACAAGGTAGCGAATGTTGCGGATACAAAAACATTTGAAGATCAACCTCAAAAGATTGGAAAATTGGTATGAACTATATACAATCATTAATATTTTTTGTGTGTCTACTAAAAACTATCTACGACATAATAGTGTTATAATGTTTTTGTATTTTGAAACGTAGGTTATTGATGATGAAGAACCTACTCCTACGAAAAATAAGCACCACAACTATTCTCTCATGGACGAGGAAACTGATGAAGATCTTGATAAACAAAATAATCTAAGTGGAGATGGTGTGTGGGTTAATATCAATGATCTTTCAAAAGGTTTTGATGGTTTAGAAAATGCTAACAAATACATTGATGATGAAGCTGAAGAGGATTTAAAATATTCTACCTCTATAGTGACCGATCAGTTGATGATGGAGATGATTTAGACGGTTTCATTAATGACGAAACTCAAGATTATGATCGTACCGATAATGATGATGATACCGATGATGATTTTTGATGGTGAAGAATGTTATTCAAATACCTTGATGTTTACAAATGAATAAAATATGTTACCAACAATGTTAAATGTTTATGTCGATGTTTTTGATACTTCCAGTTTTTGGTTCTATTTGTTTAGTATACTTCCTAAGATTTGTTGTTACATTTCGTAGACAAATTTTTAATATTGCTACATAAAAGCTGGGTAATTTATGATTCATTGCAACATTTCATGTTGTCTATTACACACCATAACTGTATATAACATTTACACCATCAGCAAATTATTGTGCGTCGTGTTAAACGCGATTCTCAACTGTGTTTAAACGTATACCTATTAACAATGCTGCAACGCATCTTTTCTTTACACAAAGCAATAAAAATAAAGGTTTATGAAACGGAAAACTACATTCATACCATTTCATACATTAAACACAACCATAAGTTGTTCCAGATTAAACCACTACCATAAGTTCGTCCTAATACATGTTCATAACATATTAAATTTCAATATAGACAACCCTAACCAAAAGCATTGAACCTGAGACATTATAAAGACACATTGTCCAAAAGATGATAAGTTCTTGATCAAAACTCGTCAAAGACATAAAACAAACGGAAACAGACCAAGTTGGTCTATCAGCAGATATGGAACACTAGAATTTGTTCACCAAGATCAACGTCGTGAATAAAGTGCATCAAGCGGAACCTCATTACTTTGTCATAGGCGAAAGAGCAGTCCCTTGCAAATTGTCTCCACATCCCATAGACAGCAATGTGGCTGGTCCTCCCCGGTCGTTGACTGTGTGATACCATCCTTATAACCATCGTCTTTTGATAAGCTTGGTGCTTCATCACTGCATGATTATACATGTGCAATCGGTGTTCATCACAGAAATTAGCCGGTATTGTCTGCAACATGATGCTCAAGTTGTTATTTCTTAATAGATAATTATTTGTGAATCATTATGCAGTACAATAATTAAAAATAAAATTGTAGATACCGGTCTTTGTTTATCCACGGTTGATGCGTACGACTTATAGAACGTATCATCAGCTTCTTGGTAGTGTTCTCTGTGCGATTCCCATTGGCATATATGTTTCATTCGATCATCATCTGCAAGTGCACAAAAGTCATTTAAATTTACACATACCTTACTTAACGGCAAATAAAATGTGTATATGCCGTTGTATTACTAAGTATGTATATATGACACAATTCAAACTGCAAACATAATAGTTGTATAACTTACTAAGTTCATCATATTCCAATTTTAGCTGAATTCTTCTTAAACGATTTGCACCATGAAAATGGACATCCGTGTGTACCATGCCATCAGTGTCGAATGCCATTAACCACGACCGATCAAAAGGATTTTTTGCAAACACTATTGTCATTCCCATTTCAAGTTTAATATTTTTAACCAAAGTATTCCATGAACCATTTCCTATTTCATAAGCATAGCATGGGTTTTCATCTATCCCCACATTAACATGGTCCACACGCACCTGAAACATGTACCCATTAGCCAAAACAACCAGGTTTGCGTTTTGCGCTACTCCTTCCAAGAAATAGGCATCGATTGTCTGCAAATAAAGTCATAATCAATAATTAATTTTTGTGAAAAAAACAAGAATTTAATTCGATACGCATTGCCGCATTTCATGTAACTTAGAATAAGTTAATATGGAATACCTGTGCTATATTTGGGTAAGGGTGATGACGAGTCATATACCTTAGCATCCTTCCCGTCACTCATTCATAGCCACCAAATTCTATTCCTTTTGCATTATATCCCGTCACATAAAAGGAGTCCTCTCCCTCCTCGACGAAATGCAATAGTGAAACTCCATCATCAAAGTGTCTCAAAAAAAACTGGCTCCATTTAGCACCATGAACCTCTATTGTCCCATTCCTTCTTAAAGTTAAAGATACCTTAAATTTATACCCTTGGTGGCCAGTCAAATACAGATGATGATTCCCATTGTATCCTTCCCGGAGGTAAAAAGATGGTAGTATCTTCAAACATGTTGCAAAAAAATTACTTTTACGAACTATACTAACATTAGTTTTGTCCTACATCATAAATTCAAACACTGAAATACCTGTGAATATTTATATGTCTTCGGGTTTATCGCAATCACAAACTCCATAATGCTCATAATCCTACCAAAGTAATTCTATTGGTGTCAAAATACAGATAAAACTAACAAGATAATCTACTATTTATAGTATATTGAAATAAATTCTGTATTTTTTGTTTTTAGAAACTCTACAACCTATATACCCTAATGATCAACAAGAAATTTCATAATTCATAATTTTGCTTTAACAAGCCAATGTAAACTAATTATCTACTTTCAAACCAATATTGAATTCCATGTTTTCCACATTTAATTTCAAAATCAACAACTAACTACAAATTGATGTTCTAACCTAATGATAAACAATAAGTAACTCATACGCTCCAAACATTGTAAAAAAAAAAACATAATTTCATTTAACGATCTAACTGGAGATGTAATTACTCATTATTCTTAATAATGTAATCAGTAATTAAATCATTTGAGGATTCTTAGATATATGATCATTTAAACACATGCATGTGATAAAAAAATCAAAAAAATCAAAAAAAGGGTTACCTGATACTTTGGAAAAAAAGGTTACCTGATGCAGTCAAGTGGTAATAGTTGTGATGATTACCCTATTGAATACATAATACACGCTACCAAGTTTTTTAGCAAAGATTTTTTACTAATCCATATACATGAATAAAATACTAATACGTAAGATACTAATCCATATACATAAACCGTATAATGGGCCAAAACGTATAATGGGCCAAACCATCTAAAATCTATAGTCATGTAACTTTAAAAAAAAACTACACATGCATTTTTAATGTGGTTAAACCTCCAAAACATGAGTTTCCACTAATGATTGAAAGTCTATAAAAAGGATTAAATTGTTTCCTCACAATTACCAACCACGTGAAGAATGATCTGTTACCAGTCCTATACATTCGCAATGCATCAACATGAGTAGAAAATATTTTCAAGGGCAGCCGCATACAATTATGCCATTCTGATAACAACCATTAGCTTACCCTTAACCAAATCATGTCAATAGTTACATGTACGTCAACAACTTTACCTAAAGCTTTACCATGTTGAATCAAGAACCTCCAATAGTTACATGTACGTCAACAACTTTCCCTAAAGGTTTACAAAGTAGGAACGATATGTGCAATTCCACGAATGGTTGTTATTCCAACTGACAGCAAAATGCCGTTTAAACTCAATAGAAGACAGTTTCCTATTCAAGTTTCTTTTGGAATGACAATAAACAAGTGTCAGGGACAAACACTGTCACATGTTGGATTGTTTTTACAAAAACCAGTCTTTTTTCACGGACAATTGTATGTTGCGGTTTCAAGAGAAAAGAACAAGAGAGGGTTAAACATATTGTGCTCCTACAAAGATGGAATCTACACCAACAGTACAACAAATGTTGTATTCAAAGAAGTCCTACACAAGCTTTGATTTGCATTCATTAATATTTTTCTTTTACTGTTATAATCAAATGTCATCATCATTCAGTTTCCCTCTTTTATTTTTCAATCTATAAATGCCTATCAGTTGTTCATTTTTTTACATCTTCAAATTATTGTTCATATAATTCACAACTACCTTATTCTCAACAGAATGTAAATCTTCAAGCATAATCATCAACAAATTTATTCCTACAATATATTACTAATTTTTGTTATCAAAAGATAATCAATAACAAATCTTATTGGATATTCTTATAATTTAAATTTATACACTTTTGATTTCCCTATTAATGAGCATATACATTATAAACAATATATATAATACCTACATTTCTACAAACATTTTAAACAAAATTACAGGACTAAACCCTAAAACAACATTACCTTTAAATCAAAAGATCGTCCAGAAAACAGAAGATGTCAAACTTAATTCGAGAATATCATATGGATCCAACTAAGTCACCAAAGGTAAACAAACTTTTCTCTATATAGTTGATATTGTTTTATCATTATTATACCTATATAACTTAACAAGCATGCTAATACATTGTTATAACATTTGTTCTTTCATTAACAAACCAGAAAGAAGAAGACTCACAATCATCAAATGAATTCTGGATGGAAGACCCACCTGTGATCATAATATCTGATGATGAAGTGGTATGTTTTACATTACTTACTAAATGAATATTATTCAGGTTACTTATGTCGTGTAACTTATATTGCATTTTGTTCCAGGATTTCGACAAAAATAATAAACGACAAAGACTATCAAACCATGGTACACTTGTCAAAAACAATGTTCTTCATGTTGTCGATTCTCATGATGACAACAACAAATGGATGTGTATCAACAAATACTGTTTATATCATTCAAATAATGAAGACAAGTTTATATCAACAAACACTGTTGATGATGAACCTATTGTGGATGATGACAACATAAAATGGATCTGCATTAACAAACATTCTGTATACCACAATCATATTGTAAAGTATGATGATGAAGACGAGAAATCAATGTGAAACAAATTTGGTGAATAAGTAATTCCTATTTAGTTAATAAGAATATGAAAATTCTTCTTTTATCATAATTAGTTTTCTATTATGTTTTTTTTATTACATTTCTTTGTTGAATCATTAGTACTTTTGGATCTGCACTAAAAAACTTAACATCAGTGTCTCTTATTTGAAGAATTGGACGGCCAGCTACACATTCTATAACAACTAATCTAGATTTACTATCCTCAATTTCAAATAATGTAGTTACTCCTGTAGTAGTGCAAAAGAATAACATAGCAAAGGCCATAACAGAAAGTTTGTCTGCAACTACAAGTGAGTCGTTAACTCAAAAGCGAAGAGGACGGCCACCTACACGTGCTATAACAACTAACGTAGACTTACTATCGTCAAATTCAAATACTATAGTTACTCCTTTAGTAGTGCAAAAGAATACCATATCAAAGACCATAAGAGGAATTTTGTCTGCAACTATAATCAGAATTATCCGTGTATGGTGAAAATCATACTCTTAAACATTGACTTCGTTTGAAAGTTAAAATTTATGAATGTCATGATAACATTGGCCTTATAATTTGATATGATTTTAAAATAAATGGTAATGATAATATGGATTAAAAATGCAAATCAGCCAATAATTTTAAAAAATATACAAAGCCTAAATGCATAAAGGATATTGTTGAACTAACTTAAAACATTTTTAGGAAATGATTAACATGCTTTAATGAAAATGTAACAACTTACAATAATTTGGAAGGATAAGTGTGTACATCTTTAATGTTTAAAATTCAAACAATAACCTTACAACTTTCTTAATTATTATCCATTCGATTCATGCTCTGTTTTTGTAGTATAAAACTTCCTACTATGCAGCATTTCACAATCAACAAACAAATTGTAATTACTACTCATCATGGATTCGATTATCAAGATAAGAACATGTGATGCTCAAAATGATCAAGCTGAAGCATACCATCCCAAGTAAGTTTAACAGGTTTTAGTTGATACGTTTTATATGGATCCATAATTTTGCAACGTCTAAAACATTCTGTTGATTTAACAGGAAGAAACGAACCGACTCACCAAATGAATTGTCTACTAAAGAATCAGTTGCATCAACAGGTTACTTTATAGTTTTGTATACATACTTATTATCATACATAATGTGTAAAAACATGTCCATTTATATAATAATAATGTGTGTAGTTCTTTACAAATAACAATATATAATTTTTTTTACCATTACTAATATTTTAATTTTGTTACATACTGTTTGCTAGAAGGCATCCATGCTGATGTACAAGATGAGGCAACAAGCTCTAAACAACATCCGGCTGAGTGGTATTTTGCAAAATTATCTCAGATAAGGAAGAAAAAATGGGACGCCTTTGAAAAGCGCAACAAGAAACAAAGATCAAAATATAAACCAAATAAGCTTAAGGCAGCCTAAAGAAGATACAAAAAGATGGAGCTTGAGGAAGCAGAAGATGTTACCGACGAAGAGCAACTGGAAACAATAGACTATGGGGCTGTTTGACAAAACTAAATGATTTAGCGCTGAATGATTTAAATACTCTGAATGATTTAAAGGCTCTGAACCAAAGTGTTTCTGATTGAAACTTGTCGTTTGACAAGTGTTCTGAATACACATATTGTGTAAAATTAATTGTTGAAAATTTAAACATTTTTCTTGTACGTCGTGTATTTTTATTTTCTTGTGTTAGTATATATTCGCTTACATAATATTTTTGCACATCTCACAACCTTGTTAGGATAATATACCAGTGAAGAAGATAAAGTTGCAAAAGTTAAGGTGATGAAATAAAAAAAGTGACGAATTAAAAAAAAAGTTTAGTAACATACATATGTAGAAAGGCCGGACGTTATATATAAAATTATTCATTTAAAATTGGCTTTCAAAGGAAACCATATATAAAAATGTTCATTTAAAAAAAGTAGTAGAAAAATGTTCATTTAAAAATGTTCATATAAAAGTGTTCATTTAATAAAATCATATTAAAATAGGCCTTCAAAGGAGACGCTGGATCAATTTGCATGTCTTGATTACTGAACCACTAAACACCAAGTGGAATCACTAAGTAGCAAAAAAAAATTATCAAACAATCAACCATGCTGACCGAATTAGGGACAAGCCTATTAAGAGGCTATCAAACACCCCCTATGACAATCTCCATTTAGCATATGATCAAGAGAAAACACATAAATATAATTGTTAGATTGCTCTTTGATTTATCATTTTATGTTTATGTCATTTTATATAGATTTCAATGTTTACTTTTTTTAATTTTTTGTCTGATTGTATGTTTTTACTATGTTTTGTTATTTTCAACATTTGTTTACGTCCACTTATTATTATTCAACAAAACAATTTTAATTCAATACAAAAAAAAAAATGAACTCCATATGTTATTACTTCGAAAAAAATACCAACATAAAATTTAACTTTACTAAAATAAGTCAAACATGAATTTCAAACCATTATAAAAACACACTAATTGAACATATCAAATAATTAGAAACTTTCTGCAAATTTCTTTTTATATTCAACAAAACACTTTTAATTATAATAAGAAATTGGTAAGAAACAAAATTACATTTATATCATAATATTAACCAATTTAGATATATAAATTACAATTGTTTAACAGTTTATTACATGAGACTCGCCCGGCCATCGGCCGGGTCAAGAAGCTATGTGTGTGTGTGTATATATATATATATATATATATATATATATATATATATATATATATATATATATATACTAGTTGTCGAAGCCCGCCCAACGGGCGGGCATGACTAATAAGCCCTACCGGGCATCACTGATAATTATCGTTGACATATGTTTGTATAGCGTAAGAAGGCAAGTAAAGAATGGTTGCAAAATTCCATTTGGGTACTCAATTGGGTAGTCTAACCAGATTCCATTTGGGTACTTATTTAAATCTTACACCTTGCTGCACGAGATAAAGAAACTTATGTTGAGAGTTAAATTTTCATATCGAACAATATACCAAGGGGTGAAACTAAAGCTTAGACCAAGATATTACATGCATATACGCAATTCGTCAGTGGGACATTAACTCAAATTCAAACATGACAAATTTACCATTATATAGAACGCTTTTGAGATGCTTATTTATTTTTATTTTTTTCTTATTGTGCTTATAAACAGCTTAAAGATGAGCAACGATGCACCGATTATTATCTTAGCTTCAGTTATTCATTATCTAATCGAGTAACCATAGATAGAACACCGAAGTTTGCCCTTCAGAAATGTTTACATTATTAGAACATCAAACGCTCATTTTTGAAATACTTTGAGAATAATATTTGTATGAATGAACTGTTAATTATGCATCATGAAGCGATAAATGAAATGTTATAAGGCCACTCAACCACTAGTAAACAAACATAATAAATTTCTAACATAATAAATGAAAATATTGTAGTATGTCCATTGATCTTGAGTATACAAACAGTAGAATGTCTTCAATTCACTTTTAATACACCTCAGTTGGTATATCACCAATATAATGCCAAGGATCATATATTTTTGTATTCTCATATGTGTAGGTTAACTAAAATACATCATCTATGTGCAAAGACAATTTTTTGCTAAAGATTTACTCTCTCTTATAACAGTCTAATATTTTACAATATCTTATTACCTGATATGACATGTACAGGAAAAGAGTTACAAATTATCAAACCTTTTTAAACCGTCGCTATACAAATATCTAATAGAGATTTTGATTCATGGTCCAGTCTATAGGCTCGTTACAGAAGAAGTACTCTGTTGGAGCTTTTGAATTGTTGAGTAAAACTGCTCCTATTCAGGTTGTCTAACTTCTTGTTTTTTTCCCTTTCATCGACTATTTCCTCTCACAAATAAGTGTCAATTAATAATAATACAAAATAATTTGCGGTTTCAGATTGTAAGTACAGACCTGTCTTTTATGCATCTTTAAGAAACTGTGTTGCTGCTTAATGGTTGTGAGCGACTTGTGGCCTTATTGCACCATCCATATCAGATGATCGAGCACCTACAGCTCCAACGCTGCAAAAACGAATCACATCTTGAATATTCTACAAATTCATAGGCCCAAAATATATGAAACCACATACCTCTTTTGCTGTCAATAGATAAGCTTCTTTGTTGTTCACAGTGACGGAACGGTGGAGGAATTTCTAGGTTTCGAGTAGATGATTCAAAAAGCCAAGAATTACAACAACATTCTAAAAAAGATCCCTCATTGATATGACACTTCGTGAAATTTTAGATATGGGACTTCTTTTTTTTTGGCCATTTTACTTCTTGTTCTCTAATGGTATTAAGTCAATTCATATGCCACAAATTAGAAGCTATAATGGATGGCACACCTTCTCTCGAACAACGCTTCCATTAATACCGTCATTTGTAGCCATCTATCTTGCCGGATATTCCAAAACTCGTTTAAATATGTCATCTCCTATCTAAAATTTCGCATTAAAAAAGTGTAGCATTAACAGTAATGACCGGCTAAAATCAGTACATGATGGAATGTGAAAATGTAAATGTGGAATTACCTTTGGGTAAGGACGGTTGTGCAGATATTATTCAGTGGTGATTTGGTTTGGGTCTGCAAATATACCATCGTAAAAAATGAGATAATAACCTGCGGTGCCTGAAAACTCACCAGATCAGTAAGATTTGGCCTGTCAAGATACATGGTTAACATTATCTCAAAACTTAGAAGTACAAAAGTTCATAAAAATAACCAAAATAGGAAGATAAACCAAAATTTTGTCAATTTTGCTGTCATTTACTGGTGTAAGGTAGATTTGGCGATCCCGACCCATGTACTTGTACTCCTAAACTGGTAATTTTGAAGAAGATGAACTTGTACTTAGTTAATCCATAAATGGACACAGTTTATGTTTTAAAAACAAACTACACTATCAGTAAATGGCTCGTAATTAAACTTTCTACATTAAACCTCATAGACTACTGCGAGTGCTATCCATGGAAGAAAAAGTCCCAAAATGAACACCAGTAGTATCTCTATAACAACTAAAAAAAGGAGAAATTAATGGTAAGTTATGTTACACCAGTTCACAGGAATACAATAGAAGATAACTGATCATATATTCCTGAAGATCAAAAACGCGTCATGACAGACCTGGTTCACGGATCATAGGCTACCTCTCATTTGTTGAGGTGAGATCTCAACAATATATATAGGAACCTAAACATCATATGCAATAGGTTCCCCGTGAACTGCATATGTGGAAATTAGAGAAAATTAAGAAATAAGCAATAATTAAAAAAACAACAAAACTGCTTCGAGCAATTCTAGTTACCTCTGAACTTGGTATCACGATCTGCTATGCTGATGGTTTCGCGATTGACTCCGCTTCAGAATAAAGTAGAAATAAATATTTGCTATTTTCAAATGAACAATATGGAAGTTCTCATGTATTCAAACAATGTAACACTGTTGTTGTGCCAAAGAAGGTATTCAGTGCTAAGATATCTGGAAATAGGAATACACGATGAAACAACGGGCCAAACATCATAGGTTTAAAGTTCTCAGCACTCACCATCCAAACAGAAAAAATTTAGTAACTGTAAACCCGAATGTGCTATGGTTGCAATGAGAAAAAGTTAGGCAAGGAATTCTTATTTAAATTTGGTTGGCCATGGAGTTAAGCACGACGAACTTCAAACTGCATAGGCTTGAAGTTCTCAGCACTCACCATCCAAACAGAAAAAATATTTAGTAATTGTAACACCGGATGTGCTATAGCTGCAATGACAAAAGGTTAAGCAGGGAATTTGTATTCATATTTAATTAGTTGGCCATAGAGTTAAGCACGACTATCATAGTTCTTCAGATATTCTAACTTCAAGGTAAGATATACGTCAAGAGGTCGCACACTGTAAAAAGATTCAAAAGGTCTATGCTATTAAAATTGTGGCTTTTTTAATAGTGGTGTCTTCTCAAAATGTGGGATTTGGCTGATATTTATAGAATCACTACAATAATTTAAGATGGCATGACTTACAAAGTTTGAGAGATGACCCATAAGTCACTGATTGACAGGCTTATTCAGTATCTTTAATCATTAGTCAATAGATTAAGGGGTGTTGGGCTTGTTACTGAACTACATCTCAACTTGCATATTCAGCATATTGCATATGTTAGATGATATAAAGGTAGGGATACCTCTTGAAAATCTCCACTATGAAAAATATAAACTTCGGAAGGTTCTCTTTTCCACTTTTTCTTACCAACTCACTCACAAAGTCCATTGCTACAGTCCTAGGACTGTATAGGTCTTCAATAATATCTACAGAATAGTATGAAAGTTTATTAAATAGGTCTTACAATGAAAGTGAGCAGAAATCATATGCGGAACACTAACCATAACCATTCCTCACATATTCATGTGGGTCTTCCTCCCACAGGGTTTGATCCTCGTCATAGAAGCACATAAGAGGAAATATTATCTCGAAAAAACAACATCCAGTCATATATACCTTGATACCTTCAGCCAAATTCATTGAAGAAAACATCAATGTCGAATCTTGGCTAAAATTGGACTCCAATCTCCACCGCTTTAGAGCAACCTTCACAAATATCAATAAGGGAAATTTTATTATTCCAAGATAGATCTTCGCTACTGATTAAGTGATTAGCCACTATTACTGTTATAAAAAATAATCTCAGCATATATAAGCGAAGTAGAACCTAATAGTTTACGTATACTTATATGTGACCTAGTGATCACCTCAGTCTAAGCATAAATCTTTGTCTATTTATTCAGATTCTGAGAAATTTTGTAATGTATGTTTTTATGCATTTTTACCCAAGGCACCAGCAGTGGCTATCCAACCAATGTCTAATGTCTTCATCGCTGAGAAGAGAATTGCACATGGGAACAATATAATGAAAGATAATATGAAACACATGCACGAGACGCCCTTCGGTTCAAAAAAGTTTCCTCCATGTGACTTAACAATCATAAATGGGCCTATGAGACCTAGCCAGTTTCTTGAGGAAAAGAAGTAGCCTCCACAGGATCAAAGAAAAGAGAAATGGTTACCTATTACAGGTGCTTGCACCCGCAGTACCTCCTCAGCTCCATTCAGTGTTTCTGAATGCCAGTGGTATTGCATACATGGAGCAAGGATACTGAATTCTCAATCACCTTTTAGCGATTCTACACCAATATCAAATTACCAATCTGAAGCTTCATTTCTACATGCGGTATAATTCGAGTTATAGTAAACTAACCGGCTTTTATCACTGCACATTAACACAACATATCGTCCATTGTTTTCGAAAATTCTAAAGACGATAGCAGTTTGTTCAGTTAAATCATTAGATGCCAAAGCTAACAACCCAAACGGTCCAAATTTTCCTAGCGTGTAGCTGGTGTTCCTGACAGCTGCAATACTCCTGTGACTGCAAAAAATGTTGGACATACAGAAGATATACGAATATATATGCGTTCAAAGATTTTTAGATTTTAGATGTACCTGTATTTCTTTTCACATGGCATGAGCTAACAGCTATAACAACTGGTTTTGGTAGTTCCATGTACTGGTCTTCTTCAAAGTTTGTCGCCATTTCATTCCATAAGGTGAATGTAAGGGTATTGCCACTGGAAGACTGATGGTTGGATTAGTTTGTGTATGTCGCTATTAAAATAGTAAAAGAACGGACAGAAGCACTCACTTTAGGTTTTGGATGTTGATATTTCTGACTGTCAATCTATTCGTGGTAGCACTTCCATATTTTTTGGATTCACCGACACTTTGGATGATTCCTATATAGTCTGTTGATGTAGAAAAGAGTTTTAGAAATGTGGAAATTTGGAACTCTCTTTTTGGTAAGTGAGAATACCTGTAAGTATTTAGTTTTTCACATCTACTCAAGATTCAACTTCATTGTATGCAGCAAAATTGAAATAGTGCTTAGGAAAATCATCGGCTGCTATAGGGTCAACTTATGTGAACCTGCCAAAAATGAGTTTCGTCTCATTATCCAGTGTTATTTGACAACGACAAAAGTGAAAGAAATAGCAAAGGGAAATCAAATTAGGTGACTTACTTAGATAGATAGAAATTCGCGAGTCTCAGAAGTTCCACAGATTTTATCGTGTATAATCCATATCAGAAAGGCAAGCATCAATAAAAGGTCACAAGCATCAGCAAACGCTTGTGAGATCGAATCGAAGAAGTATCATAAAATTAAGAACAAACAATCTGTTGGTATCTTCCTTTTCTATATTCTTCCTTTTTTTTTTCAAGCACACTGGTTGGTGAAAATGACGGTTTACTATAACATTTAAAATAAGGTTAATCCAAACACCCTTCTACCTCAAAAGGATCATGTCTGATAACTTCATAAGCTCATAAACACAATGTTTGGATTAGCTTTTTTTTTCTACATGTTAGACCATTTTTGATTGTGTTAGCTTTTCTATTTTGTGAAGTTGGCGTCTTACTTTTAGTGAGAACATCAGAATTCTGTGTTGGTGTTATATGAAAAACAAAATAACAGATGAATAAATACCTCTTTGTTTGAGTTTGACGTGCCCAATCATTAATAATGGTTTCTTTTTCCATGCCTTGAAAGCCATCCACGGTTGAAATTTCATGTTCCTTGAACGTGTGTTCCTTAGTTCCCATCCCTTTAAGCAATACAACCTACAAAATAGTTTCACCATAACATTACCAACATCAGAAGCATGTACTCCAGTTCGAAAAATTCTTTTCATATGGGCGATCTTTGTACACTAATTTCACATGTAAAATTGATGTTTTTTAGGAGGGTTAGAGCCATTTTGAACAATTATATAAATACTCCAAGATTACAAACCTGTTCTTCTTTTGCTTCTTGATCATGGGATTCCTCATTATCGAAAAGTAACTACTTCAGCATGCAAAACCCTAATTCACAAATTAAATGGTACGAAAAAAATTATCTAATATATATGTAGTAAATTCCAAACATGAGCATCTGGACGACCTGGTATAAGTGTACCTTATCATCATGAGCATCCTGCAGATCAAACAATAACTCACACAAAAATAAGTGTACCTTATCATCATGAATAAGTGAACCGTTCTGCAAAAAATAATCAACAAACTTTAGGAGGGATTGAGTGCAAGAATGAATAAAGAAGCACGTTAGGGTTTTATGGAGAGGCTCACAATTGAAGTGCATTAGGTTTTTATTTAATGGTTTTTTAAACACATAATTGAATTAGATATATGTGAATTAGCAAAAATATTTAATTGCACGGGTTCATAGATTTTGAGTTATAGAATTTCTCCAAAACAATGTGGTGGTTCAGTGGTTAAGATACCACATACTGTATGCATGGTCTTGAGTTCGAATCCTTTTAAGTGTTTTTTGATTGAAATTTAGTTTCGAAGTTTTGATAGTATTAAATTGCTTAGGTGGACCAATTGTGATGACATAGCTTTAAATGACAATTACATGGCAATGAGATGGATATATCTTGAATAAACTACGTGTAACGCCTCCTATTATATATATATATATATATATATATATATATATATATATATATATATATATATATATATATATATATATATATATATATATATATATAAACTTTGCTTAGCTTGGAGACTAAGCTAGGTTAATACTAATGGGCCTAATAACTCATATTAACAATTCTAACATCCCCCCTCAAGCTGGAGCATACTATGCTCAGCTTGTTACAAAATATAAAACAAAAAGTAATAAGCAAAAGTCTTCCTCGTAGCAATAATCCAAATCTTCAACAAACGGAAAACTAATCGATCTTACTTGGGATCCAACTAAAGTACGAAGCAACCAATAGGTTTCAACTAACGCACAAATCCCAAAAACGAAGCAACCAATAGGTCTCAACTAACTAAATTTTTTAAAAGACGAAGCAACCTGTAAGATTAGGTCTCAATTAACCAAATGATGAAGCAACCTATCGGAACAGGTCTCACTAACCAAAAAAATCCAAAAAGCGAAGCAACCCAAACCGAGGTCTCAACTAACCGAAATACGAAGCAACCAGAACCTACATGTTTGGGTCTCAACTAACCAAAAGACAAAGCAGCCGAAAACTTGACAGGTCTCAACAAAAATGAAGAAATGAAGCAACCTGAACAGACATGTCTCAACTAACCAATATATGAAACAACCGTAAAAGGACACTTTTGGGTCTCGACTAACTAAAACTCATTTGAGTCCAATATCTAAAAGAACATAACCAAAATCAAATGGTCTCACCGGGGACCAAACTCAAAACTCTCATTAACCAAAAACTAAATCTTAAAAGCTAAAACTCAACCAAAAATCAATCTCGCCGGATCAGACACTGAATCTTCAATATTCAAAATCTAGAATCATAATTCAAAATCAGCAACAATACCAACCTCAAATAATAATTCATAACCCAAAAATGTCAACCTTCCTAGATTCATAATCATTCTGCTCATCATAACCAAATTTCAAAAACAAAATATAATCAAGAAGGTCCAAGGAAAGGTCACCCACAAAAATCAAAACTAATAATCAATTATCAGAACTAAAAAAACTTAATCAGATACTCTACATTCAAAACCAAAGATATTCTCAAAACCAAAATCATCTCCATCATCACCAATCACCATAATCAAAATCAGAACCCTCATAACTAATGACCAGTAACTGTTCACCACAAAATTAAAGAACCCTAACAGAATCAGAATGCAAAACTTCACAAATCCGATCAGATCTCACTAGGGATCTGGTCGGAATCATAACAAAAAGGGATCTGTAAAAACTAAAACCACTGAATCTAAACTCACGCGCCGGCGTGTGAGGAAAGGCGGCGGCGTGTCAACAGAACCCTAATTGGAACTAAACCCTCTCTCTGATACCATGTAAACAAAGTTGGGGGGACAAGCATAAAGAACTAAAAGACTACATTATATTAACTTAATAAAATAGAAAAAGATTACAAGAATATATATAACCTTTGCTTAGCTTGGAGACTAAGCTAGGTTAATACTAATGGGCCTAATAACCCATATTAATAATTCTAACACTAACAATCCCCCCCCCCCCCGCCAAATGTAATAGTAGTCATGGTTGTTAAAGTCTAGATGTCTTCAAGCTTATCTTCTCTTTCTATAACTCTTTGAAGCTTGAATGTGGAGAATCATTGATAAATGCTCGAATCATATTTTCTTCTTCTTCATTGTGGTCTTCTTTCATTCCTGGATGCTGAAAAAAGAAAAGGCTAATGAAGTCCCCTTCTTCATAGTCATTGATTCTATTAATACAAATAATATCTAAAAACGTTATTTATATTTTTCAGTTTCTCTACGTTTAGGTAATAACAAAATGTAAACACATTCTACATCAAAGTTACGTAATGATTGCGTGGTTTTGTAACCTTACAACAGGTTTTACCTCTCGAGGGATCTCAAGAGGCTTACAACCCCACCAGGCAGTGTACCTGACCGATGTAGTATAGTGTAGTGGTAAGTACGGGGGATTGATCGTTCTCCACAGGGAATAGTGTTCGTTAGATATGAAAGGCTACTCTAATTAGGTCTAAGGGTTGAGGAAGATTCTTTTTATGTTTTTATAATTTTATGAAAGCAAGTAAAATCTCGGGTTTGAAGGAGTGGGCGGAATTAGTTGCTAGTCAACTAACCCAAAATTACTACAAATGCAATAAAATAAAATAACACAAATGAAATGTGGTGAGAAACTTATGTGTAGAGAAATGTGTTTACTTAGATTTCCTTACTCCCTAACTATCTTTTACCGGTTAATTAGTGTGTATTAGTTGCGTGGATGACGGGTGTATTCCTTAATACCATTCGTGGGGTGGCGTACTTACTTCCCCAACTCTACAAGCTCCTACTTCACTCCTATGTCGAGCCGGATAGGAAGCTCCTAACATGGGATCACTAGAATTCGCTTGTGCATTAAATACAACCATAAAAACCTTTAGTACGCGTTTGGTTCATGTTTCTTAAGACGTTCAAGCAAGTTACCGAATAGGAAGTTAGCCAGTTTTCTTAAGCCTAACATAGATAAACAATCATCCAATACAACTAACAACACACTAACAACCAATAATCAATAGCTAAGTTTCATTAGATCTAAGCAAACACAAGATAAAATTAGCCTAACATGTTAAACAAAAGACAAGCATAAAATAGAATCAAACAACACATAGACATATTGAATGATTAATTGATAACTTATCTTTCAATGAAACATGGAAGATCTCAAGGCAAAAAGCCCTGAAAAAGTAGCTAAAATCGTCTTAGGGTTTTATCCCAAAATTCCACACACTAAGCTCTCCCCAATGACAAAAGATTAGAAAACTATATATAGATTTTTGGATCTGACGGCGTCACCTTATGCATTGTGACGCCGTCACCTCGCCGCTTTTAGGGTTCCCGGGTGACCTTCTTGACGCCGTCCCTCTTTAGCTCTTCAAAAATCCATTCTGGCCTATCAAGGCTTGACGCCGTCGAACATTGAACGTGACGCCGTCCCCTTATGATTTAAGCCGTGACACCCTTGATTTAGTTAAAGCGTGACGCCGTCAGAATTCTCATGCTAACTCACTGGCCCGTCATGAGTAAATTTCACATCCAACTTTTCTTGCCAAGGCATGACGCCGTCAAGAGATGATTCTGACGCCGTCAAAGGTAAATTTCAGCCGATTTTGAGACTTTGTCGTATTCTTCACTTTAATGCTCCAAAAACGTCCAAAATGCCTCCTTTTCCAGATTTCTCCTCAAAAGTACCTAAAATGACAAAAGGAACGATTTAGGGCAATATTTGATCAAATAAATACGATTTCGGGCTTAAATGACCCCTTAAAAGCGGTACACTTTTCGCCTCATCAAATACCCTTACACTTGAGATTTGCTTGTCCTCAAGCAAATGCGCTTTTATTCTAATCAAAATACAAGTTAGGGGTCATTTAATGCAAACATAAAAGTAATTACAACAAATATTCGTTCCACTTCAATCATAATAAGCACGGAGATTACATACTAGCACCTCACAAGTAGTGTTTAGATACTCACATCTCTCAAGTGTCATCAAAATAAATCTCATAAATGAAAACGGAAAATATCTCTCACTACCTGTCATAGCAAATAGATTACCATAGGCTTGGGAAAGGATCGAAAACCTCCTCCACTAGGCGTAAGCACCTAAGATAAACTATCAAAGAGGGCTTTTAAATGGGTTATAACGTTAGGTGTAGGGAAAAGGAAAACACGGTTTTGTTGGATACGGGATATTTTACTGGTGGCGAGTTAAAGATCTTGATCAATTACATGTACTATACAATGTTGCTAAGCCAAGACTCGACTCGATCTTAAGCTAAAAACGAAATAACAAAATAACAAAAATATAAAGCAAACATAAAATGAAACGGGATGGTAGTCCGTATGTTTTTTCTATTTTTCATTTTCTCATTTTTTTGTGTTTTTCTTGATTTTTTTTTTTTTTTTTTTTTTTTTTTTTTTTTTTTTTTTTTTTTGCATACACTCTTGCCCTACCATCCAAAATAATACATCATAGGGGCATTGCATCCCTTACACTTGAATTTTTACATAACTTTACAAATAACTATTCTAATGACTCGAATTAAGATAATTGAAAAACTTGGAGTACTTTTAAAATATTTAGCACATATGGGGGTAATAAATGATGTTCTTCCCCATTACTCCATTACACTAGTACTTTACCCATGAGTCCCAATCGTCCCAAAACAATATGTACAAGGATATGACTCGACTTAGCAACCATGTAATCAACTAGATAATTAACTTGGGTTTAAACAAATGTTGTAACAATAATGCACTAAAGATGAGTGCATACAAGGTAGGCTAAGGCGATTTGGGTGTACATTTAGTGGGGTGTAACAAATTCTTCCTTTAAGTAAAATGCTTAAAGGTCGAAACGAAAAGATAGGCTCTGAGGGGTGTACTAGGGGTATCGTGTACTAAAAATGAGTACAACGCAAAGGGTGTGGGAGAATTACTTGACCAATGTAGCCAATGTAATTATAACAAAAACACAGGTGTAAAACAATGGGTTTATCCTAATGCCTCTTATCATGTAGTAAATCTAACTACACGAATGTAGTCTCACTTGTGGCCTTGGAATGGTCCTAACGCAAGTTCTAGAATCTAAGTGCTACCGGTACACACATCATAGCATAAATGCTTTTCCTACCAATTCTAGGGGCGAACCTCACATATTTGGGGTGGAAAATTTTTTAGTGGTACGGTTTTTTGTGCTAGTCATATAATTCCTATCCATGAGACGCTCATTAAAACTAAAGTTTCACTCCTATATGTTGTAAAAAATTTTAAATTTGGCACTAAAATTACCTTAACAAGTATTTCTCTCAGTTTTATTACACATCTATTATTAAACAAACAAAAATCAAGCGTAATTGTATTCTCTAAAATCGTACTTTTACCCTCCCTTACACTTAAGATGAACATTGTCCCCAATGTTCAAATAACAAGATGTAAAAGCATAAAGTAAAAGAATGAAATCAAATACTCCCCTGATTCGCTCGTTGGATAGTGAAATCACACGGTTAAACCTTCCTCCAAAGAGAATGTTGAAGCTCCATGACTAATGCATCGCCATAAGCTTGATCCAAAAACATTTCCTTGTCCAAAATAACCTGTTAAACCTGAGAAAACAAACACGAAAACCTGCATAACATCGGCGGGATAAAATCTATATATAAGGATATAATGCTTGTGGAATGATAATTTTGCAGATTCCTGGAGATTATAAGTTGGAGATTTAATAAAAACTTTTTATGAAAACAAAACTTTCAAAAATTTCTGGAAATTAAATCTGACGCCGTCAGGTTATAACCCCTGACGCCGTCAGAAATGACCTGACAAAAATTTTCATTTCAAGTTTCCGGAAAATTTCTGGAAAAACCTTTACCTTACTTCCTGGAAATCCTGCAAAACATCATTATGACTCGATACAAGCATTTGACTCAAACAAACACTAATATGTATGCTAATTTATTATTATTACGATTCATGTTAATTTGTGTTCTAATAAACCGATTTAGATTTCCCTTACACTTATCTTTTGCAAAATACCTTTATATGTAGTTAAGACGAAGTTAAAAACAACATAAAGCATTTTCACAAATTAGTTTTGAACATGAATCAATAATAATAAAAATTAAACACACATACGGAAACAAATAAAAACAAACAAACAAATAAATAAACACCCAAAGCAAATAAAACAAATAACGCTTGGGTTGCCTCCCAAGAAGCGCTTGTTTTTGTTCGAGTCATGAGCCTGACTCTACCCTTATTTAATGGATAAAGGAGAGGTTTTCCCTACACTTAGGATTAAGTGCGGGTGATAGTAGCGATACACACCAGCTCGGTAGGAGTATGCCACGTGAGGAAAGAGTGGTGGATGAATTATATGCTCAAAGGGGTGTGCTCCTTTCATCATAACCTTGCCTAGTTCACTTTGGTCAATGGGTGATTTTGAGTTTCCTCCTAAAAAGGGATCATCTTCTATCAACTTCGAGAGACTCCTAGTTGGGAATCCATCTTGACCTAATAAACCCGGTTTAAACCCATAATGTTTCTTGTGATCAATCATGAATGGGTGATGTAAGTATGTAAGGTCATGTTTCACTCCTATATTGGCTTCCTCTCTACAAGGCTTAGAGTCTACTACCTCCAACGTAAAACTACCCGGACTATATGGTTTGATGGGTGGATCGGGACCTTTTTCATTTCCTAAATTCACATCTAAAGATGGAAGATTAGGTAACGGTTTTGGTTGAGGCTCTGGTTCATCAAAACTATGAACTTCCATAGGACTAAAAGAAAGGTTGTGATCACTAAAAGCATCCAAACCTATTTCTTCTAGTTGTGTTTGGTCCAAGGGCTCTACCTCTATTGGGGTTCCTATAGTCTCCTCAACTTCTTCCGGGTAAGTCACGGGCGGTGTGTGTGCCTCAAATGATGGTAGGACTTGTGGGGTACTTGGTGGGCTTATGTTACTTACCTCATCATTCCTTGTGTCAAGATCACCTATATCCACATCATGTGTTTTAGTAGAATCTAACCCTAACATTTTCCCTAGTATCTCAAGTGCTTCTCTAGGCATCTCAACTTCTATGTCCAAATCATAAGGATCATCCTCAATATTCTGACTGCTATATACAAATTGCCTAAAAGATTCATCATGTGTTTCTTGAGATTCAACGTCATCAATCATAAAACCTAGGTCTTTTTGATCAATGTGATCATGTTCGGCTAAATCCTCCATCACATCAAGGTCACCTATGTGTTTGTTTTGTACTATGGCATTACATGACATCCACTTAGGTATCTCAACACTAACATATTCATCCCCAAACAAACTTGTTTCATGATCCTCGAAATTTGTGGTCAATTGACTTGTACTAACGTTTGTTGGGTTGTCTACTATATAATAATATTGGGCACACTCTTCAATAGCTTCCCATGCTTTCTCGGCACTTAATTCCCTAATATCCCTGCCGGCAATATGGTAAATGTCCCTTTGGGCATGTCGGTCGACATGATTGTAAAAGATTTGAGTTAGGGACCAAAAATCGAAGTTATGATGAGGGACTTTTTGGAGTAAATATTTAAAACGAGTCCATGCATCATAGAGAGGTTCATCTTTATGTTGTTTAAACATCAAGATGTCATATGGAGTGGGTGAATTACGTGGTTGGTAGTATGGTGGATTCGCGTTCTCCATAATGGTGAACGGAAGAGTCAATGGAAATTACGAACAAACACACAAAGAAAAATAGATAGACTAAAGAAAACCTAGAAAAATAAAATAAAAATCTCACTAGAAAGGAATCTAGTGAGTAGACCTAATAGAAATAAAAATTCAACCTAAACAATAACTATTCCCCGGCAGCGGCGCCAAAAACTTGATTGCGTGGTTTTGTAACCTTACAACAGGTTTTACCTCTCGAGGGATCTCAAGAGGCTTACAACCCCACCAGGCAGTGTACCTGACCGATGTAGTATAGTGTAGTGGTAAGTACGGGGGATTGATCGTTCTCCACAGGGAATAGTGTTCGTTAGGTATGAAAGGCTACTCTAATTAGGTCTAAGGGTTGAGGAAGATTCTTTTTATGTTTTTATAATTTTATGAAAGCAAGTAAAATCTCGGGTTTGAAGGAGTGGGCGGAATTAGTTGCTAGTCAACTAACCCAAAATTACTACAAATGCAATAAAATAAAATAACACAAATGAAATGTGGTGAGAAACTTATGTGTAGAGAAATGTGTTTACTTAGATTTCCTTACTCCCTAACTATCTTTTACCGGTTAATTAGTGTGTATTAGTTGCGTGGATGACGGGTGTATTCCTTAATACCATTCGTGGGGTGGCGTACTTACTTCCCCAACTCTACAAGCTCCTACTTCACTCCTATGTCGAGCCGGCTAGGAAGCTCCTAACATGGGATCACTAGAATTCGCTTGTGCATTAAATACAACCATAAAAACCTTTAGTACGCGTTTGGTTCATGTTTCTTAAGACGTTCAAGCAAGTTACCGAATAGGAAGTTAGCCAGTTTTCTTAAGCCTAACATAGATAAACAATCATCCAATACAACTAACAACACACTAACAACCAATAATCAATAGCTAAGTTTCATTAGATCTAAGCAAACACAAGATAAAATTAGCCTAACATGTTAAACAAAAGACAAGCATAAAATAGAATCAAACAACACATAGACATATTGAATGATTAATTGATAACTTATCTTTCAATGAAACATGGAAGATCTCAAGGCAAAAAGCCCTGAAAAAGTAGCTAAAATCGTCTTAGGGTTTTATCCCAAAATTCCACACACTAAGCTCTCCCCAATGACAAAAGATTAGAAAACTATATATAGATTTTTGGATCTGACGGCGTCACCTTATGCATTGTGACGCCGTCACCTCGCCGCTTTTAGGGTTCCCGGGTGACCTTCTTGACGCCGTCCCTCTTTAGCTCTTCAAAAATCCATTCTGGCCTATCAAGGCTTGACGCCGTCGAACATTGAACGTGACGCCGTCCCCTTATGATTTAAGCCGTGACGCCCTTGATTTAGTTAAAGCGTGACGCCGTCAGAATTCTCATGCTAACTCACTGGCCCGTCATGAGTAAATTTCACATCCAACTTTTCTTGCCAAGGCATGACGCCGTCAAGAGATGATTCTGACGCCGTCAAAGGTAAATTTCAGCCGATTTTGAGACTTTGTCGTATTCTTCACTTTAATGCTCCAAAAACGTCCAAAATGCCTCCTTTTCCAGATTTCTCCTCAAATGTACCTAAAATGACAAAAGGAACGATTTAGGGCAATATTTGATCAAATAAATACGATTTCGGGCTTAAATGACCCCTTAAAAGCGGTACACTTTTCGCCTCATCAAAGTTACGTTAACAAGTTATTAGTCGTAAATTTCTATTTTGACGTAAAATCACTAAGGGGGTGTTTGGTAGGTGAGAATGAAAGACAATGGAATTATAACATAGAATGGAAATGGAGAGAATGAGAATAGCTTTGAAAAACAAATTCAATTCCACTGTTTGGTACGATAATGGAATCGACGGAGAGAATTGGTCTAAATAATTCGATGTTGTGTTTGGTAACGTGATGTACGAGAATGGAAACGAAATACCTTATTCTTCTTCTGGAACTATTGATTATTAAAATGACTAAGTCATAATGGACCAAACTATATTATTAGTGATTAATACCATTCTCAATGTTGGAGCAAAACAAATTCAATTGCAAGTAGCAAAATAATTTTATTGTTAACATCAAAATCTTGAGAAAATGAACGAATGATGAATTGAAACATATTTACAAACTTTTTCCATAGATGAAAAGTACAAAGACATCAATAACAAATGGAAGAAAAAGATGGTTGTTTAACAATGGAATCAATTATTTTTTTCAATTAATTATTGTAAACTTGAGGAAGAACAGCACCAAATACAATAGTTAGGATTTGGGAAGTTTTTAAGATTTGTGATGTCATGTGCGCTGCACATGTCAAATGATATTTAAATCCCCTTTTTTATGCCCCTCTTCATTCTAAACTAAACTGTGACGGAGAATGATCTCTTCTAAAAATTTGTATTCCTCACCTTTCTTTACTTTTTTTAGTAGAATCAAAACCCCAGAAATAGAATGGATATTTAAGCCCCATTTCCATTCATCGTGTCCACCAAACAAATGATTTATTTCTCTTTCTGTTTCTTACATTTCCTTTCCAGCCTACTAAACATGCCCTAGAAGGTATGAACAATGAATATTAAACTTGATGGATAATCAAAGAAATATTTTTGTCATACACTTTACATTTTTAAAAATGTGACAAAACATTTTTACAAAAATAATTAGAAAAATTATTTTTTATTATATAAAAAAAAATAATAAAAATAAAATTCAAATTTTGAATTTTCCCTCTAGAAAGAATATTCCTTAACCAGTTTTACAAGCGTGTGTGAAAGGTTATTCTACCTTGACTAGAACTCGACATTAGCTTAGTGTCAGAAATTGGTGTAAGAGACATTGTATGGTTTTCTCCACCTTCTTGAGTTGTGTACTCGGGGAGTGGAGTGAGGTGAAGAGGAGCTTTGCTACCGAACCACTATAAATCTTTGTGTTGTGGTTTGATCTTTCTAACTCTTTATTATTGTCTTGAACTTTATCTTTCGTCGTTATTATTGTTTATTGTCTTGTGTTTATATATATTGTTTACATATTGTGATTGGTTGATCTCACATAAACTCGGATCTAAAGTGTTGAAAGTATAATTTTAAAACGGTAAAACTATTTAACCCCCCTTATAGTTTTCCACGATTGGCATAAGAGCTACGTTGACCAAGATTTTTAAATAAAAAGTATTTTAAAACTTGCATCGATCTATGAATTCTGATAAATACTTAGAAGGGCAATCTATGCAAAGACCACCACTTTTCGAAAGCAACGGGTTTATTTACTGGAAAAATAGATTCGATACATATGTGAAATAAAAAGATCTAGATTTTGGCATGTCAATACTAAGGGTGATTTTAAACCTATTCAAAATAATCTGGAAACTAAAAAATTGTTCCTTACAAAAAACAAAGTGACGAACTTAAAAAGAAACTTGCTAAAAATAATGAGGCTAAAATGGTGATTTATAATGCTTTGCCGAAAAAAGAATACGAAAGAATTTTTATGTGAAGCACGGCAAAAGAAATTTGGAAAACTTTACTAATCACTCATCAAAGTAATACTCAAGTCAAAGATAATAAGATCGATCTTTTTGTTCAATAATATGAACAATTTTCTATTCCCAAAGATGAGACTATTGATAATACTCTTGCTAGATTTAACACTATTATTACTAGTCTAAAAGCTTTTGATGAATGTTACTTTGGCAAGAATTATGTTAGGAAGTTTATTAGAACTCTTCACCCGAAGAGTCAAAAAACTTATCATCACTCTCACTTGATGAACTTATCAGTAACTTGAAAGTTCATGAAGTGATAATGAATAAAGACTTCGAAATAGTTAAAGGCAAAAGTAAGAGAGTGAGATTTATTGCCTTGAAAGTTAAAAAGGGGTCTAGTGATGATGAGAGTTCGACATCCGGAAGTGAAGACGAAGAATATGCTATGGCGGTAAAGGACTTTAAAAAGTTCTTTAAAAGAAGCGGTATATACGTGAGACAACCAAGAGATGAAAATAAGTCATTCAAAAAGAATCTAGATGACAAGAAAGGGAAAGGTGAAAGGAAGTGCTTTAGATGCAGAGATCCAAATCATCTTATCGGAGAATGTCCGAAATCACCAAGAAACAAGAACCAAAAGGCTTTCATCGGAGGTTCTTGGAGTAATAGTGGTGAGGAAGATGAAAAAAAGAACAACGACAAAACGTATCTTATGGCTCAAGCATCTAATGAGGTACGTACATTCCGACTCTTCTTACTATAGTGCTGATAACTCTTCAATAGATGATGATACCTTGCATAGTGAGTATAATAAGTTATGTGAAGTTAGTCTACAAGTCATAACTAAAAACAAACTTTTGAAAGTTACCAAAACTAGGTTAGAAAAGGAAATACTCGAGTTAAAAGAAAAATGTTAAGAAACTTGAGAGAAACAAAGAGATTGACGCTGGATGTACGTCGTGTCAAGTACTTCATGTAGAAAACGAAAAACTCAAAGAGGAAGCATCTAGGCTTACTAAATTTGAAAAGATTACTCATTTACTAAAAGAAATGTTGAGTATTCAAAAACCCTCTGGTGATAAAATGGGACTAGGATTTAATAAGGCTGAAGCATCAACTAGCGGAACCAAATAGGTAAAATTTGTTAAACCGATAGAAACTGTTGTAACAGCAGACGGTTCCTAGATTTCATCAGTTGGCTCCTGCTCCCTTAAAGATAAGGGAATCGTGGAACCGTTTGATGTTGTGGACAGACCCGTTTCGAATTTAAAGTCTAACTTGACATCTAAACCAAAACACGTAGTTAGACAATAATTTCAATATACCTATTGCTAGTAAAAATGAAGTTAGACACTTTTATAAAACCATATTTGAAACTCGGAGTAGGATTTGTAGAAGCCGAACTTAGATAAATAAAATAATAATAATAAAAAATAAAAAATAAAAATAAATAAAAATAAAAAAATAAAAAAACTTCACCTCCTAGGAAAAAAAAATACTTCTCAACCTCGGTCTAAAACACCGCAACCTAGAAGTAATTTTAGAGTACAAAGTTACCCAAATAATTATCCCATAACTTGGAATAACTTCCAACAACAAGGTTTTGTGCCTTGGGGAATTTGTCCACCATTTCAACATTCTAACCAAACGCAACAAATATATGGGATGTTCAATGCTAACAGCTTTGGACCCATGAGATATTGGGGACCGGATGTTTGAGTTTTTGTGTAATTTAAATAGATATGCTTGGGAATTGATTTGGAGCCCGATGAATGGATTAAAGATAGCGGTTGTACGAAGCATATGACGGGCAACAAAAATCTCTTCTCTTCATACAAAGCATACAATGGAGGTAACGTCATATTTGATACAACCTCCGTCCCAAAATAAGTGTCCAGTTTGACTTTTCAGAATCAAATTGGTTCAACTTTGACCTTATTTATATTTGTGGGTGTTATATAATACTTGATGCAAAATATATGAATAGATTGGGTTTTAAGTGTATTTTTCATTGGTATAATTCTTCATCAAGTATTATATAATACAAAAGAAATATTTAAGGTCAAAGTTGTCACACCCCCAAAATGTATATTTGCAGCGGAATGGAACTCCGGGGGCGTGATGTTCTCGATCACAAAGTACAAGGAATAAAGAACGACCTCTAAGTGAGTCATTTTAAAACAAGCGTTTGATTTAACATAACGTTTTACAAAACATAGTTATCAGAGTTCACCATCAAAATGTAAGATTTAAAATACATGATCAAACGCTAAATAATGTAAGAAAATCTCATTCATGATGTGCTTCCCAAAATGTGACTCGAAGTGCTTCATACAAGAGGTGTATCAACATCACCTAGTTACCTGAGAATACACGCTAAAAGGGTCAACAATAATGTTAGTGAGAGTCATAGGTTTAAATAAATAGTAAGGCGGACCACAAGATTTCAATAGCAAGACAGTACAACAAATATAATGTCACAGCCAAAAATAATAAATACAGTGCCTAAGCTCATGACCCCGAAGCTCGACGTACTCATATGCAATTAAGCACAATAACAATGCCCCGATTAAGTGTTTGCCAGACACTCGGAAATAATCCGAATGATATGCGTCCGTTTACCCATTTGGCGTGACCAACCTGGACGGGGTGTCAACCCAAATAGATCTATTCATAACATCCGCGCTTACAAGTAATTAACGGTTCATGATTCGTAGGGGACTTAAATGGCAATGTGGTAACTTAGGCAAAGTAACAGTTTTAGTACTTGTGTCCGTATGTAAAAACAAGCATTGTATTCCCACCCCGAGGGTTTAGAAATCATGTATAAACAATGTAAAGTAGGGGCTATGAAACTCACCTTGGTGTTATAGTAGACAAATAGAAATCAAGTGGTGAAAATAAGTGGCTCTGGCTCGCAACCTATAGTAATATGGCAAGTGTTTAGATTCGTTGCTTTAGAGCTCGATGTGTTGATGTGTGTTAGATTATTGATGCTCGTGTGGTAAGTAATTAAAGTTCAAAAATATAATTATTGAACATTACTCATGTTATGCGGGTATTGTTATCGTTGGAATCTTCGTTAGTGATTTTTAAATTTATTTGTTACGGGATAATATCGATATATAAATATGTGCCAACATTGTTGTATTTATATAATAAAACTTTAACATAAATTAAATTGGAAATTATAAGTTTTGACAAAATAATACATTTTGCAATTCTCACCCTTAATTCATATGAAAGTTTCACTTAAAACATTAAAAATAATCACAATTTTAGTCCAAGATATCAAATTTTACACTTTTTACCCCCACTTTCCGCCATTTACAGCTTTGGTCCTTAGTTTTATTTTAATTTCCATAATTTCAGTTTCGAACACTTTATTTCCAAAATTTACACTTTTCGTCCTTATTTCGCAAAATTTGAAATTTTAGTCCAAAATCCTTAAAATACAATTTTCATCTCAACTTTCTGAAAATGACAGTTTATACCCTCGAGTTTTATTCAAAATATTATATTTTTCTGTTCAACACACTATTCTTTCAAGTTTTACGGTTTACACCCCTTCGTTAGAATTTTTGCAAAATTAGTCCAAAATCTATACTTTGAAAAGTTATGTTTTATTTTTATAAAAGTTGTTATCTATAGCTTATACAAGCTTATAAAATTAGCTTTTAGTCCTTGTGTTCCTCGACATCTTCTTCAGTTCGACATATATAAAAAAAATGGCATTGGGCTCGTTAGCCCACCAAGGCCCAAAACTGGATTTTTGAAAAATAAAGAGTATGTTTGACAGTGCTTATGGTTAGGGTCGAATTATTTTGAGTTTATGGTTATATGCTTTGCATGTTTCGACATCATGTTTCCCCATAACATAGAGATTCGAATGATAGCAAAATATGTATAGATCATACGTTTAAATAAAAAGATATCGAGACAATCTTAAGCGTCTAAGTGGTTTATAGTGTGTTGGTGTCTTCACGTTTTATTAAATGTTTGTAAGTTATGTCGAGTCGTATAATGCACGAAATAAAATGTATACTTTGAAAATAAAAGTGAGTGTGTCGATTCGTGTAGTAAGTAAGTACTAGCTTTTGTTTCATTGAGCTTATTAATGTCGAGTTAAGAATATTTTTCCACACAAGTTCACAACTTAGTCATCTTTCACAAGTTTTACGTGAGGTTGTGTATACGTATATATATTTCAAGAATGCTCATTTTATTTGGTTTACATTTAGACATATAGTAAGTTTAATATTTAAAACAAGATAGAAATGAGTAGGAAATGGTGGAGCATTTCTTACAGTGAGGGTGTGAGACAAGAGTGTCGAGTGAATGAGAGCCAAGAAGTGAGCCAAGAAATCCCCAACCTTTCAATCGAATACAATCCAAACTCCAAAACTTGTTTCCTAGATTTCCCAAGACTAACCCAAGTTCAAGATAAATACCCAATGATTTAGAACACTAGCAGTGAACCCAAAATCCTTGTTTGGTCTTCCTTATGGTTCGACAGTAAAAAAATGGAGCAAGAGAAAGGTTGTATTGTTGGTAAATATTTGTAAGTTTGAGTTGTGTGAGGACATGAGATATACTTAAGGTTTATATAGGCGCATGGATGCATAACCTTGGGATTAAATTAATCAACTTTGCATGGTTTCAATGTGATGGAAAAGAAAGGTGGTGCATGCTTGTCCCATGTCGAATGGAACAAAAAGATGTCAAAGGTCGAATGGTACCGTCGATGGAATGGAAAGGGTGGCAGTTTGTATCCCTTTTTGCAATACAAAATGTGACAAAAAGGTGAAGGTCAAATGTAGGAGATGCACTACTTGCTTATTATAATAAAAAGAGGATGAAAGGTGTAGCATGTTGGGGATTAAAAGACACATGATCCTTTGGTTCTTAAGTGAGTAGAAATAAAGTATGAGATTTAATATTTGTTTAAGGTTTAGACTTGAAGTAGTAGGGTGGCTCTTGGTCTTGCTTTGTTTCCCACGCAAGAAAGGACAACACAAAAAAAATGTGTCGACTGTGTTGGTCGAGTGAGAGCAACAGAAAGATACATATGTGCTAAAGAATTATGGTGGGCTTGTGTTTGTGTTGTTTGTTCGGTCCAAAGAAAAGAGAGAAAAGAGATGGTATGGTGGGCTTTGTGATGTATTCGGCCCAAAAACAAAAGGAAAGAAAGAAATGAAATTTAATAAGTAAAAATTTTATTCGTAATATATATATATTGATTAGATCGGTTCGATATATCTCGGAGTCCATTTAGCTTTTAGTGTCGGTGCGCAAGTGAAAGATTATATATAAATTGTTTTCAAATGAATGTCAAGAAAATAAATTCGAGTTTGTTGAGTAGTATTGACCTGTAAATTAGCGGGTTGTGATAGTCTACCACCCATAAAAATGAATCTCGTCCTCGAGATTCAGCCAGTGTTGGTCATTGGATTGTTTTCAGTGAAGAGATGCGGATATTTTTTACGGATCTGGTCTTCTCGTTCCCAAGTGAACTCGGGACCTCGTTGAGAATTCCAACGAACTTTGACGATAGGAATTCTGATATGCTTTAATTGCTTGACCTCACGATCCATAATTTCTACTGGCTCTTCGATGAAATTAAGCTTGTCATCGAGTTGAATCTCTTCTAATGGAATGACGAGGGATTCGTCGGATAAGTACTTTTTGAGATTAGAAACATGGAAGGTATTGTACACACTACTAAGCTCTGGAGGGAGCTCAAGTCTGTATGCCAATGGACCGATTCTAGCTAGAATCTTAAATGGTCCAATATACCTAGGGTTCAATTTCCCGCGTTTCCCAAATCGTATTACACCTTTCCAAGGCGATACCTTCAACATTACCATGTCTCCAACTTTGAATTCTAAGGGCTTACGCCTCACATCGGCGTAACTTTTCTGACGATCTCTGGAGGCTTTCAATCTGTTCCGAATTTGAACAATCTTCTCGGTTGTCTCGTGAACAATTTCTGGACCGGTAAGTTGAGCATCTCTGACTTCGGCCCAACAGACTGGTGATCGACATTTCCTTCCGTAGAGTGCTTCAAATGGTGCAACCTTTATACTTGTGTGATAACTATTGTTGTAGGAAAACTCAATCAACGGCAAGTGAGTATCCCAGCTACTACCAAAATCAATCACACAGGCACGGAGCATATCTTCTAGTGTTTGGATGGTCCTCTCACTCTGACTATCGGTTTGTGGATGATAGGCTGTACTCATATCAAGACGGGTTCCAAAGGCATCATTAAGCGATTCCTAAAATCTTGAAGTGAATCGATTGTCTCGATCCGAAATGATTGAAACTGGTACACCATGTTTCGAGACAATCTCCTGGATATAGAGTCTGGTTAACTTATCCATCTTGTAGGTTTCTTTAATGGGCAAGAAATGAGCTGATTTGGTGAGACGATCAACTATCACCCAAATTGCGTCATGACCGCTCGAAGTTTTTGGAAGTTTAGTGATGAAGTCCATGGTTATACGCTCCCATTTCCATTGAGGAATCTCTGGTTGCTGTAGTAAACCGGACGGCTTCTGGTATTCGGCCTTAACTTTGGAACAAGTAAGACATTTGCTAATATAAGTAGCGATGTCGGCCTTCATATTCGGCCACCAATATAGCTTTTTGAGATCTTGGTACATTTTATCAGAGCCTAGGTGTATGGAATATTTGGACTTGTGCGATTCGTGCATGATTAACTCTCGTAGGCCACCAAATTGTGGTATCCAACTCCTATCTTTGAAGCATAACATTCCATCGGATCTCTTTACAAAACCATTCGTACTTTTCGGCATACCATGAATGTTCTCCTTAGGTCGGTTCTCTGTCTTAAGCGCTTCGGCCTGAGCCTCAAGAATTTTGGATGGAAGAGTTGAACTAATGGTCATACCCAATGATCTTACTCGTAAGGGTTTAAGTTGCTCTTTCCTGCTAAGGGCGTCTGCTACTACGTTCGCTTTACCAGGATGATATCGGATCTCGCAGTCATAGTCACTAAGTAGTTCTAGCCAACGACGTTGTCTCATATTGAGCTCTTTCTGGTCTAAGATATGTTGAAGACTTTTGTGGTCGGTGTACACTGTACACTTTGTACCGTAGAGGTAATGTCTCCAAATCTTTAACGCAAAGACAACTGCTCCTAACTCCAAGTCATGAGTGGTGTAATTCTTCTCATGAACTTTGAGTTGGCGAGAAGCGTAAGCTATAACCTTCTCATTCTGCATCAACATAACTCCAAGTCCTTTATGCGAAGCATCACAATAAACTACAAAGTCTTCCATCCCTTCAGGCAAAGCCAAAATCGGCGCACTACAAAGTTTTTGCTTCAACAATTGGAAAGCGGATTCTTGTTTCTCTCCCCATTCGTACTTCTGTTTCTTCTGCGTTAGTTTGGTTAAAGGCTTCGCTATCTTAGAGAAACCCTCAATGAATCTTCTGTAATACCCGGCAAGACCTAGAAATTGATGAATCTCTGTGGGAGTCTTAGGCGTTTCCCAATCTTTGATAGCCTCGATCTTAGCTAGGTCAACATGCAATCCCTGGCTGTCAATTACGTGCCCAAGAAATTGTACTTTTCGGATCCAAAAATCACACTTAGAAAATTTTGCGTACAACTTCTCGTTCTTGAGCAATTCTAAGATCGTCTTGAGGTGTTCTTCATGCTCTTCTTTGCTTTTAGAGTAAATGAGAATATCATCAATGAACACAATTACAAATTTGTCCAGGTACGGTTTGCACACGCGATTCATGAGATCCATAAATACTGTCGATGCATTAGTTAATCCAAACGGCATCACTTGAAACTCGTAATGACCATAACGAGTCCTAAAAGCCATTTTCGGAATATCTTCTTCCCGAACCTTAGTTGATGATAACCCGATCTTAAATCAATCTTCGAGTAAAAACTGGAACCTTGCAACTGATCGAACAAATCGTCGATTCTTGGAAGTGGGTAACGGTTCTTCACCGTTAACTTGTTCAATTCTCGATAATCTATGCACATTCGGAATGATCCATCCTTCTTTTTCACAAACAATACCGGTGCTCCCCAAGGCGAGGAACTTGGTCTAATGAATCCCTTGTCTAACAGTTCTTGTAACTGATTAGACAATTCTTGCAACTCTGATGGTGCTAGTCGGTAGGGTGCTCTTGCAATTGGTGTCGCTCTTGGCACTAAATCTATCTGGAACTCTACTTGACGGGTAGGCGGTAATCCAGGCAAGTCTTCGGAAAAGACTTCCGAAAAATCTTGAACGATCGGTACATCTTCGAATCATTTCTCATCCGACTTCTTTTTAGTTATATGTGCCAGAAAAGCATAACATCCCTTCTTTATATACTTTTCGGTCTTGACACACGAGATGATGTTTAGTCGGGTTCCGCTTTGTTCACCACGGATAATCAAGGTTTCATCATTAAAAGGGAGATGAACCTTTTCTTCGCAAATGATCCTAGCTTGGTTTTTAGATAACCAATCCATACCAATTATGACGTCAAAACTACCGAGTTCGATAGGCATAAGATCGATGTTAAATGGATGGTTTAGGAAGTTAAAGGTACAATCGCGGATTAAGGTGTTGGGGCTAACTAAGTTACCATTTGCTAATTCAATGTTGTAGGCAGAGTCTAAGGTGGTCGGTGCAATCTTAAGTAAAGGAGCAAAAGTAGTGGACACAAAACTCCTATCGGTACCCGAATCAAATAAAACTGAAGCATAACGACCATTGAGAAGGAACGTACCCGTGACAACGTTCGGGTCCTCCGTAGCTTCCCTTTTTCTGAGATTGTAGACTCTTCCCCGAGCTCCATTATTCTGAGTTCCCTGATTCTTCTCCTTCGGGCATTCTTTCTTGAAATGTCCTGTTTCGCCACATTCGAAACATGACCCGGGAACCCTTTGATTTGTTGCAGTAGTAGGAGACCTACAGTCTTTGGTTAAGTGCCCAATTTTCTTACAATTGCCACATGGAGTAGGGCAACGTCCAGGATTGTGGTGGCGTTGGCACTTGTCACACTTAGGAAGATTTCCTTCATAACCTCTCCTTTCAGTCGGGCCCGCAACATAAGCCATAACAACCTCTTGTCTTTTGTTGGGTTGTTGAGCAGCATTTCCTCCTTGATTAGTATCCCATTTTCTTTTGTTGTTGTTACTGTCGTGGTGGCGGTTGTTGTTGTTATTGTTGCGGTTACTGTTATTGCTATCTCGAGCAGCCTTGGCTCGAACAACTTGATCCATCAGATTGTGAGACATTCAGATTGTCTCATCCAGAGTACTCGGCTTAGAAGAGGTAACATTTCCTTGAATATAAGATGGAAGACCCCAGATGTACCTTTCAATCTTTTTCTGGGTAGTCGAAACCATCTCAGGATAGAGAGTAGCCAATTCATGATATCGTTGAGTATAAGCTGCAATATCATACCCTTTCACCGTTAAATTCCAAAATTCAACTTCCAGTTTTTGAACTTCATTTCTCGAACAGTACTCAGCAGTTACCATTTCCTTAAACTTAGCCCATGGTAATTCAAAAGCAGCATCAATTCCCACTGATTGGGCATAAGCATTCCACCAAGATAAGGCACCATCCAACAAGGTACCTGTAGCATATTTCACCTTACAGTTTTCCGCGCAGTTGCACATACGGAAAGTCGATTCCAACTTCTCGAACCATCGTACCAAACCGACAGCTCCTTCCGTGCCGCTGAAAGTTTGCGGCTTGCAACCCGAAAATTCCTTGTAAGTACATCCGCGAACCGCAGTCTCAACTCTAGTTGCAGTCCCGCTGGCTTCTCCGCCGTTTCCACTGTTGCGATTGTTCTCGTATTCGGCCATGGCAGCAGCAACTTGTGCTGTAACCCGTTGGGCAACGAGTCGATCGATCTCAGATGAACTCATGCTTTGTTTCTTATGTGGCATTGTTCTTCTAATCACAAGAAACAACAATAATTAGGCTCCACAAGTAACAAAGGACATCACAAGTATATATATATATATATATATATATATATATATATATATATATATATATATATATATATATATATATATATATATATATATATATATATATATATACAACCATGATATGTGAAAATCACAACAAGCTCAACCACAAAAATATAGGGATAAATCATGACAAAATAAATCATGATAGCAATATGACGTGATGAGAATAATGAATCACAATAATCGTAATATATTTTCACCATGAGTAGGTACAACCACAACAAGATAAAAATACATCACGATAATGATAAAGCATGATAAGAATATGGCGTGATAAAAATCAACCATAATAATAAGAATAAATCACAGCAACCATAACATATGGATCTGAAGGTGAAGATGTAGGTAAATGTGAGGGTGAAGGTGAGGGCGAAGGTACTATGGCACCAGTCCTCTTGCAAGGCGGTAGCAAAGTGTCAGAAATATCTCTGGATGGCGGTGGTAAGGGGACTGTGGTGGTCCGACGGTAAGTAACTGGTGGTGGTGGTGGAGATGATGGTGGTGATGGGATATGGAGATGATGTGAGTCAGTAACTAAGATACAACATGTATCTATGTTTACTACTTGTTCTGAGAATATAACATAATGACTGATCACATGGGGTAAGATATTATCTACCGTATATAATTGACTTTTGTATACTTATCCATCCAGCAAGCAGACTTAACATTCGGTAGAGCAGACTTAATCTTGGTATTCACCAGACTTAACCACTAGACTTAACCACCAGACTTAACTATCAAAGAGCAGACTTAACCAGCAGACTTAACTTTGGAACTCACCAGACTTAACTAAAGCTACCATAATTAACCACTTAAGAGAATTTCCCGATACTTAGTCTTCAGAATGTTTAATTCCCAACAATCCTCTCCTAAACATGTGAACCCATTTTAACATGTTTCTTCTGAATTGAATTTCTGATTGTGAGGATCTTATAAATACTTCATAGTCAGACCCTTGATCTGAGCTTTCTTCTGATCTGTGAGATATAGAATATCTTTCTCAGTAACTCATCTTGCTTTCATCAGTTCATTAAAATGACTTTAGACAATATCAATACACATCTTCAGGCTTCAAACTTGACTAAAGATTCCAATTATCTTTGAATATATTCATCATGTCTTCATATATAAATCCTTATTTCTAATTTTATAATGGTGATTTGACTTTTACTTATCATCTAACATTTGCACTTCATGGTATAATTAATTCCTCTTTGGATTTATTCACTTCCCTATAAACATTTCCTCCCTGGATGCAAATAACATTCATGTCATCCCTGTTTCGAAGTATCTCTCATGTCCGAGAAATATTCCTTCTTACTATGGATTGTATTACCATACTATCTAAGACTTTTCTATATATAACCATGTTGAATGATTCATCAATTCCAAGTATTATTCTCCATCATCTACTAGCGTGTTAACTTATAGAGTGACATGCATATTATTATTGGTTCTTCTGAGTTTTGAAAATCTATTTAGAAACTTTTGACTGAGCAGTATGATTTACATGATTTTATTATTAAAACTCATATGCTTTCAACCATTTTGAAGGGATTAAGTGTATAACAGACACTTAATCAAGATTTCGGTTTAAAGTAACCTCTGGTTGTGTGAGAACCAATGTTTTCAGTTATAAATAACTGCCTGTGTAAAGATAAACCTATTCAAAAGGCTTTCTTGACAGGGTTTCCAGCTCATAGTAATTGTGTTTCTAACACAAGTGTTAGATTCACTTTCACTAGCTGTTCTTTCTATCACATGTCCTTAGACTTGCCCATTATACTTAAAAGTATAAAATGATCGAAGGTGAGTTGTATCAGTTACTTTCTGATCAACTAAGTCATCAATTCAATGTGAAACATCATAATCAAGCTTCAAGAAAGAAGTTTTAAGGAGGTTTGAAATTCCCAAACTTTTTCTATCATGAACCTATTATGTCAGCAACTAGTATTATCATTCTGCTGCTTCCATTTCACTTGAAACATCCTTTGTGTTCAATATTCATACCTGAAATTGTTAGTCTAAAACCAAAAGAACAATGTACAAAGTACTTGTCTTGAATTAGAATAATCATAGGACTAACTGTATGAATAACACAATTTAAATGTAATAGCTAGTACCAATTTACAAAGCCAACAGTACAAACAAAAATTTATATACATAAACACACAGATTTAAATCATTGAGGATTTAGCATTCCAATACTTGCTACCAAGTACTGAAACCTTCCAACATCAAAAGCTTTTGTTAGCAGATCTGCAAAGTTGTATTCTGAAGCAATTTTAAGAACTTGAATTAATCTTTTCTCATTGCAGTCTCTTATAAAGTGATGTCTAATTTCAATGTGTTTTGTTTTAGAATGTTGTACTGGATTTTTAATAATGCAAATTGTACTACTATTATCAATATGAATAACAGTGTTCATAAAATTGTACCCATAGTCAAGAAGTTGGTTTTGAAGCCATGGGACTTGAGCACATCAACTTGCAGCAGCTACATATTCAGCTTCAGTTGTTGAAGTAGCCACAATTGTTTGCTTCTTACACTGCCATGAGATAAGTCTACACCCAAGGAATTGACATCCTCCAGTTGTTGACTTTCTGTCCAAGCTAGCACCAGCATAATCACTATCTGAAAATGCTACCAAGTCAAAAGGTGACTCTCTAGAATACCATAGTCCCAACCTAGGTTGACCCTTGAGATATCTAAAAATTCTCTTGACTGTTGTTAAATGAGAAACCTTTGGAGTTACTTGAAATCTTGCACAAGCACAAACAGAGAACATGATATCAGGTCTTGATGATGTGAGATACATCAAAGAACCTATCATAGATCTGTAAGTGTGTACATCTACATTGTCTCCATCTAAATCTTTAAGAAATGGCTTCTCAGAGTCCATTGGTGTGCTTGCCATTTTTGAATCAGCAAAGTTGAACTTCCTAAGTATCTCAGCAACATATTTATCTTGACTAATAAATATGCCTTCATATGACTGTTTAACTTGCAAACCCAAAAAGAATGTAAGTTCCCCCATGGAACTCATCTGAAACTTATGATGCATAAGCTTCTCAAACTCCAAACATATCTCCTTCCTTGTAGACCCAAAGATAATGTCATTCACATACACCTGCAGTAACAGAAGATCCTTCTTGTGCTATTTGATGAATAGTGTCTGATCAATCTTCCCTCTTTGAAATCCATTCTCTATTAAGTAGGAAGCTAGTGTTTCATACCAAGCTCTTGGTGCCTGATGCAGGCCATATAGAGCTTTTACAACTTTGTACACTTTTTCTGGATTGCCAGGATCAATGAAACCAGGATGCTGTGAGACATAAACCTCTTCTTCAATAGTACCATATAAAAATGCACTCTTGACATCCATTTGATATAATTGTGAAGCCTAAAAATGAAGCATAAGCTAAGAAAAGCCTAATTGCCTCAAGTCTTGCTACTGGAGCAAAAACCTCATCATAGTCTATCCCTTCTTGTTGTGTGTACCCTTGGGCTACTAATCTAGCCTTATTCCTAATCACTATTCCCCTTTCATCCCTTTTATTCTTGAAAACCCATCGAGTGCCAATTACCTTTGCATCCTTAGGTAAATCAACTAGCACCCATACCTTCTGAATCTTGAACTGAAGAAGCTCCTCTTGCATAGCCTCTACCCAGCTTGAATCATCTAAGGCTTTCAGAATGTTCTTTGGTTCATCTTGTGAGAGAAAACATACAAACAAGCAAGAGTTTGAAAACTCATGCTGTTTTGAAGCATAAAGGGCATCAAGAAGCCCTTGTTGGTCTGAAGACATCAGTTGTTGCCTTGTCTTCACCCCTGATTGTACATCTCCTATCACATTTTCTAGGGAGTGGACTTTGTGAATCCTTGTGAGTGGTGTAGAAGGAACTGGATAATCAGGTGGGATATTGCTCAAATCCACCTCATCTTCTGTTAATTCTGCTTCTTTTGTTAATTCTGCTTCTTCAGTTAAGTCTGTTTCAGCAGTTAATTCTGGTTCTTCAGTTAAGTCTGTTTCACCAGCATTATCAACAGCAGAACTATTTTCTTGATCATTTGTTCCATCTTCCTTGTATTCATCTTCAACATCTTCTTTAGCTTTACCAGAAGAAGATTCACCATTTATTGAAGTTGAATCCACACTTGTACTTGACCATATTGGCATCATCACATAATCTTGATTTGTCTCCTTTTCTAACCTTGCCTCATTTGTTGTTTGTGAACCTGAAAAATCATTAGCTTCTACAACAACAGGCACATAATTCATAGAATGGGTTAGAGTCTCAAGATCAAATAGCCATTTCGGTCCTTGACCTTCTACATTGGATTTATGCTCTAAAAATTCCACATGTAGGTTTTCCTCTACTTTCTTAGTTCTTAAGTTGTATACTCTAAATGCTTTACTATTGAGAGAATATCCAACTAAGAATCCTTCATCTGCCTTACCATCAAACTTTCCTAAATGGTCTAAGGTATTCAGAATTGTCACATGACATCCAAAAGGTCTAAGAAATCCTATTGCAGGAGTTCTACCTCTAAAAAGTTCATATGATGTCTTATTGTGAGGTTTGACAACTAAAACTCTATTCTGGACATAGCAAGCAGTGTTGACAGCTTCAGCCCAAAAAGTTATAGGTAGCTTAGAGTCAGCTAACATAGTTCTAGCAGCTTCTATTAGTGTTCTATTTTTCCTTTCAGCAACTCCATTCTGTTGTGGAGTTCTAGCAACACTAAATTCTCTCCTAATACCTTTTTCTTTGCAGAATTCATCCATAACTCTATTCTTAAATTATGTCCCATTATCGCATCTAATGACTTTTACCTTCTTGTCTACAAGGTTTTCTATCTCTGTAATGAACGTCTTAAGGATGCTAGGTGTCTCATTCTTAGTACTTAAAAAGAAAACCCATGTAAATCTATTATAGTCATCAGTAATAACTAGACAATATCTCTTATGTTGCATACTTCTAACATTTGTAGGACCAAATAAACCCATATGAAGCATAAACAAAGATTGATTGATAGAGTTAAAAATCTTGGGCTTACAAGTGGCTTTGTGTTGTTTGCCTTTAAGACAAGCAATGCATGTTTGATCATTTTCAAATCGTTTTTTAGGTAAACCTCTTACCAAACCATTCTTAACAATCTGATTTATGGTTCTGAAATTAATATGACCAAGCCTCCTATGCCATAACATTGATTCATCCAATGTGGCCTTTGCAACAAGACAAGTTAAAGCCTTTTTAGGAACAATGTTCTTCATATCAACACTGTACATATTGCCCTTTCTAGGAATTTTAAGAAGTACTTGACTTTCATCAGCATCTTAAAATCAGGAGAAAGCACAAGACATTCAGTGTCACAGAAAAGAACTTTGTTCTTTTTATCACACATTTGTGAGACACTAAAAATATTATAATTTAGCTCTTGTACATAGTACACATCTTCAAAATCTAAATTTCCAATTTTAATGGTACCTTTACCGGAAATTTTGCCACCAACACCTCCTCCAAAGGTAACATAGCCTCCATCTATTGATTGAAAATCTGAGAGATAAGACTTGTTGCCTGTCATGTGCCTTGAACATCCACTATCTGAGTATCCTTGATCCTCTTGTTTATCAGTTGAATGTTCCTGCACAGAAATGAGAAGTATTAGTTTCTTTTGGGGACCCAAGCCATTACTGACTTGGATCTGCCTCTTGCATCAATGAAATTTAATCTCTTAAGAACAGTTGATGCAACATTGGATTTAAGAATCCAACATGCTGAGGCCTTAACAGCATTTGTCCTATTTTTCCAAGCAGCAGTATTAACTACTTGCCAAGCAGAATTAACTACTGACTTTGCAGTTGTACCCTTAATTTTCCAAACTTGTTTTTGGACCACTGCTTTTGATTGAATGGGCCTTCTAGCAGTTTTTAATGCATATTTGAAAGTTGATTTTGCATTTTTAACTGCTGGTTTTGGGTAAACAGACTTAAATGGTCTAGCAGAATTAACTTGTTTTAAGCCAGACTTAATTGAAACTGTTTTGGGTGATGATCTATTAAAATTAGAACTAGAGTGAAAGTGAGTTTGAGGAGTTTGCCTTTTGAAATTCACCCTATTGTTTTCATACCCAGATACCCATTGGTTGCAGAAAGCTGTAAGATGATCAAAACTTCCACAAGTGAAACAAGCTTTACTATAGAATCCAAAGTCATCACTGTTTTGGTGAGACTTGAGGTTGTTCCAACTTCTTTGGTCACCTCTGGGCTTGTTTGTGGATCTATATTGTTCACAATATCTAACTGGTTGCCTAACATGTTTAATGTTGGTTTTAGGCCTAACAGCATTTTGTTTGACTATCTTAGGAACACTTGTTCCTGCTTTCTTAACCACTTCAGGTTTAGACATAACCTGTTCATCTTCTTCATCATCAGATACCCAGTCTCGAACAACTATAGCATCTGGTTTCCTAATAGAAGACACCTTGTCTTCTTGAAGTGAAGTTTTACATAAACTCTCACTTAACTCCTTAGGCTCATCAACAACTACATTGGTCTTTGGTTGTACACCATATTGTAACTTTGGTAGTTGAAATTCAGGTAAGCCTGAGTGTTCTAGGTCAATCCCTGGGGGTTTAGGGATACCTCTGTATGGAGGTGGGACACTCTTATATCCTACTCCTGACTTAGCTCTGTTGATCACTTGACATTCTATCATGTTGGTTACACCTCTAGAAGCATGTTCTAGTGTTTGTGTAGTCAAGTGAATATTTCCATTTTCCTTTTTGACCCTATCAAAAGCCTCTCTTAAAAGCTTAATTTCAGCATCTCTAAAGAATATGTCTTGTCTTAGAAGAGCCTTGTCATCAGAAAAAGCAAGTTCATTTTTTTGTAGTATAAGATCTGCTTTTCTACTGATTCTAAACCACACTTATAATTTATGTAGTTTTGATGAGTTTTGCTTAGCTATTTCTTTTGTTCATCATAATGTTTGATTAAAGTTTGTAATTCTTTAAGAGCAGTACAAGCATTTGAACAAGCTTTATGAGATTGTACCTCAGTAGTAGAAAAAGCCATGAGTGCCATCTGTGAAGAATCTTCTTCTTCATCAGCCATGAAACTCGAATCAAAACCTAGCCCATCAATAGCTACCATAGCTTTTGAGTTTGGCTCAGAAACCTCCCTTGTTTTGGATGTGCTTCCAAAACCTTTGTTCTTGCTATCCTGCTGCCTTGGCCTTCTACATTCTCTTGAGAAGTGCCCCATCATGTGGCAGTTATAGCACTATATCTTTGACTTGTCAAAACCAGCAGTATCAGTGTTGCTGATTAAGAGCTTCTTCCCCATCCTTTGATAGAACTTCTTGGCTCTCATGCTAAGAAGAGAAATTTGCCATTTTAGGTCCATTTCCGCCAGATCATCATCATTGATCTCTTGGAGGTCTTCATAAGTGAGCATGGACCCATCATTTCGACTTGTAAGAAATGCACAACAAGTCTTTTCATCCAAAATACCCATGGTACTGCTTGATGAACTAGCAACACCAACACCATCAACAACTTTCACCTCTTCACTTGATTTTGAGGTACTAGGAGTTGACATAAATGCCATGTTCCCAGTATTAGAACTAGTACCTCCATTCTTCTTCAAATCTTGCTCCACAATCTTAAAGTTGCTATACAAATCTATCAGCTCCATTGTATCAAGGTCTGGCTTATTCTTCCAGACAACAACATGTATAGCCCACTCTTCTGGTAAGCTTCTCAGAAACTTTGAGTTCAAATCTTCTTGAGGTATTTCAACACCAAGAATAACAAGTTGGCTCACAATATTCTGAAGCCTATTAAACATATGGTCAAGAGATTCATTGTTTGTAGAGGAAAAGTTTTCAAACTGCTGCTTGAGCAGTGTCTTGTGGGTTTTCTTGGTGGCTTCATTTCCACCATATCTGGCAACAATAGCTTCAAATAATGACTTGGCGTCTTTGAACTTGCTGAAGTTTAGAAGTTGATCATTGGGAATGATCATCATCAGCATGCTTCTTGCCTTTAAGTCATTTTTCTTCTTTATTCTGTCTTCTACAGATGTTTGGTGTGTCTGCAGAGTTGTCACCACTTTGCCGTCCACTGTTGATGAAGTGGTGGTAGGCTGGTAAGAGTTTCCATCTTCAATGATTTCCCAAAGTGCATAGTCTTGCACTTGGAAATATTGCTCTATCCTTAGCCTCCACATCTCAAACTCATTCTGTTTGAGCATGGGTAGTTTTGCAGCAACATTGGTTTGAATAGATTCAACGTCCATTTCTTCTTCTTCTTCTTCTAAATCAACTATATCAACCTGGCGATCTGATAACAATTGAGAGGATGCTTCGATATACTGTAAGGTGGTTAAACCTTTGTTGCTTTGTGTATATGATAAGTTGAGTTAATATGATCAAGTATGCGGAATCTACTTAATCACACTTAGAAGGTTATTTTGGTTATGGAAATGGAACAGTGATGCTTGTGTATATTGAACAATGAACACCGAAAGTATAATACCAAAGGATTCAATATTATTGATAATGTTTATGATTGTTCTTGTTCTTGACAGTTATGAATATGAAAGTTTTATCAAATGTTCTTATTCAACATATAAAACTTAATCACTTGAAAACATACACTCTTAGTCACGTACATATGACTAAGCTAAGATCTCCTTTTATAGTCCAAGGAGATCTTTACAATATTGTTAATTCTTGTCGAACTACTTGCTAGCTTATGTGAGTCAGTAACTAAGATACAACATGTATCTATGTTTACAACTTGTTCTGAGAATATAACATAATGACTGATCACATGGGGTAAGATATTATCTACCGTATATAATTGACTTTTGTATACTTATCCATCCAGCAAGCAGACTTAACATTCGGTAGAGCAGACTTAATCTTGGTATTCACCAGACTTAACCACTAGACTTAACTATCAAAGAGCAGACTTAACCAGCAGACTTAACTTTGGAACTCACCAGACTTAACTAAAGCTACCAGAATTAACCACTTAAGAGAATTTCCCGATACTTAGTCTTCAGAATGTTTAATTCCCAACAAAAATCTCCATCATGATGTGCTTCCCAAAATGTGAATCGAAGTGCTTCATACAAGAGGTGTATCAACATCACCTAGTTACCTGAGAATACACGCTAAAAGGGTCAACAATAATGTTGGTGAGAGTCATAGGTTTAAATAAATAGTAAGGCGGACCACAAGATTTCAATAGCAAGACAATACAACAAATATAATGTCATAGCCAAAAATAATAAATACAGTGCCTAAGCTCATGACCCCGAAGCTCGACGTACTCGTATGCAATTAAGCACAATAACAATGCCCCGATTAAGTGTTTGCCAGACACTCGAAAATAATCCGAATGATATGTGTCCGTTTACCCAGTTGGCGCGTCCAACCCGGACGGGGTGTCAACCCAAATAGATCTATTCATAACATCCGCGCTTACAAGTAATTAACGGTTCATGATTTGTAGGGGACTTAAATGGCAATGTGGTAACTTAGGCAAAGTAACAGTTTTAGTACTTGTGTCCGTATGTAAAAACAAGCATTGTATTCCCACCCCGAGGGTTTAGAAATCATGTATAAACAATGTAAAGTCGGGGCTATGAAACTCACCTTGGTGTTATAGTAGACAAATAGAAATCAAGTGGTGAAAATAAGTGGCTCTGGCTCGCAACCTATAGTAATATGGCAAGTGTTTAGATTCGTTGCTTTAGAGCTCGATGTGTTGATGTGTGTTAGATTATTGATGCTGGTGTCAAAAATATAATTTTTGAACATTACTCATGTTATGCGGGTTTTGTTATCGTTGGAATCTTCGTTAGTGATTTTTATATTTATTTGTTACGGGATAATATCGATATATAAATATGTGCCAACATTGTTGTATTTATATAAATAAAACTTTAACATAAATTTAGTTGGAAATTATAAGTTTTGACAAAATAATACATTTTGCAATTCTCACCCTTAATTCATATGAAAGTTTCACTTAAAACATTAAAAATAATCACAATTTTAGTCCAAGATATCAAATTTTACACTTTTTACCCCCACTTTTCGCCATTTACAGCTTTTGTCCTTAGTTTTATTTTAATTTCCATAATTTCAGTTTCGAACACTTTATTTCCAAAATTTACACTTTTCGTCCTTATTTCGCAAAATTTGAAATTTTAGTCCAAAATCCTTAAAATACACTTTTCATCTCAACTTTATGAAAATGACAGTTTATACCCTCGAGTTTTATTCAAAATATTATATTTTTCTGTTCGACACACTATTCTTTCAAGTTTTACGGTTTACACCCCTTCGTTAGAATTTTTGCAAAAATAGTCCTAAATCTATACTTTGAAAAGTTATGTTTTATTTTTATAAAAGTTGTTATCTATAGCTTATACAAGCTTATAAAATTAGCTTTTAGTCCTTGTGTTCCTCGACATCTTCTTCAGTTCGACATATATAAAAAAATGGCATTGGGCTCGTTAGCCCACCAAGGCCCAAAACTGGATTTTTGAAAAGTAAAGAGTATGTTCGACAGTGCTTATGGTTAGGGTCGAATTAGTTTAAGTTTATGGTTATATGCTTTGCATGTTTTGACATCTTGTTTCCCCATAGCATAGAGATTCGAATGATAGCAAAATATGTATAGATCATACGTTTAAATAAAAAGATATCGAGACAATCTTAAGCATCTAAGTGGTTTATAGTGTGTTGGTGTCTTCACGTTTTATTAAATGTTTGTAAGTTATGTCGAGTCGTATAATGCACGAAATAAAATGTATACTTTGAAAAGAAAAGTGAGTGTGTCGATTCGTGTAGTAAGTAAGTACTAGCTTTTGTTTCATTGAGCTTATTAATGTCGAGTTAAGAATATTTTTCCACACAAGTTCACAACTTAGTCATCTTTCACAAGTTTTACGTGAGGTTGTGTATACGTATATATATTTCAAGAATACTCATTTTATTTGGTTTACATTTAGACATATAGTAAGTTTAATAGTTAAAACAAGATAGAAATGAGTAGGAATGGTGGAGCATTTCTTACAGTGAGGGTGTGAGACAAGAGTGTCGAGTGAATGAGAGCCAAGAAGTGAGCCAAGAAATCCCCAACCTTTCAATCGAATACAATCCAAACTCCAAAACTTGTTTCCTAGATTTCCCAAGACTAACCCAAGTTCAAGATAAATACCCAATGATTTAGAACACTAGCAGTGAACCGAAAATCCTTGTTTGGTCTTCCTTGTGGTTCGACGGTAACAAAATGGAGCAAGAGAAAGGTTGTATTGTTGGTAAATATTTGTAAGTTTGAGTTGTGTGAGGACATGAGATATACTTAAGGTTTATATAGGCGCATGGATGCATAACCTTGGGATTAAATTAATCAACTTTGCATGGTTTCAATGTGATGGAAAAGAAAGGTGGTGCATGCTTGTCCCATGTCGAATGGAACAAAAAGATGTCAAAGGTCGAATGGTACCGTCGATGAAATGGAAAGGGTGGCAGTTTGTATCCCTTTTTGCAATACAAAATGTGACAAAAGGGTGAAGGTCAAATGTAGGAGATGTACTACTTGCTTATTATAATAAAAAGAGGATGAAAGGTGTAGCATGTTGGGGATTAAAAGACACATGATTCTTTGGTTCTTAAGTGAGTAGAAATAAAGTATGAGATTTAATATTTGTTTAAGGTTTAGACTTGAAGTAGTAGGGTGGCTCTTGGTCTTGCTTTGTTTCCCACGCAAGAAAGGACAACACAAAAAAAAATGTGTCGACTTTGTTGGTCGAGTGAGATCAACAGAAAGATACATATGTGCATGAGTTTTTAAAGAATTATGGTGGGCTTGTGTTTGTGTTGTTTGTTCGGTCCAAAGAAAGAAAGAAAAGAAATGGTATGGTGGGCTTTGTGATGTATTCGGCCTAAAAACAAAAGGAAAGAAAGAAATGAAATTAAATAAAATTTTTTTCAATATAAAATTATATATATTAGTATATATTAATATATATATATATATATATATATATATATATAATATTTATATATTATATTATTATTATAAATGAAATATATATATATTAGTTTTAATGAATATCAAGATAAATAAATTGGTTCATATACCAGTACATTTAGCTTGTGTCATGGAATGTGAGATTAATATTAATTGTTTTCAAAAAATTTCGGAAATAGATTCGAGTCTTCTTGTTGAGTAGTATTGACCTGTAAATTAGCGGGTTGTGATAAAAGTTGAACCAGTTTGACTCTGAAAAGTCAAACTGGACACTTATTTTGGGACGAAAGGAGTAGTAAATTAAGAGGGAATATCATTGGCAAATGTACGATTTTTCATGACTCCCTTATTATTACAAATGTTGAGCATGTAGGTATCTTAGCTTTTAATTTGCTTAGCGTTAGTCAAATATGTGATAATAAGTGTAAGGTAATATTTTTCGAGCATGATAGTGAGATTACTAAAGATGGCAAAACCATAGGTAGAGGAATTAGGAAAAACGACTTGTATGTGATGAAAATAGGAAATAAGCCGCAAGAAAAACTTTGCCTAGCTACCATGGACGAAAACTCTACCTTATGGCATAGGAGACTAGGTCAAGCTAATATGCGTTTGATTCAATCTTTTAGTTAGAAATTTACATAAGCTTAAGTTTGATCAACACTTTTGTCACGCTTGTAAAATTAGAAAATAAGCCCATGCTTGTCACAAAGCTAAAAACATGGTTTCAACATCTAGGTGTCTATAACTTTTACACATAGATCTATTCGGACCACTCGCTGTACGGAGTTATAGAGGAAACCTATACACCTTAGTAATAGTCGACGACTATTCTAGGTACACTTGGATAAAATTCCTAAAAGCCAAAAATGAAGCTTTCGATCATTTCGAAATATTCGCATTCGATTTCGAAATATTCGCATTTGATTTCGAAGTCTTCAGTTGTTACAGCCCCATTTTTTTCCTTATTTTCCATGTTGTTTAACACCATTGTTTAAACAAATTTGTAAAGATCACTGTTCAAGTTTTTTAGTCAGATAAAGTATAAGGATGAGAAACGAGAGATTAGATGGGTGGGTGTGGGCGGGAAAGTGTGAAGTGATACAATGGGGATCAAAGGAGTAATAAGGATGATAGAGAAAAAAAGACAAACCTTGTAAATTATCAAAAAGCCCGAGGTGTCCAAGTCAGCTACCGAGGAATCATAACGAGTGTTATGTATAACGGGGCTGCAGGGACCAAACGGGCAACCGTTTGGCCAAAAAGTGACTAATCGTGCAACGAAACGTAAACGAGGGACTAAATGTGGTTATGGGGTATAGTTTTGGGACTATCCGTGTAATTTAACCTAAATTTTATTTAAAAATAATTGGAAATTCAATGGAAAGGGGAACAAGACGATATTTGACCATCACTAACGAAAAAATAACAAGCCTTAGTGATAAGCACATAAATTGTTCAAAAGTGTGAACAATAATGATATTTTTTTTAATTAAAGTTTTTCTTTTCTTTTATTTTGATGAAAAACCTTACACAAAAATATATCATATTTTTTTTACAAAATATGATGTCTCAAATTAATTGTTCACTTTCCTTATTTAGTAAAAAACTAGAGAATCTAATGGAGAAAACTTTCGTTATTTTTTACTAACATTTTTGACGACTTACAATTGCTAATTCACCGGAACAGTAACAACTTACAGGTAATTAATTTTCCCAAAGTTTTTTTTTACTTCATTTACTTTCATATTTTAGTTTTGGTGTTATTATTTAATGTTACTTTGATATTTATAATAACCCATACTATTCGTCTTGTATTATTGTGTTTATATGCTGTTTTATTAATGGAAATGGGAACCATAGAAAAGGGGGTGTAAAAAGGTTAAAAATTATAACTAAAATAATAAAAAGTGATAAGTGAGTTGTTAAATGGGATTCATGTGCATTTTGATGTTTTCTATGAATGCATGTGTGAAAAGTTGTCAATTGGCATATTCTTGTCTCTTGTAAAAGATTATTACAGCAGCTTATTAGCTTATTGGGTTTACTAAATTGCAATATGCTGTTTTGGGTGTTTGGATTGGAAGGGCTTATTTATGGGTATTTTAGGAGGTGAAAAGTGTGTTCACAAACAGCATACGCTTTTAAGGTTACCCAAACACTATAGATGGATTGCTTTAATGCTTTATAAATGTTCTTAGAAAGTTAAATTAAGTAATTCCTTTACGATTCAATCATTTACTTGAATGGTTACACACTTTTCATTTGGTTGCACGAGACTGCGAAACATGAATGGCCAGTTTGATATGAAATGACTAGAAATAACATTGTGACGGAAATCGGCCGGGAGACCATGACCGTGCACCCCTTTTGGGTGTCAACTAACTCTTTCACAAGGACCTAGCCTACACAATGAGCACCACCTTTAGCCAAGAGTTGGGATTGAACCCATGACCTATTTCTCAATAGCCGTACTTGACCGGTCAACTAGACGTTTGTGGTGAGGGACTGATACCACTGGGTAGTGCCCTAATGGTTATGTCCTATTAATTTGTCCGGGGAGGGCGAGTCTACGACTCAGATGCGCGCGGCCAAACCGAGGATATCCCTTTCCGAACCCTTTCTGGCCACCCCAAGATGTTTTAGTGAGATTCGAACATGAAATCTCTTATAAGGACATGAGGCACTTGGCCACATTGGTGGTGGTTAATATACATAGTATCGGATAAATTTTGGATGAATAAGATGTCAATGTTACCGGTGGGAGAATTTAGTGTTGGATGGATAAATGTGTTTCTGTATGCAAATGATAAGATCATGAAATTTCAAATAAGTACTTTAATGAATTTTATGATGTTTTTCATATCAAAGGTGTACATGTATGACTTGTTAAATACTTGCTACGGGAAAATTTCATCAGGTATTTGATACAAAACCGATGTGAGTACTGTTTCCTTTATAATTTCTTTTGCATTTGAATCATTCAGATTCAGATACTTTGGAGTTTACACTTGATATGAATTTTCGAATTTAACAAGTGACTTAGTTCAACCAAACGCGTTTTGAAAACTGTTGGTCAACGTATTTAATGGAATAATTCAAATGTATAAATTCAACATTTCTTATTTGTTTTAGCCTTGATTTGACATGCAAAACTGATTTTTAATTTAGAGGCTGTCACCTGAGGGTGGAATTCCTTGTATTAACTATGTCTTTACAAATCTTTTTTAGGGTAAAGTATGAATCATTAATGAGTGATCTGGGTTTTGTATGTTGTGTTTTACAGTTGAAGAATAAATTGGTAGAAAGATGACTTGAAACAGTGTAATGTGACTCAGATGGTAAGATTGTGGTAAAACAAAATGCTACCCATATAAAATGGTATATCAAATTAGCTCATGTACAATGTTGTGGTAGTTCAAATTGAAATAGTACATACTTATACTGTAAGGTGTTAAAACATTGCTGATAGTTACTCCTGAATAAATTTGATACCTAGCATTATTATAAAGCAGTTGATGAAAAAGGTTACGCGAAGTTTGATGTTGATTGAGCTTATTTGGTAGTTGCGTTGGGATTTTAAAAAGGGATTTGACATTTCACAAATTTACAAGATAACTGTCAATTTACAGAATTGAAGTAAAGTTTGGGCTAAGGACATTAAGATATCACAGCAAATGGCTTTTTTTTCCTGTTTGGGAAAAGTAAGGTTATGCATAATCAATTGTATGCTTGAAAAGTGACCTTCTGATTTAGAATTCAGATCCTCTGTTGGCAAAAATGGGATCCAGACTGTTAAGGTGTGGATAGGGAAACCCAGTTAGCTTATTGTTGGAATTCAATCTTTTGAGTTTCTGGATTTAAAGTATGTAGGAAATGTACTCAAGAGGAATAAATGCGTAATTATAGCATAGCAAATCGAAGAACTCCAATTCTTTGTTGACAAATTTTACATCTATAATGTTGAAGTTGAACCTTAATTTTTAATATTATCTATGTAGAGTGCTATCCGATACATCTTAGCTTTCTGAAGATTTCAAGGACAATTGAGTTTGATGTTTTCATACAATGTAAGCAACAAATTTGCAAATTTTGTTAACAGTTGATACCTTGACGAAGTATGATTACTAAATTCTACGGTTTTTTAATATATATGCCAAAAAGAAGTATTTTACATGATTAATGAATGACTTTATAAACCAGAGATCTTATGTTTATTATGTAAGATGTTATTAATTTTTGTGGGTTAATAAAAGTATAGTCTAGTCACAAAGTCTAAGGAAATCAACTGTTAGAGTCTTAATAAACTGCTGAGAGCATCAACTTAGCGTGTTGCAGAACACTGGTTTAAACCCCGGTCACTTTATCATAAAGTTATTCACTTGAGCTCCAGCTCTTAGAAGCAATAATTCACTAAAACAATAATAGTAAAAAGTCTCTGAGTGATTGCATTATCAATGTGGAAGAGAATTAAAAGCTGCAGAAGATTCAGAAATAAGTATAATGCTTTTTTTTTGAAGGAATTAGTTAAACAGTGAAGTAGTTAAGGACAAATTGAGGATTGGAAAAAGAAATTTTGAATACGTTATTTGTAAATTTAAAGTAACTATTTTAAATTTTAGAGTGAACTAATATAAAAGTACTTATATAAATAACAAATAAGTAAATTGGTCAATGGTGATTGCCCGAAATGGTTGATTTGAATTGGCAAAATGTTATTTCGGTGGACTCGAAATGAATAGTGATTGGCGAAATTGATATCACAGTTATAAAAGGTAAACCCTGACCAATAGAATCAAGGTTGAGTTTGGGATGTTTTTTAAAAAGGTATATGAGTGTAACAATAGGATGATGCAATAAGGATTTCTAGAAGGTTTCTCAATGATTGAGTATTAAGTGTTTGTGTCTTTATATTTGTGACTGATTTAAAAAAACAGATAAAGAAGGTGTGTGAGTATGTTTATGGAGATTGAAATTGGTGTTCTAATTTGAATGTCAGTAATAAGGGGTGTAGAATAATAATTGGGGGAATCAAGCTGATGTTAGTGTTATGCCTTTGCACATTGGTCATCAAGCCATTTTGTGTGTGTTATTGAGATTAAGGATAGTGGTACTAAGCACTTTTGCTGCTTTGTGTATGCTGCTAATTCAGGAAGAGAAAGAAAGGTCTTATGGAATACCTTAAAAAGGTATAAGAGTATTGTTAATGACAGCCCTTGGGTTCTTATGGGTGACTGGAATGTAAGTTTAAATACTGAGGATCATTCTGAGGGTGGGTCTTGTAAAACCAATGACATGCTGGAGTTTCAGGAGTGCCTCAATCAAATTGAAGTGGAAGATATTAATTGTATTGGAGTTCATTTCACTTGGGTACAGAGCAGACTTAATCCAAACAATGGGATCCTAAAGAAGATTGATAGAGTGTTGGGTAATACTGAGTTCATGAGCAGGTTCACTAATTCTTATGCTCATTTTCTGCCTCATTTAACATCTGATCATAGCCCTGCAATCTTGATAATCCCTAAGATGATGAAGAGGAGGAATAAATCTTTAGATTCCCTAATTTCATTGCTGATAAACCTGAGTTATTAACATTGTTCAAAAAGAATGGTTGTTGCAGGTTGAGGGTTGCTATATGTTCAAACTTGTTAAGAAAATGAAAGCAATGAAAAGACACTTGAAGAACTTAAGCTGGAGTTTTGGTAATCTTTATCAGAGAGTAGTTGATTGGAGAGAAAAATTGAAGATTGCTCAAATCAATGTTGATAAGGATCCTCATAATAGTGTGTTTAAAAGAGAGGAAGCTGATATTCTTCTTGAATATAAAGTGGCTGTACAAGATGAAGAAAAGTTTCTAATGCAAAAAGCTAAGATTGATTGGTTGAGTGATGGTGACTCAAATAGCAAATTTTTTCATACTGTTTTGAAAGGAAGAGCTCATAAAAGCATAATTGAAGTTATTCATAGTGAAGATGGTGTGAGACATGAAGGAGAGAATGTTGCTGAGCAATTTGTCAAGCATTTTCAAAAGTTCTTAGGCTGTGCTGATCCAGTGCAGAGTTATGATTTTGATGGACTTAATGCCAATAAAGTTAGCAACACAGATGCAGAAGTAATGATTAGAGAGGTCAATAATAAGGAAGTGAAAGAAGCAGTATTTGAAATTTGTGATAACAAAGCTCCAGGGCCTGATGGATATACTTCCAAATTTTATAAGAAAGCTTGGAATGTGATTGGGGAGGAAGTTTGTGAAGCTGTAAAGGAGTTTTTCAGAAATGGTAAGTTACTTGGGGGGTTAATTCTACTCTAATCACTCTTGTACCAAAAAGTAACACCCCTCTAAAAGTTTCAGACTACAGACCTATAGCATGTTGCAATGTGTTATACAAGGTGATAACCAAGATCATTACTAATAGATTGAAAACATCCCTTTGCAAGATTGTAAGTCAAATTCAAAGTGCATTCATCCCTGGTAGACAAATAACTGATAATATCCTCCTCACTCAAGAACTCTTAACAGGATACAACTGGAAGAATGGTGCAAGAAGAGTAGCTCTCAAAATTGATATTCAGAAAGCTTATGACATTGTTAATTGGGTCTTTTTGGAAAATGCTCTTAAGATGTTTAGATTTCCTGAGAAGATGATTCATTGGATCATGACATGTGTTAGAGGGGCTGCTTTTTCTATTAACATCAACAGTGAAAGAGTGGGATACTTCAAAGCTGGAAGGGGGTTAAGACAAGGTGACCCAATGTCACCTTATATTTTCACTTTGGTAATGGAGGTTTTCACTCTTATTTTGAAAAAACAGGTTGAGAATAATGATAGATTCAGATATCATTGGGGATGCAAAGCTATGAAGATCTCTCACTTATGTTTTGCTGATGATTTATTGGTTCTATGTCATGGTGATATTCATTCAGTTAAGGTGGTGAAAGAAGCTTTGGAAAAGTTTAGTAGTATCTCTGGATTGAAGCCAAACATCAACAAAAGCACAGTGTTCTTTGGTAATGTACAGAGCAGTATCCAACATGAAATCCTATCCTTGTTACCATTTAAAATTGGCATGCTTCCTGTCACTTACTTAGGGGTTCCATTGATCACTAAACAATTGACATTCACTAATTGCAAGTGTTTGATTGATAAGGTGAAGATCAAGGTAAGCAACTAGAAGAATAAATTGTTGTCTTATGCAGGCAGGCTGCAATTGATTGTATCTATATTATCTGCTATGCAAGTCTATTGGGCATCTGTATTTGTTCTCCCTAAAGCTGTTATTAAAGACATAGATAAGCTGCTAAAAGGGTTCTTATGGTGCCAAGGTGAGCTTTCAAAAGGAAAAGCTAAAGTCGCTTGGAAGCTTATTTGCAGACCTAAATGTGAGGGTGGCTTGGGTATCAAAGAATTGGAACAATGGAATGCAGTTCTCATGACTAAACACCTGTGGAATGTTGCTAGTAATAAGCAGACAATATGGGCAAAATGGATTCATGAAACAAAATTAAAAGGTTGCAGTGTGTGGGAAGCTAAGAGTGATAAATGTGCTAGTCATGGATGGAAACAAATCTTGAATCTCAGGAATAAGATCCAAAAGCATGTCACATGCCAAGTAGGAAATGGTGAGAGTATTTTCCTTTGGCATGATAAATGGTGGGGACCTGAATCTCTTAGTAAATTTATACCTATGGAATGCATTGATCAAGTTGGGCTGAGTCACAACATGAAAATCAAAGACATGGTTAGTAATGGTCAATGGTGTTGGCCTGATAATTGGTATATTGAATTCCCTATTCTGTCCACAATACCTGTTCCTACATTGTGTCCTAACTCAGAAGATAAATACATGTGGTGTTCAAATAATGGGAAGATTGGTAAGTACTCTACTAACAATGTTTGGGCAGATTTAAGACAGGGTGGTAGTCAAGTGGATTGGTTTGATATTGTTTGGTTTTCTAACTGCACTCCTAAACACTCTTTTATCATGTGGATGGCAATCCAAGGAAGACTATCTACTCAGGAAAGGTTGCATCAATGGTATCCTGATAAGATAATGGCATGTCCTTTCTGTGAGAAATGTTTAGACTCACTGAATCACCTTTTCTTTGAGTGCTATTATTCTGGAAAGATTTGGAAATGTTTAAAAGAAAAAGCTGGCCAAAGTTATCTGCCTGATAAGTGGGATGATATCATAAGCAGTTTGACTAGCATCAGGCACAACAAGTCTATTAGAAGTGTTTTGATCAGAATTATCTTGGCAGCTTGTGTATATTTTGTATGGAATGAGAGAAATAAGAGATTGTTCACAAATGAAAGAATTGATAACAAGGAGCTTCTTGAGAATGTGATTAATCATGTGAGACTTAAACTTTCAAGCCTAAGAGTGAAGAATTCTGCTCAAATTGTGGAAGTAAGCAAAAAATGGGATGTTTTGATGAAAGAAGTATAGATTTTGGGTTGTTTTGGACTATGGGGTGGATATGTGAAAAGTATTTGATCATTATGCTTCTTTATGTAGATGCCCTGTTTCTGAAAGGGGTGTTTGGTTCTGAGGTTTACAGAAGTAGTATGCCTAATTATACTACTACTGATCATTCCAACCATAACAGTGTGTATGTATCTAGTATCTTGGAGTTCTTTGGGTGTGACTGTACTCACTGGATCATCATTCTCCTGATCAGTTGGTCCTTGGGAGGAAACTGTGTTAGGCTTTGATGCTATAGTGAGAGGTCTAATTCCTTAGAATGTACCATAAAGTAGAGCATCACATTGTGAAGGGTATATGGTTGTGGAGGTCAATGTATGATGAATGGAATAGCGAGGAGTGAAAGATGAACCTGCTTGGTCCATTCAATACATTGGCACAGGAGGATAGGTTGGTCATCATGGGGGGTGAGTGTTTCCAAACAATTGAAGCCTTTCTAGAGAAGGAAATGTAGGTTGTTTTGGAAGAGCCCCTCCATGGATGGGTTATGGGTTCCTAGTGATGCCACACACTTTCTTGTCTTTACTGTTGTGGGTGCGGGTTGAATGGTTAAGATGGGAAGTGTTGTGCAAATGTAGCTAGATGGTAGGTGCAAAAGAAGGTGAATTCTATAGCTAAAGGTTGGCATGGTTTCTGTTATAGTGCAGCCTAAAGCTTGTGGATGTTCTTCTCTGTGGTAACAGAGAAATGGCAATATGAAGAGTGGATATCTGATGGTTCTGTTTAGTAACAGATAGTATTAGTTAGTAGTTGTTTGTGTTCTTTGTATTCACTGGTTGAAGATGTCTTTCAATCCAGTTATGAGAATTGTAATGTAACTGTTAATATGTTGATAGTAATATAAAGATTTCACCTTTTGCACCAAAAAAAAATACTTGCTACGGATATTTTAAGGTGATGTAGTTAGAAAACTGGATCTTAGTACTGTTTCCTTTTTAATTGTCTTTTGCATTTGAAGAAAACTATTCTAGATTGTAGATTCTTTGGAGTTTTGACCACTGTGATATTGATATTTTGCGAATCTAACAAATGGACCTTGTTCACCCGCGTTTTCTTGGAATACCTGCTTCTGGTCAACGTATTTATATTTGGAATAAGTTTTCAGAAGTATAAAGTTTCAACATTCTTATTCTGTTTTTTATAGCTTCTTTGCAGTTTTGACATGCAGAATACTGATTTTTTTATAATTTAATGTGACTGGCTCTTGTTCACCTGCAGTGTTGGAAAGTTCCTTATAGTCTGCTTATTTTCTTTATGCAATTCTTTTTTAGGAGTATCAAGTATGAATCTTAAACATTGTTTATCTGATTTTTGTATAGCTTGATGTTTTAGTTAAGAATAAATTTGGTGAGAAAGATGACTTGAGTGAACCAGTAATGATACTCTTAGACTAAGGTAAGTGATTGTGATAGACGAAAAATGCTACCCATATAATAATGGTATATCAAAATTAGCTCACATTAACATTTTGGTATTTCGGAAATAGCAAATTAGTTACCAGTTTATTCTTATTTCCTGTAAGTTGTTAGCAGCTTGCTGAAGTACTCCTGATTTATAATTTGTAGTACCTAGCATTTATTATAATATGATGTTGCATGCAAATAGTTCTTTACCGCCGTAAGTGTTTATGTTCATTTGGGCTTGCATGTTGGCAGTTGGCGTTTGAGGCCATTTTATAGAAAGGGATTTGTACATTTCACAATTTACGAGATATTAGCTGTCAAGTTTACAGATATTGAATAACAACTAGTCACTGAGAGAGACATTATAGAACGACCAGCACAATGGCTTTTTTTCCTGGTTTCGTGGGTCGAAACCAGTACTAGATTATGCAGTAGATAAATTGAATAATGCTAGAAACATTAGTTAATGCTTCTGATTTAGAATTTCCGATTTTGTCTGTCCTTGGCGAAAATTGGGTTGATCCATGACTGTTACCAGGTGTGGGTAGGTCGAAAGCCAGTAAAGGATTTTAGTTCTGCAATTCCATCTTCTTGAGTTTCAGTTGGAATTTATAAATATATGGTAGGTAACTGTAACTCTATTAGAGGCCTTAACTAGTGCGATGAACGTTATAAGGTTCATTAGGCAAATCGTAACTGAACGTCCACATTCCTTTGCTTGATGCAGAACTTTTAGATCTCTTTATGCTTGCATGTTTGATTCCATTAACTTTTTGAATATTATATATAAAGTAAGAGTCGCTATACCGTACATCTTCAGCTTTCTGAATGACTCTTGTAGCTGCCAGTGGTCCTTGAATGCTTACTTGCCATACAATAGTAAGCATACAATTTGCAACGATTTTTTGATTTAACTAGTTGATCCTTGCACGAGTGATGATTATACAAATTCTTACTTTTTTAATATCATATGCAACTATTTAGATTATGTATGTTATAATATTAAATCAATTAGCTTTATCACCACCACCAAGAGATTCCTTAGTCCTTACTTGTGAGTGATGTTTATTAATTTTGTGTGGTTGGTTCATATAAAAGATAATAGCTCTAGCGGTCGACAAAGTTAAGTGAAATACAACTGTCTAGTAGTCTTAATTTTTATTAATCTCTGCTGCACGCAGACTTCATTGACTTAGCTGATGATTCGCAGCTGAAAGGCTCGGATTTTACAACTGGTCACTTTATCATATGAGCATATTCTTTGAGCTTCCAGTTCTTAGAATGGGCATTATAATTCATAAAACTAGATTAATTTATGTAAAAAAATGTCTCTGATTGATTTGGCATTTTATCAATGTGCTTGAGGAGCCATGGTAACAAGGTTAAAATGCTGCAGAAAGGATTTCAGAAATTTGAAGTATGTAATTGCTTGTATCAGTTTTGCAAGAGAACTAGTAAAAAGGTAAGCCACACCCTACCCAATAGTTAAGGACAAAATTTTCGGTGTTTCGGTCAAGGACCGAGATACGAAATTTTTGAAATTTCGGTGGTATTTCGGTAATTTTAAATATTAATATTTTATATATTTTATATAATATATAAAATATATTATATAAAATATATAAAAAAGTCAAAATTTCGGTCAATTTCGGTCAATATCACCGAAAATTTCGGTTTGACTTTTTTGAAATTTCGGTCAAACTGTTATTTCGGTGGACCTCCGAAATCCGAAATACCAGTGGTATTTCGGCGAAATTGACTACACAGTTTTGCAAGAGAACTAGTAAAAAGGTAACCCACACCCTACCCAATAGAAAAAGTTTATTTGTATTGTTTTTTATAGAAACAGGTCTATATGAAGTAGTAACATTTATATAGGTATGATGCTCTTTTCATTTAGAGTGTAATAAAACTTTAGCTAGAAGATTTCAGCTTCATGATTGTAGTATAAGTAGGTTTCGTTCTATTATATTTTGTACTGATTCTAAACTAAAAATTAGGTGTGGTCTATCAACTAGTATTATTATTAGAAGTAAGATTTCTGGATGGACTTCAGGAGGTATCTTCGTATGGAAATCACTACCCAGTTGAAGAAATAAAAGTGGCTGGTTACGGATGGCTAACACAGAGTCATACTTTGACCAAGTATGATAAATCCCAATCGAACACAATCACACATCAATATGTGTGATTGCTTTATGTATGTCAACGTGTGTTCCTCCTATAATGTTATTCTTACTTTTGCTTGTAAGTGGATGGCAACTAGCTGACTTCTTCCTGTCACTCGTACAGATCTGATTGAAGATATTGCATTAGAAAGGGATACAAAGTCACTTCCGAAGATTGAAAGAGAGGCAATCCCAGTTCGATACTGGTCTTGTTGCACTTCTTCGAGTTAATGACGGATAGCCCGCTAGGGACTGCTTGGCTTGTTAGCGAGAAAGCGCATAAAAGAAATTCTTACTTTTGCTTTTAAGTGGTTTGACTTCTATTCCACTTAGGCACGAACGTATTGTTTTACGTAGATCACTATCATTGCCACTATTTATTTGCGTTGCTGAAAAGGAAATATTTCGTGGTCAAGGATAAAACATTCCATAATTACCAACTAAACCAACCCCCCCGGGCCCTACCACTCTTCTTTTGTGTGAAAGCGTCAATCTGTGTACTTGTTTTATATATGTCAACATATGTTCCTCATATCATTTTACTCTTGATTTTGCTTTTAAGCGCTTTGACTTCTATTCCACTTAGGCACGAACTTATTGTTTTACGTAGGTCACTATCATTGCCACTATTTATTGTGCTGCCAAAAAGAAAAAAAAAAAAAAAAAAAAAAAATCATGATCAAGGATTAAACATTTTATATAATATTACAAACAAAACCCACCCCCTGGGCCCTACCACTCTTCTTTCGTGTGAAAGCAACTGGCTACTTATTTATTCGAAAGATGGTCAAACAAAAAGAAAAAAATGATGAGCTTTTCTTCCCAACATTTGTATCTTCATTCATCGTGGAATTTGAAATAGGTTTTTTCCCCTTTTGGACATTTCTTGGTTGGCTCCATAACCCTTGGAGGCCTCACTTTAGCCGTTTTCCTCCCACTAAACTTATTAAATTGGAAAAGTAGTTACTAGTTTAGTAAGTGACAAAGAGAATATGATTCTCTATTATGCTAGGCTGTTAGTATGAGATGGTACTTATATAAAATTGTGAGTGTATATATAATCATTGGATGATAGTGACTTAATTCGGTGGGACAGCCGCTAAGGATCTTGATTGTGGGTTCTATATATTATATACTTGGTTCACTTTACTTCAGTGTAACTCATCAATGTACCCTTGGATACATAACCTTTTACAAATAAGAACCTTTTATGGAGTTTAATGAGAAACTGAAATACTATATGACTTTGTACAATATCAGCTCTAGAAATATAAATAGTTCAGGCAATAATATTCAAGTAATTGGATTATATATTTTGTCACGGAACTTATTTACAAAGAAAAAACTATGTTTTACTGTTCAGTTACTTTTACGTGATAGTACTAAATGATACCCTTGCTGCATCTCTCAATGAACCTGGACATAGTGTTGTATATGGAATGTTTGTTTTCTTGCGTGAAGGTCAGTTATTCTTATATATCTATTCATGCGAAATGTAAGCTTTTTGTCTTCTGTTAGTACTTTATCTATATATCTTTATATAGTTACCTTGAATATATCCTCACTATCAAATGGACCTCTGGTGTATTGTTTGGTTAATAACGTAATTTTGGCATATTGAAATCTGATATTAGTTATTCTTATGAGTTATAACTGTTATATTGGTGATATCCTTACTGGCTGTTCTACCAAATTAAATCACTAATAATTCATCCACTGCTATTTCCATGGTATTTAAACTGTTTGTGTTGCAGATTTAGCATTTAACATCACCATTACTTTTGGTGATAAATATATATAGCATATTTTTGGAGTTTGATGGTAGTTGTGTACATTAATGATCACTTTTTATCTGATACTGGTTAAGATTATATCAGGCTTTCAACGACTAAAAACATGGAACATCAACCACTTTTTAATTCTTGTAAAGTTCACCCTCTAGATAAAATCGGTTTAGAAGATATTGAACTAGACATGAACCATTTCAATATATTACAACAAATGTTAAAATATTGCAAGATAGAAATTAAGGAGGCTGAAATGAGTTTACAGGATGTTGAATGACGCATGAACTATAATATTCTAAATATTACACCATATGCTACGTGGGCCATGCATAAGCTGTTATAACTTATAAGTCACTGTTTGTCCTAGTTATGAATAGTATGCCCAGCCCCAGGGCTGTGGCCGGGTGCTGTCGGCCTAAAGTCTTCAGCACCATGTGGCGGGGGTGATGACTGCAGCTGAGACTCGCCTGTAGTATTGATTCGTGATTGAGTGGGTGGTGTTTGCGCCACAGGTTTTGTCAATAGAGCTTCATTTGCGTAGGTTACACCATGTCTACCTTTTATCTCACCAGAAGTGTTCTTGTGAACCGTCCTTTGTTTTAAGTGCCTTCCTTCAACATACTGAAATTCAAAGGCAATAGTGAGAGTGAGGATAAGAATAGCTATGGTTAACTTTGTTTGAGCCATCGGGTGTGCAAATGAGTGCAAAAAGCAAGCTTTTAGATACAGGCTCAAGATAGGAAACGGAGATTGGTGTTTGGTATAAGCACAATGATGCTTAAACTAATTGATGTTTGGTGATATTTATAGAACCATTTATACCTGCTACTTTTGTTGTGAATCACTCAATTATGAGGTTTTAGAAATTATTTTTAAAATAGAATTCATCCACTTACCATAAAAGCTATGGACCTATGGTCCATTAGACCATTGCAGTCAAACTACGGGAATTATGATTATAAATGCATTGGTTGATTTCGCATCCTGTCGCAGACAGCATGCATATTTTTTGTTTATTTATGCTTCCTCCCTCTCTTTTTGTTGATGCTTGGTTTCATGAACTTTTGATAGGATTCCAGTACTTCAATCCATTTGCGGCAACAACAAAAAAAAAGGTGAAAATTAGTAAGCACCAGTTAGAGGAGTTATCATTTGAAGTTGAAGTTTGTTTTTTAGACAATAAGTGTATGCATATCGTTAGAGTTAAGTAAAGTCTCAAAAGAATTTACCAGCCGTGGGTACTTATTTTATTTAAAATAAAAGTTTTAGATGATTTTCTCTTTAAGCACCGTAAGACCTACTATAAAAGTAAACAAATTGGAGGTGTTTTTTATACAAATTGATCAAATAATTTGTTTAATATAAACTAACCAACCATTTCTCTGAACGTAAAAAGTCAAGTGAGCTAAACATCAAAAACTTCATTTCACTTTATCTGTGCTACATGTCTTTTATCCTGACATAAGGGAAATGAGACCCCCAAAGCTAAAATAAGAGATGAAATCAAATGGAACTAATAGATTGACACTAATATAGTTTTCTCATTAGCAAAAGTCAGTTCGTATAACCATATTCCATATCATGTATAAGATAACAAGACATTTTACAATATATGTGACTGTTCATTGCAGCATCAAAAATATAATATAGAAAATTTGCCAATGATATTTTAGTAGTTGCGCTTTTATATGTCACAGAACTTAATTACCTAGAAAACACCAGATCTTACTCTTCAGTTACTTTTAAAAGAACAAAACATCATATCATCCTTGTTGCATCAAGGAACCTGAAAACAGTATTGCATTCCTAAGATTATTTGTCATAGTGTTATGTGAAGGTCAATTATTTACATTACAGTTCTAGTTGAAATGCAAAGTCCTTCAGTCACCGTCGTTGGCTTACTGATATATCATACTGATAGTACTTTTCTCACTGAATGAGTATATATCTGTTAAAAATTTGGTATTATTTCCTTTGAATACTTTCTCCAGGTCAAAGTTCGTAACATAATAGTGGCAAATCCTTTAAGATATGAACTTGTTATTGTTATGAGGTATAACTGTTATCTTGATGATACAAATACAGTTATTGTTATAAAGGTAGAACATAAACCACTCTTGGAGAGAGACACTTTTCCGATTTCTGGTCCATTGTTGTATGGTGCTTGAAGCAGAGAATTCTTTTATTTCGTATCGATTGAGATTGGTTCAGGTTTTCAAGCACTACGAACATGAATCCTTGAATATTTCAATCTGGTAAAGTCTCTTTAACTATAATTCTGTGGTAAAATATAATGAAACTATAATTGCATATCAATGCAACATAAAACTTGCTGAACTGGATTTACAAGATGATGAATGACACATTAACTATATTATTCTATATATTACAACTAATGATACATTAATGCAAGATACAAATGAAAAATGCTAAAATAAGTGTACAGGATGTTAAAAGACACATGAACTATATTGTTTTAAATATTTCACCACATGATGCGCCATTCAACATCGTGTAATATTAGAATAATATAGTTCAAATATTTATAATATATTCTTTTAGGCTTGTATTAAAAATGCAATTCCCAGTAGATAGCTTTGCTTTTGATGGAGTGTTATTAAATAAAAAATTGGGTGACAGGTAAATAGAGCAGGGAGAAGACCAGGGACGGAGCCAGGAATTTATATTGAGGGGGGCTCAATTTTTTTTCGAGTAGTAACATGTAATTCCTTATTTTAAAAAGCTAGATTGAAGCTTGAATCGTTCGACATACCAGCTCAATGATATTTTTTTCGGTAGTAACATACAAGTATAATTAACAATACAAAATACATTTTAACTTATTTAGTGAGACTTTAAAAAAAATGAACCTATAACATTCTAATATTATATAACACAGTACAAATTTTAATGTTTAAACATTAAATAAGTCAAAATAAACTAAAATTTAATAAACTAGATGAGAAGACTGAGATTAGAAGAAAAAGAACAAAAAAATACTAGGTACCACACATGCTATTCTAACTACTCAACCCCACCCACGTAAATCTTATACTTTACCTTTTTATATATTATATATATATATATATATAATATAGTACACTTCTTCATCTTCTCCAATTTAACAATCTTTCACATTTTGACATTTCACAAGCTGCTATGCTTTAGAAACCTTCTTACCATCCGGTCTTGATATTTTTCTTTTTTGCCGCTTAAAATATTGGGGGGGTCAAGTACTAATAAATGGGCTTGGGCTAAAATTTTATCACTATTTTTATAAAGCATTTGGGCTTATTGGAGGGGGCCAAGCACCCTCCGGCCCCCCCACTCCCTCCGTCATTGGTAAATAGAGCAGGGAGAAGACATTACGGGGTTTTGAGTGGTGAGTGAGTTAGAGGGAGATGATGATGTGGAACTGATTTAGAGTTAAATGGCGAGTGAGGTAATATCCAGCGTCAAGGATAGGTGATGTTTGCTTTTGAAAAAAAAAAAAAAAAAAAAAACATTGTATTGCCTTTTAATGGCCCTTACCTGTTATTCGGTAAGAGGGAGCCAGAGTTAAGAGCTTTTGTATTTATATTGCAAAAACTGATAATTTAACATCTTCAGGCATGCAAATAAAACAATGTTATATATACCAAAATTAAGACTTCTTTGCTGTCACAGATTCAGATTTAAATATGGAATCAACTTCCGATTCTGAGTTGTTTACTTTAAAAATGTACTTATGTATAAACCCTAGTAACTAGTGTCGTCATTTTGCTTACAGCCTTACAGGGTTCATAAATGTGATACTTTTTTTCCTAATTTTATTTAATTGGAAATTGAAACCAAAAGTAAAGGGGTTAAAAAGGTTATATATTGATTGAATAAATTAATAAAAAAAGAGTGTGATTTCATGAAAATGGGATTCATGTGCATTTTGATGTTTTCCATGAATGCAAGTGTGAAAAGTTGTCAATTGGCATATTCTTGTCTGTAACTTTTATCAACTAGAAAAAGCTTATTTCAGCAGCTTATTAGCTTAATATGATTACTAAACTGCAGTATGCTGTTTTGGGTTTTTAAGTTGAAAAGAGCTTGTTTAAGGGTATTTTAGGAGGTGAAAAGTGTGTTTACAAAATGCATAAGCTTTTAAGGTTACCCAAACATCCTATTAGATGAAAAATAGATATAGTAATTCCTTTACAATTTGACCACTTGCTTTGATTTGATAATGGATTGCACACGTTTTGTTTAGTTGCACGAGATTCCCTAACATAAATGGTCAGTTTGATATGAAAGGACTTGAAAGAACACTGTGATGGGTGGCATATAAACTTGTCCCTTATTGATTTACCAATAATTGGATAAAATTTGGATGTATAGGATATAACCGTTACGCTTGGGAACATTTAGTGTCGGATTCATACATTTTTATGTGCAGGCAAATGGAGAGATCATGAAAGTTCAACTAGTACTTTTATGAATTACTCCTTCCGTCCCAAATATAAGTCCACTTTGCTAATTTTGGTTGTCCCAAAATTAATGTCCACCTTCAATTACATCCAATCAAAATGCTTCTAAGTGGGTGAGAATGAAATTTTATTCGTTAATAGTGAAAGAGGTCCACTTTTCTTAAACTTTGTGAAATATGAAAGTGGACATTTAATTTGGGACGGAGGGAGTATTTGATATTGTTCATGGTATAAGTGACGTGTGTATTTTGTTAAATACTGGCTACTGATATTTTTTTCAAGCTGATGTAGTTAGACAACTGGATTTTACTCATTGTAGCATCATTTATTTTTCTTAATTTTCGTTTGCGTTTGAAGAAAACTAATCCAGGTGTTAGATTCTTTTTAGTTTTGACCATCATGAGTCGTGATATTGATCTATTGCGAATCTAATAAATGGCTCATGTTTAGCTGCGTGGTCTTGGAATAGTTTCTTCTAGTCAACGTGTTTCTAATTTGTATACCGTCATCGAAGTTTGACCTGCTGATACTGATTTTAAATAATTTAAGGGCTGGCTCTTCTTTGGCTGCCTCGTGTTAGAATGTTCCTATTGGTCCACTTTTTTTCTATTTGAAATTCTTATTCGGGACTATGAATCTTAAAACATTGTTTATCTGAGTTTTGTATAGTTTGATGGTTCAGTTAGAATCAGTAGAGTGGACTAATAATGATACTCTCAAAAGTAAGGTAAGTGTTTGGGGTTGACGAAAAATGCTACCCATATAATAACAGTATTTCAAATTTTATTCAGATTAAGATTTTGGCTCTTTCGGAAATAGCAAATTGGTTTACAGTGTTTTCCTATTTCATGTAAGTGGTTAGCTGCTTGCTGAAGTATTCCTGATCTATAACACCTTTATCATCATTCTGTATTCATAATGATATGGTACTGCTTGCAAGTAGTTATTACTGATCTATACCACCTTAACATCATTCTGTGCATTTGGCTCTGCCTTTTGCACATAGGATATTTTATGGAAAGGGGTATGAACATTCCCCAATTTATAAAAGATTAGTTGTCAAGTTTACAGATATTGAGATAACTGGTCACTGAGAGAGACCTTATTGAATGACCAGCAGAATGGCTATTTCCTGGTTTTGTGGGTCGGAAACCATCACCAGATTCTGCGGTAGATAAATTAAATTATGCTCGAAACATTAGTTACTGCTTCTGATTTAGAATTTAGTCTGTCCTCTGTGAATGAGTGGGTTGCTCCTGGACTACAACCAGGTGTGGTAGGTCGAAAGGCAGTAATGGCTTTTATTTCTGATATTGCATCTTCAGTTTCAGACGCAATTCATAATAGGGCAAAAGGCAAAAAAAATGTAACTAACTTGCTACTTTTTCCTTTGTTGTGTAGCTATCTTTCTTTTTCCTATTGTATACATCATACTTTTGAATTCAGTAGTGTGTATCTTGTGACCATTTTACCGCTCCTTGTTAATAGGAGTGTCGATAAATGGAAGGGTAAAATGGTGACAATACACATAATAGACAGAATTAAAAAGTATGATGTATACAATAGAAAAAAGAGATGGCTACACAACGAAGGAAAAAGTGGCAAGTTAGCTACATTTTCGTGCCTTTTGCCGTGCATAATATTAAGGTGCTTAACTCTTTTAGAGGCCTTAACTAGTAGGATGAAAGCGACCAGGTTCATTAGGATAATTATAACTGAACAGTCCATTTTCCTTTGCTTGATGTAGAAATTTTAGATTTATTCATGATTTCAGTTATTTTTGTAAGTATTATATATAAAGTGAGAGTCACTATACCGTACATCTTTAGCTTTCACTTTGTGGTCGTTGAATGCTTACTGGCCTCACAATTTGCACGATTCTTTGCTTTGACTAGTTGATCATTTGCACGAGTGATGATTATAAGAAATCCTTGTTTTTTAATATCATAATGCAACTGCCTAGATTTTGCAAGTTATAATATCAAATCAAATAGCTTTATCACCACCACCAAGAGATTCCCTAGTCCTTTCCACTGAGTGATGGTGGTTGATTCATATAAAAGATAATACCTCTAGCGGTCGACAAAGTTAAGTGACATACAACTGTCTAGTAGTCTACATATTTATTAGTTTATGTTGCGCGCAGACTTCATTGAATTAGCTGATCATTGATAGCTGAAAGACTCAGATTTCAACAACTGGTCATTATATCATATGGGCATTTTCTTTGAGCTTCCAAACTAGGTTTACTTCAAAGGACTGATAATGATGGTACTGTCCGATTAAATGCTAGTATGCTAATTAAACTTTGACTTGATGAATTTAGTTCGATCATTGTGGTATTTATAACTGTTTCATGACTGTAGTATATACAGGTTTCTATCCAATTTATTTCTACTTTTAGCTCTAAACTAAAAATTAGGCGTAGTACTATCAACTAGTATTCTGATCAAAAGTGAGATCTCCTAGTGCAATTCCTAGAGGTAGTATCTTCTAGTGGAATTCATCACCACTCAAAGAAATAGAAGTGGCTAGTTTTCCTAGAGGTAGTATTTTTCTCAATGAAGGCATCAATATGCTTTACTTGTTGTATATATGTCGACATATGTTCCTCTTATCAATTTGCAACTTTTACTTTTTAGCGGTTTGACATCTACTTACTTTGATACGAATGCAGTGGTTGTTGATTTGTTCAACATATATTACTACTATTGCCAAAAATCTCTATTTTTCTGGTAAAAGTTCTGATGCTCAAGGACGAACTATGAAAGGAAAATTTCATATTAAATGACCAATTCCGCCAATCCCCTCACGGGCCCTACCACTTCTTTCATGTGAAAGCAACTAGCGGTTTACTTACTAGAAAGAGGTCAAACAAAAAGAAAAAAAATAAAGTTATAAGCTTTTCCTGCCGACATTTGTACCTCCATTGATAGTCGTTAAATAGATTTCTTTTTCCTTTTTAGGACATATCCTGGTTGTCTCCATAACCCTTGGAGGCCTCACCCTAGCCGCTTTCCTCCCACTATACTCATTAAATCTGGAAAAGTGGCTAATAATTTAGTAAGCGACAAAGAGAATATGATTCTTTAATATGCTAGCCTGTAGTTCACCAAGAGTGTGAGATGGTACTTATATTTTATTATTAGTGTATGTTTTAATCATTGGATGATAGTGACTTGATTTGGTGGGACAGCCAATAAGATCTTCGTTGTGGTTCTCCATATTATATCCCTTTATTTATATTTTTAAGTTCCGTACGCTTTGCTCGTTTGTATCTCATCAATATACCTTTTGATACCTAATTTTTATAAGAATGGCCAGAACCTTGCCCGTATGGAGTTAAAATGAAAACTAAATCACAGAATATGACTTTCATCTATATCAGCACAGGAGTTATAAAGAAAATCCGGACAATAGCGTTCGGGTCGTGGAGATATTATATTGTCAAAAAACTATTAACCAAGAAAATAATAGTTTATATTTTTGTGTGCTTGAGATTTCATGTTCTCAATGAACCTGGACATAGTGTTGCATTTGGTACTTTATTTTGCATACCATTATGTGAAGATCTGCTATTTTCGTTTGAAATGTACGTTTTTTAGTTTCTGTTAGTGGTTCACTAACATATTCACGTATTTAATGTGATTATATTCACAATGCTGGGTGTATTTTGTTAAGTTGACTGTTACCTTGATGATATCCTTGACGGCTTGACTTTGACCAGAAAACTGGTTAATAACGTAATAGTTGAATATTGTGATATGATATCAGTTATTATTATGAGTTAACTGCTACCTTGATGATATCTTTACCAGCTGTCCCACCAATTAAATCAGCTATCTTCCAAGCTGTACGTTTAACAGATGTTGTGATTTAGGTTGACTGCCACTCTTGGAAAAAAAATTGCTACCTATTTCTGGAGTCTGAAGATTGTTTTGTACATTATGGATCATTAATTAATCATTTTATTCTGAATGTTAAAAAATGGAAATCTTTTCTTTCATATTCAGTTGTGATTGTTTCATGCTTTCTACTATTAAAAACATGGAACATGATACATTCTAATCTGGTAAGGTTTCTTCGACCACTGAATTGTTTTCTCTTATTACAGTAAGATGAAATGAAACTATAATTGCTTTAATGAACGACATAAATTGCTAAAATGACTCTACAAGATGAATGACTTTCAGAAGATATTGTACTTGGTATTATACTATTATACCATATGTTAAATTGCTATAAGATTGAAATTAAAAAGGCTGAAACAACTTTACAGGATGATGTGTGACACATAAGCTATATTATTTCAGATATTACATCAATACTAAATAATTTTCGAAATGCTGAAATGTGTTTACACAATGATGAAAGACGCATGAATATGGTACACTGGATATCATGAATAAGCTTTAGTTATGAATTGCATGCCCAACACCAGGGCTGTGACCTGGTGCTGTCGGCCTAAAGTCGTCAGCACCATGTGGTGGTGGTAGAGTTGGCTGCACCTGAGACTCAGCTGTACTCTTGGTGTGTGATGGAGTCGATGGTGTCTGTGCGATAGATTTTGTCACTAGAGCCTCATTTGCATATGTCACACCATGTTCACCTTTTCCCTTAACATACGTGTTCTTGTAATCCGGCCTATGTTTTAAGTGCCTTCCCTCAACATTCTGAATCTCAAAGGCTATGGTGAGAGTGAGAATTAGAATAGCCAGGATTAACTTTGTTAGAGCCATGGGGCATGCAAACAAGAGCAAAAAGTAAGCGTTGGATACAGATATGAAGTGTAGGTGATGCTTAAACTGCTTAGTGTTTCATGATATTTATAGAACTATTTTTCCTGCTAGTTTTGTTTTGAATCACACAAGTTTGATGCTTTAGTGGACTTTTCTATAATATGATCAATCCACTTTCCATATTAGCTATGTCCAGTCCAGTCAAAGCTTTGAGAATCATGAGTGAAATGGGTTGGTTGATTTTGTCTGATATACTTTCTGTTACGACCACCGAATCACAGGTTCTATGCCAACATTTGATTGTTTGAGAATGTGTTTGATGTTCACCATGTCTGTGTTTGTTTTGTGAATGAAAAGTGTATGCAAATAACAAAAGTAAAAAGAGAACAAAGTTACTGCAATAAACTTATATTGATAAATGATAAGTGTTGATATGTTTTCTGTAAGAAAACATATTTATACATTTCCAAACGTTGTGTCAGTTATTTCTAAACGTTGTGTCGTTTGGGAATAACTGCCACTTAACTAAATTAACTGCTACTAACTTTAAACGGGTGTTTGGGTTACCAGTTTTGACCCATACTAGAATTCGACCCATTTAAATAATTACATACATACATATACTAAAGTCTTAATAAATAAAGTTACATAGTAAATGATTCTTCAAATCTTTGTCTAAACACATTATAGGGTCTACATTTCCCCCCTAATGTGTTAAGATCAAAGTCTTCTGAGTGCTTTTCCTTCCATCTTCAAACAATGACATCAAAGTCACTGCTTCCTCCACTGCTTGTGCCTGCATTCATTTGTTCTTCATTCCTAACACCAAGCCGGTTTATTTCTTGTTGTGCATGTCCATCCCTAACTGTCAATCCTTCCAAGCCTCCTGGGTTCCTTTGTTCTGCAGTCCAACTGCTTTCACCCCTTTCAAATTCTGGCTTCTCTGTTGTCCATTGGATTTGAGCAGTGTCATGGTACACCATAACCAAGTCTATAAACTTTTGAAAACACCCTTTGATTGTGTCTCCTTCCTCAGTTGTTAGTCCCTGCATCTGTGCAATTTTGCTCCATTTGCCACTTAATGTGACTGCAACATAACCTCCTAAACTGTCCACTATCTTATGTAATGCAAGCAAATCTATTTTTATCACTCCAACCATTGGTGGTATCTCATCCAAGTAATCATAATTTAGATACACCATATAGAACCATTTAATCATGTCTATGTATTTCCTACTGAACACATCCCAGTTCTTATACACTATGCCATCCTTTTTTATCAAATTAATGAAAGATAGAAACCTATTAAAGGAATTAACTTTCAAGGCATAAAGTGTACCATTGTAACTGATAAAGTCATCATCAATATAATCATGGGCTTCTTCTCTATCACAACTGAGTTCCTCCAATCCTTTGACTAGTGATCCTTCTTCTTTTGGATCCAGTGACTCAAAATAACCATCCAAATATCTGTTGTGATCTATAATTGCTTTCTTTTGTCCCCATGCCTGATCCATGTTGTCTGTCCATGTCTTACTTCCCTTTGCAGTCCTTGTTTCATCATACATGTACTTGATTGTACATTTTGTGTTGTCAATCTTCACCATGTACCCTTGTTCCTCCAAGAGATCATAACTGAGTATGTTTAATGATACCTCAGGGGTATATTGAACATTCCTGATTATGATTTCTTCTTCTCCAGTGTTCACAGCAACATCACCCATGCCATATGAAAATATGAACTTCTTTTCTGTTTCTTCCTTGCCTATCATTTTGAAACTGTAGTGTATTTTCTTGAAAAGTTTTCTTCTGGGGCAAAGATGGAACTTGTAATGATTGCTGATGTACCAAATGTCATTCCATGTGTTGTGTTGAGAACCTTCAAGCATAAAGTCTCCAATCACATGCACTGTTTCTGGATATTTCACTTCTTCATCAAGAATTTGTGATTTGATCACATCTTCTTGGTTTGATTCTGCAACCGCTAATTTCTTTCTACTTTCACATGCCCAAAAAGCATGTCCCTTTTCTTTGCAGATGTAACATTTGGCTTGTCTTTCTTTCCTGGTTTTCTTTCTTTCTTCCTTCTATTTCTCCTTCATCCTGGCATCATTATATGCCTCATTCTCCAAAACCTTTTTCACTAACATTTCTTTTGCTTTGGGTGAAATACTTTTCCTTCTACTGTTCCATTGATACAAACGATTTGGTGTTTCTCTGAGTAGATATCTGCCTGAGTAAATTCCTCCTGTGTTTTGTGATGTTGACATATCCCATGGTCTAGAGCCTTTGTTCTGATACCACTGTGTCACAGGTTCTATGCCAACATTTGATTGTTTGAGAATGTGTTTGATGTTCACCATGTCTGTGTTTGTTTTGTGAATGAAAAGTGTATGCAAATAACAAAAGTAAAAAGAGAACAAAGTTACTGCAATAAACTTATATTGATAAATGATAAGTGTTGATATGTTTTCAGTAAGAAAACATATTTATACATTTCCAAACGTTGTGTCAGTTATTTCTAAACGTTGTGTCGTTTGGGAATAACTGCCACTTAACTAAATTAACTGCTACTAACTTTAAACGGGTGTTTGGGTTACCAGTTTTGACCCATACTAGAATTCGACCCATTTAAATAATTACATACATACATATACTAAAGTCTTAATAAATAAAGTTACATAGTAAATGATTCTTCAATCTTTGTCTAAACACATTATAGGGTCTGTTACGACCACCGAAACTTGAACCGGCTAAAGCTCCTAGCGTGAGTACACAAGGGTTGTTTCTGTTTTCTTTTGGCAGTGGTCAGGTTTTGAACCTTGGACCTCTTATTTCCCAGTCCTTTTACGCCATGGTGATAACCAACTTGACAGCCCTTGGTAGTTAGATATACTTTATTTCATTCAGTACAAATGCTGTCACAGATGGTGTATATGTTTGACTGTTTGTCATTATATTCCCTTCCTCTCTCTTATTGATAATGCTAGATTTCATTGGGTTTTTTTCTTTACTAAAAACACTAACTTTTGAAGAGATTTTGGTACTTCAATTAATTTGCAGGAGGAAAAAAAAAAATAATAGGATAATAAGTAAGCACCAGTTAAAGGAGTTACCTTTTTCAAAGATTAAGTTTTCAAGTATGGTCCTTGAAACTGTTGAGTTACGCATATCAATGAAGATAATGCTAGATTTCATTGGGTTTTTTTCTTTACTAAAAACACTAACTTTTGAAGAGATTTTGGTACTTCAATTAATTTGCAGGAGGAAAAAAAAAAATAATAATAATAATAAGTAAGCACCAGTTAAAGGAGTTACTTTTCAAAGATTAAGTTTCAAGTTTAGTCTTGAAACTGTGAGTGTACGCATATCGATGAAGTTAAGTGACCATTCAAAATCCGTTTGTCGTTTGTACTTATGTAAAACACTAAAAGCCTGTTTTCGATAAATTTTCTTTTGAAGCGTTATAAGACCATACTTGGGATGTTTCCTCTATTTTAAATGTTGTGCACACTTGAGTTTGTTGCTTCAGGACTTGAAGAATATTTTCGTCCCTTTTGTGGCTTTTTGCAACGTCCAATGATCAATAATTTGTTTTTAAAGAATATTCAACAACAAAAAAATGTTTATAATGAACAGCTATGAATTTGCTTAGTGTTATGATTATTATTGTCATATATCCTTGCGTGACATAAAAGTTGTATTGTCTAATTAGATATACACCTTAAGAACGATGATTGATATTAATTGAACACTAAACACAACTTATAAGTATTTCTACATATTCATGGAGTTAGATGCTTGTGTGTGCATTAATGATCACTGATCAATCAGTTCTATTGTAATTCTTAAAGCAAGGATCTCTTTTATTTCATATAGATTGAGATTGGTTCAGGCTTTCAACCACTAAGAACATGGAGCACGGAATGTTTCAATTTGGTAAGGTCTCTTTGACCACTGCAGTGTTCTCATTAAATTTTATGATAATATAAAGTGAAACTATTATTGCATGGTATTGCATTAACGCAAAATAGCATCTTCCGAAATGGGTTTACAAGATGATGAATGACAATGTAACTATATTATTCAATATACAACAATTGTTACATTAATGCAGCCATGCAGGATGCCAAAATAAAAAATGCTTAAACAAGTGTACAGAATGTTAAATAGAAGCCCCATGAACTATATAAGTCTAAATATTTCACAGTATGTTGCATGGCCCATGCAAAAGTGGTTATAAGTTACAGTCTTTCCTAGTTTTGAATGGCATGCCCAACCCCAGGGCTGTGGCCGGGAGCTGTCGGTCGAAAGTCGTCAGCACCATGTGGTGGCGATGGTGGCTGCATTTGAGACTCAACTGTACTTTTGGTTTGTGACTGAGTCGGTGGAATCTGTGCCATAGGTTTTGTCAGTAAAGCTTCTTGTGCATATGTTGTACCATTTCTACCCTTTACCTTACCAGAAGTGTTCTTGTGAACCATCCTTTGTTTTAAGTGCCTTCCTTCAACAAACTGAGCCTCGAAGGTAATTGTAAGAATGAGGATAAGAATAGCTACGGTTAACTTTGTGAGAGCCATGGGATGTGCAAATGAGTGCAAAAAAGAGAGATAGGCTTGAGATAGGAAGCAGACGATAGGCGCTTGGTATGAAGAAAAATGATGCTTTACTTTGTAGGTTTTTGGTGATATTTATAGAGCTATTAATACATGCTAGTTTTGCTGTGAAACACACAAGTTTGATGCTTTATAAACTTTCTTAGTTTCTTTATAGTATAATTAATCCTTTTCATTAGCTTTGGATCTATGGTCTAGTCACTCCATTGTAGTCAAAACTTTGAAAATCATAATTTTAGAAAGGTTGGTTGATTTTGCGTAATATACTTTCTATTATTACTAAAAATACTGTCAGTTGACAGATACGTATTTGTCATTAATTTCCCTTCCTCTCTCTGGTAGATGATGCTAGGTTTATTTTTTCTTACTAAAACACTAAGTTTTGAAGGAATTTTGGTACTTCAATTGATTTGCAGCAAAAATAAAATAAAAATAAATAAGAACCAGTTAAAGGGGGTAAAAATCATATATGAAGCTTTGTTTTCAAACAGTAAGTGTACGAATATCATTGAAGTTAAGTTAAGTTGCAAAATGCGTTTGTTGCATTTACTTCTAAATTCTAATATAAAAGTTAATTACTTGGTTTTAAATTGCGTGCGGCGATCCGTTACGCTCGAGGTCCAAAAGACCGATGCGTGATGCGCGATGCGGTTGCGAGTGCATCACGGACACGCGGCGCTAGGTAATAAATACAAAATATAAAATATTTCTACTTAAATCAATGACAAGTAAATGATTAAATATGAAAAAAGTCTCGTGCATATTGATACTACTTAATGTTATAACATCAAATATGTCACCTACATACATATTTCTAGCGAGTAATGACAATGTCAAAAGTCAGTTACTATTTACTATGCGAGCAATACACTGTTGCGACATGATGCATCCATTGCGTTCGTTGCGAGCGTCACACTGCTGCGACATGATGCGTTCGCATTAGGCCGCATCTTGGAACAGCCTCGCATCAGGTTTTGCGTTGCGTTTTTTCAAACGCATCACTTTGATGCGCGATGCGAGCGCAACGATGCTCGCAATTTTACCAAGGTTAATTATAAATGTTTTTACTTCGTAAGCACGGGGCCTTGCATGGGTTCGTTTTCTCTCTTTTATATATTATGGAGAGTTGAACTCTTCAAGTTTGTTGCTTCAGGACTTAGGGATGTTTTTCACCCCTTTTGTGGCTTTTTGTAATCCTAGATGGCTATAAATTTCGAAGTTGGTCAGCTTTAATTATAATCTAAATAATATGCGTCAGTGTTTTGCCGTTCCAAAAACAAATATATACTACGTAGTATATACTCTAATTTAAAGTGATAATAAATTATTTTCATCAAAGCCTTTTGAAAATATGGTATGTTCATACCATATGGAGTATTATGTTTTTTAGGATAAAATTTTTCAAGTAGTTATTTAATTTTGATTTTTAGGTTAATTTAATCCTAAAGTTCTATAAAAGACTTCTATTTATTACTAATATTATCATTCTCAAAATTACTAATATTATCATTCTCAAAATTACATATATACTTGAAGTAACTTGTATAATTTTGATTAAGTATTAAACACAAATTAGTTAAAAGTGTTTCTACAAATTTCTAGTGTTTGATGATTGTTGTAGGTACATCAATGATCACTAACCAATTGTTCTATTGTGATTCTTGAAGCAGGGATCTCTTTTATGTCATATGGTTGAGATTATTACAGGCTTTCAACCACTAAGAACGTGGAACACAGAATATTTCAGTCTGGTAAGGTTTTTTGACCACTGCACTGTTCTTTTTTAATTTTCTGTGATAACGCAAAATGGAACTATATTTGTATGGTATCGTTTTAATGCAAGATAAAAAGTGCTGAAATGATTTACAAGATGATGAATCACACATGAACTATATTATTATTCCATACATTACAACAAATGTTACATTGATGAAAGATAGAAATTAAAAAATGCTGAAATTAGTCTACAGGATGTTGAAAGACACAAATATTACGCCATATGTTATAGGCCCAAGCATTAGTGGGTATAAGTTTAAGGTTTGCCCTAGTTTTGAATGGTATGCCCAACCCCAGGGCTGTTACCGGGGGCTGTCAGCCTAAAGTCTTCAGTACCATGAGGTGGCCGTGGTGGCTGCAACTGAGTCAGTGGTAACTGTGCCATAGGTTTTGTCAGCAGAGCTTCATGTTCATATGCTTGGTTTAAAATTGCGCGCATCGTTGCGCTCGCATCTTGCATGAGAGTGATGCGTTTGAAAAAACGCAACGCGAAACCTGATGCAAGGTTGTTCCAGGATGCGGCCTAATGCGAACGCATCACATCGCGACAGTGTATTGCTCGCATCGTACGCAATGAACGCATCACTTCGCAACAGTTTTAATTTTGACTTTTATGGTTTAAGTTGACTTTTTGTTTCTGGTCAAATCATTAAGTTGACATACTTGGTGTTATAACATTAAGTAATATCATTATGCACGTCACTTATTTCATATTTAATCATTTACTTGTAGAGTAATTTAAGTAGAAATATTATGTATTTTTTATTTATTACCTATCGCCGCGCATCCGTGATGCGCTCGCAACCGCATTGCGCATCACGCATCGGTCTTTTGGACCTCGAGCGCAACGGATCACCGCACGCAATTTAAAACCAAGTTCATATGTTGCACCATGTCTACTTTTTACCTCACCAGAAGTGTTCTTGTGAACCGTCCTTTGTTTTAAGTGTCTTCCTTCAATATACTGACTCTCAAAGACTATAGTGAGAGTGAGGATAAGAATGGCTACGGTTAACTTTGATAGAGCCATGGGTTGTGAAAATGAGTGCAGAAAGTGAGCGTTAGATAGAGATAGGCTCAAGATATGAAACAAGATGATGGCTAAATTGCTTGATGGTTGGTGATATATATAGAGCCATTCATACAAGCTAGTTTGTTGTGAATCACACAAGTTTGATGCTTTTGAAATCCTCTTATATTATAATGAGTCAGTTTCTATATTAGCTATAGACCTATGTTTTATTGCAGTCAAAAGTTTGATAATCATGATTTAGAATAACACACACACACAGATACACATGAATGTTCCCAACGCTTGTTTACTGGGAAACTAGGAAAGAAAGAGCTCTCCCCCAAACCTCCTTTTATAGACAACGAGTCTGCCAAAACAGGAAGGAAGGATCAGGTTACACATTTGCTTTCGTTTTAAGCAACCGCCAAACACCCCTAAAATAGTCGACTATACTTGCCACGCATACATGCAAGGCAACTAAACACCATCTTTAGGCATTCATATCCCTATTTGACTATAATAATGAGCTAAGCTAACACTTAAACCCCCTAAACTATCGAATATGCATACTAATATATAACATATTCTATCACTCCTGTTAAATTTGGTGCAGGGAAGGTGGTGAGCAGTCAAAGTCTGGTTTCGAGGTGGTGAGTGTACACTTAACGTTGAAGTTAAGTGAAGTGCCATTCGTCTGCATTTATATTTACTTCGATCTTAGTTAGAAACAAATTTTTGAGAATCTTCTTTTTAAGCTGCTTTACAAGACCTTTCTTGGGATTTTTCTCAGTATTTTAGGTATGTCACTATGAATACTTGATGTTTGCTGTTTCAAGACTCAGGGTTGGTTTTCATCTCTTTTGTGGCTTTTGTGTACTCAATATTCGACAATTTTTAGTAAGAAATAAGAAAGTTTTCAATAATTTTCTTTTATTGTAAGAACTGGATTTGTGTATTGCTCAACTTTACTTGAATAAAATTATTTATGTGCAACTTTTGAAAATATGGTATGTTCCATAGTTACATAATTCGCTGAACCTATCACGAATTTCGAACTGGTTCGTGCGAATCGGAATCGGGTTCGAAAGCGAACCCAGTCGCATTCGGTTCGCGAACCCAAACCTGAAAAGGGCAAACCCATGTAAGCGAATTAAGCGAATCCAACAGGGCTGGCCCGAATTCACAAGGTCAAAATCGCAAATATGAAAGATCGGGTTCGAAAAAAGTGAGGTGTCTGTTGGTTTTCCAACAATAACAGTATTTAAATAAAGATATAATACTATTAAAAACAGAAACAATATTTTGTAGCCATAATACCTGGTTTTAATAACCATAATCCAAAGGGTCGAGTAATTTGGTTTTGAACTTGTTTTATTTTAAATATTTGGTTTTGAACTTTTAATTTTGAAGACTTATAATATGATATTTGAAGTATCTATTTCTAGTTTTCTACTATCTAATACGAATCTATTATTGTATTTTAATATCGGGTTCATCGAACCGAAGCGAACCGAAATGAACCTACCTTCTTCGAACCGGATTTTAGGGACCTAGCGAATTGCGAATTCGAACCGGAGCGAACCCCGACTCAGGTGACTATGGTATGTTCATACCATATAAATTTTTTGTATATAAATTCTTAAAGTGCATTTGTTATTTAATTTAATATAAATATACTAAGGTTTATTTTTAAGTCATTGATTATTTTTAATTGAATAAGTATGTCTTAAAATCTACTTTATTATTGTAGTTAGTAATATTAATAAGTATCGTGCACACAGATGTATTTATTTTTGAGCAAGTGCACACTCAAGTTATTAAACATGGGGTTGTAATAACAACAATTTTTCGATATCTTTACTTAAATTTTAAAAAGAAATACAATAAATAGTTATTATGGGTTGTTGCATTATAACAATATATAAAAATTGTTTTAATAGACTTGTTATAAGCATATTTGATAAATTTAAATACAAACTACTCAATAATATTTTGCATAAGTTGTTACAAGTACAATCTCATGTATTTAGGGATGAGCACGGTACCAGAATGGTACCGAACCCGTACCGAATTAGTGGTACCGTTTTTTTTTCGAGTATGAAAAGGGGTACCGGTACCGTACCGTACGGGATTTCGGTACCGGTACTTGGTACTGGGAAATCGATACCTATCCGGTACTTCCCGTTTTTTGTTAAACCAAAAAAAAAAAAAAATCGTAGCTCGACAAAACATATCACTAAATTTATCATAACTTACAAACGTTCCAAAACGTATACAATTCCACCAAAAACATATGAAATCGTTCAAATAAACATACTAAACCATTTTCAACGAAAGACAATTAATCGTTTAATCTTGTGTAACTCCCTTCCCTTTTTCTTTAGTGGTTTGCTTGGCAATCCCATCTTCGATATCTACACATAGGACAAAACAAATATAGTTAATAACAATCATTATAAAGGATTTTGGTTCCATCACTACTGTAGATATCTTTGTAAATTTATATCAAAGTCTGATCCAATACAGCATTATGTTTCTATCCAGTTAGAGTTGCGTTGCTATAGGTTTATATTTATGGTATTTTATAATCTGAATGCCAACTATATAACAATGGATTCCATGCTTTCCTTTTCTTTTGGTAGGGCCAGAGCTAACATATATTTTATATGTTCTAGTGTAACTACAATATTTTCAAATGAGTAAGACAATAGCCATATAAAGAAAACAAAGCTATATTATTTAGAAAACAAAGCATTAGTAGGTTAGTAGCCATGTAAATAAATTGATATATACAACTAATATATTTACAAAACATCAGTAGGTCAGTAGCCATATACAAAAATTGACAAGTTATTACCTTGTGCAACATCGTCATCATTTAATAGATCGTCTATGTCATTTATTATAGTTTTTTTTTACTTTCTTACCCAATCTTGGGTACATATCAACGCCTCAACTACGGCATAAAACAAGTTAGTCCTATACGGGCCAAGAAAAAAAACCTTTTGTATTCGGTACCGAATCGGGATTTCCCGAATTAGTCCCGTACCGTTTTTGAAAGGTACCGAATTTTTTTTTGCCTTATTTCGTGGTACCGATACCGTACCATATATCAGGAATCGGTACCGTTTCGGTATGATACCGGTTCGATTCCGAGATTCGGTTCGAAATGCTCATCCCTTCGTGTATTCATTTGCATATCAGACTAACTATATTTTTATTTGGTAATTTATAGATCCGTGCATATGCGAAATTTGTGGCGCATGTGAAGTTTGAGGTAATACCATTTATTTAATCTAACGATGACGACAACATCAATAATAATATTTTTATTAAATATAAAGTACAGGGTTATTTGTTAAATTTATAAACTAGTTAAAATACCGAGAATTTTACACTTAAGTCTAAAATGATTTTATAAAGCTTTGGACATGATATAAATTGTATTAGTCAATTATAATATAAAATTATTTTATATTTAACGCCTAAAGTTATATCAATTACTCCCCTTGTTTTTAAGTTTATGTTTTTCGAATTTTAGACATGTATTTTTATGTTTTTTTCTTTCTAAAAAGTATATTTGAGCTAACTAATTGAGTGTCTTATTTAAACTTTTACTCGTGAATTAGAGGCAATTTGGTTTTTCCCAAAACTTTTGTTTTTAAATGCTTTAAATTTAATGTTTTCTTCTATTATATAAAAGATTAAATATCAATGATGAGTTGGTCTAGTGGTTGAGACTTCTTTTGGTGACCTTTAAGTCTCAAGTTCAAATCCCACTAATGCCAACTTTGAGATATTAGGAAGTCCCTCTATGAGGGCTTGGCTTGGGTATACCCAGGTTCAAGTCTGAGGGGCAGGGTTTACCCCTATTAATCGTCGTTCCTTCAGGCGGATTAGTAGGGAGTTTTCCCCCCATCGGGTATTTGAATAGGCATTCATTCTTTTACTTTTGAATGAATTTATGATGGGGTAGGGGTAGGATCTATCTACATTCTACCTCTCCATACCTCGCCTCGGTGGGATTAGATATGTTGTTGTTGTATATTTACCTTGGAATGAATGAAACTCATTGTCTCTATTTCAAGTCTTGTGTCAACTTTGTGGGCATCTGATTTCACCAACGCTTGAAATCCTAGCCCATGATGCATTAACGGGGCAGGTTTGGAGCGGAGCGGTCATCCCGTCCTCAAACCCGATTACCAAAGTCTTCCCCAAACTCGCCTTGATCCCCATCGGGGCGCCCCCGATGAGGCACGAAGGTTCCCATACCCGCCCCATACTAGTCGAAGATCTTATTGGGGAGTCTTCTTTGGGCGATGATGGCGAAGACCACCTTGATGCCGCAACCGTACTAGCCGCAATCGAGTTAAATGGGGTTGGGGCTGAGATCCATTTGAGACCACTAGGTCATGTTGGGTCAATATCAAAGTACATTGAGCCAATGCAAGACCAAGGTTTATAATGACTTTGATGAAGGCTAAGGTCGCCCCGATGCAAGGTCGAGGTAAATGATTATATTGCCTATGACGGCCAAGACTACCTCGATGCGAGATCGAGGTAAATGATAATGTCAACAACGGATAATTCCATGCCGATGTCACGTCGGGGCTAGTGATAATGCCAATGACGGTCGATTTTGTGTCGATGTTAGGCAGGACTAATGATAATGCAATTGATTGTTGCGGCCGCACCGACGTCAAGCCGAGGCTAAGAGTAGGGTTAAGACCGTGAATGGATCATGTTTAGGCCTTGTCGGGCCATGTGAAGATGTGCCAGGCCGTTTTTAGCTGTTTTCTACCAGGTCGTTTCAGGCCGCGTCCGGGCTAGGTGAGGCCGTATCAGGCCATTTGAGGGCGCGTTGGGCTGTTTGAGACCGTATCAGGTCGTGTCCAGGCCAGGTCAGGCCGCGTCCAGACCAGGTCAAGCCGCATTCAGGCCGGGTCAGGTCATGTTCATGTCGTGTTCTGGCCAAGTCAGGTCGCGCCAGCTCTCGTTCAGGCTGGGTCAGGCCACGTCCAGGCCGTATCAGGCCGTTGATTTTTAGGTTTAACCAATTCGTATTTTCAGCAACTTTTTTGTTAAGTTGGGGACATAATTTGTCGCAATAATTCTATTATTTCAATCAAGTAATGATGACAAGATATTCTAATAGCAAGAAATCATGAATGAAAATAATAAAACTATTTTAGCTCATTAAGGCATTTTGTCAAACACTTGGTGTACGACTTGTAAATGATACTTTTGATGATAAATGAGTTCACAAAAGCATAAAATATGAGATTTTAGAATCTGGAAATCGTTCGTAGATCGAGAATAGAAACAGAGAAATGAGCTTGCTTTATGTCCTATGGATGACGCCATGTTCATGTATCATATGTGAAATGAGTTTATATTGGGTGATGTTGGTTGGATGTTCAGTTTCCACATAGAACGGTAAGGACCCCGTGAGAAGAATGATATTTCTATAGTCGGGGAAATACTAGCATCGACCGGATACCTTCGTCTCATCTCGTTGGAGAGGGTGATGAGAAGGGTTTGATGTGGTAAATAAGGATGGAGGTGGCCTTCATGTGTTGTGTGGTGAAAGAGGCAAAGGGTGCTTCTCCTAGCATACCCTAATATGGTTATCCTCCTAGTATATATAGGGAGGATATTAGGGTAAGAGATGAGGAGATGATGGCCTTATGAGTTATGAGTGTGTCCATTATTTAAGCAATTGGATACTTATTTGGCTATTGGGCTTGTCTAGCAATATCCAAGCCCGAAGACCTAATGTATATAGTTTAATATACATACGTCATCAATAATTATAAATGGTAATATCGTTAATTATAACAAGGAATGAAAATGTTTCTTTTACTAAATCCTTTTAATACATCGTTTTTTAACAATTTTAATGCATCTTGCTATCGAAAGAAACATGTCATTTGGCAGACATTTATTCTTTCTCACTATCTTAACTTTGATTATAACGTACTAGTATATGATTGTGTTATTGTTACGAGGATGAGTATAATGATGAATTGTAAAGATACTATATTACTTTAATCATTAGTCCATTATCTCTACTACATTATAATGGCTTTAGGACTATTTCATTATTAGCAAGGCTTAAAATTAAAACTCCTAAACTTGCTTGTTATGAAAATATTGTCTTTTGATAGTTATCAATACCATTATAAAATTGTAACAACCCATTTAACATCCCATTTATTCTATCATTGTAACAGCCTCTAATAATTACTAAAATCGTGTAACCGCTAAAAATCATTACTATAAATAATGATTATTAAAAACGTATAACCGCATCCACTATATAAATCCACACAAACCATTTCATATCTCTCACACACAAATATTTTTTTTAGTTCTTTGTGAGGAGAATCGTTGTTCATCTACAACAAAAATAGTCACAAGGTACCCGCCGCTGTACCCGCCGCTGAATTGCGCGGGTACCTGCTAGTATTCATTATATTGATAAAAGCATACGTAGGTGGAACTGATAAAGTCAGCATACGTAACCGTCATCCTGTGTCACTTACCTTTTCGTCAACATGGGTCGACATGGAGGGGATATGAGTTCCTATGTCGAGTGGCTTCTCACTTTTCTAGAAAAAAGATGTTTTGGTGAATAAATGGTCAAATGTTTATGATGAAAAATGAGCAAATGAAATAGTGTTAGGGTTAGACGCAATGGTAGTGGTTTTCATGGGTGATAAGTTTAGGTCAAGCATGGAGAGAAAGAGGTGATGGTCTATCACTGGGTAAATTAAAATTTGTGCGTATGTGAATGTTTTGTATGTGTTTAGTGAGCTATGTGTAAGTGATGTGTGAGTGATATACTGATGTGAAAGGATAAGGATGATGTGCCAAGTTAGAAATAAGGAAAAAGTTTTTGTAGTTAACTGTTATGTTTGTGTTGGATCGATATACTCTGACCAAACTAACTTGTAGCTTGTCTACGGTTTAACAACTTTGAATGAATTCAAAACTATTAATAATGAAACACTGATATACTTTGCTAAGTATGCGGAATCTACTTCAACAAAGCTAAGAAGAATTAATAAACGACTTTGAATATTATTAAAACCTTGAACCTGCTTTCTTACACAGATTCACTAACAAACTCTAAACTCTAATACTTCTAATAATCGTATATCTCTAATCGCATATATTCGTATCTCTCTAAAACGTATCTCTAATGCCAACCTAGGGATCCTTTTATAGGCACAAGGAAAACCCTAGTCGGTTTACAAACTTGAATAACAAGTAATTCTAATTATAACTCTAATCTAATACGAACATTCTAGAATTACACATTAGTCCTTAAACTATTTGCATAGCAGTCCTTTAACGAGCAGCAGTACTTTGACTAATTAGCAGTACTTTGACTTGAGTAGCAGTACTTTGATATTTCATAACCCAACAATCCTCCCCTAACTTGAATTCTACTTGCTTGATTTCAAGTTCCTTTGTATGTCTTTAACTTCAACACTTTATCTTCAAGGAAAGGTTGTTTCTTTGAAATCTGACTCGTTGTTGTTTTGTCATCATCAATGCAATCAGTATCTTCAATCTTCATCAGCAACAATTCTTTTCAGCATCATATCTTTTCAGCAACTCAGCATCATATTGGAAATATGTACATCAGATCTTTAAAAGTTTCATACTATTCTCATCACTTCCAGGTGTGTTAACTCCTGTGAGAGGTGAATCATTGAAAACTTAATGGATTTTGATGTCTCTTTACCAAAGCCATTAACTCTGGAGTAGCCAATGTTTAGATTTAGGAAAAACCATGGTACATTGATAACCATATGATTTTTAGCAAATCATCAGCTATCAACGGATTTGAGTAGTCTTTACCAAATAGCCGTTTGCTTTTGGACTAGCTAGTTCTTTTAGTACAATCACTACCATGGTGAACTAATTACCATATAATGGTTTTCCACAGCCTTTACCACAAAGCCATTATCTTGTGGGCTAGTCAACTCTTCACTAATATAGATATGGTGAGTTGAAAACCATACAATTTTTAGTAAATTGCCAACTAAAAACGGATTTGATAATCACATCAGAGCCGTACCCTCATGATGAGTCAAACTCTTTCTTGTTTATTAAACATGGTGAGTTGATTACCATTTGTTGTGTAGTACAAGTACTAACACCATGCTGTTGCTTTCAAAACCATTTGTTGCTGTTTAATCTTTGTGCTTCAAAATGTTTTTGCACTTATCAAAAATTACTGATTTTATCAAAAGACTTTACTGGTTTTATGCTGCAAGCAGTACTTTGAGAAAGTACTGTCTGACCAGCAGTACTTTGAAGAAAGTACTTATTTTTCAAAAGATTTATATAATAATTAAACCATACCAGTAGTTATGCATTAATCTTCAGATTCTGTTGTCCACTTGATGAATAATTTTATGACCATCAATGCTACTTCATCTTCTTGTTCCACTTCCATTCCATGCTCTAGCATCCTGATCATCAGATCTCTTGTGAGTGGATATCTCTGTTCTGCTAGCATATGAATCATAGTGCCATCTTCTAACTCCAAAACATGTATACCAACTGACTCAAAGAATCTCCATCTGTTAATCTCCCAGTTGTCTTGATCTTCCCACAAAGTACTGTCCTTTGTTTCCTCTGTCTCCCAGATTGTTGTGAGATCTCCTAACAATATCAAACCTACTCCTTGTGGTGGAATATGCTCAAAATAAGTTTGCACTTAGAGATATAACTGAAGCATATCATCTCTATCAATCAGATGTAGTATATCCCATAATGAATTGAACACTCTAAAACTTCCATCTTGTCTATGAAAGATCAGATAATCTCCTTCTTTAGATTCTACAACTGAAAAAGTAGATATCTTGGACTTCTTATCAGTATCTTCTTTTAATTTTGGATTCTCAAAGTCAACAACTCTAAGATAATTTCAGAGCTCATCAACTGTGTCTGTTCTTAATTCAACAGCTTCCTTGAACTTCTTTGATGGCTGTTCATCAGTGATTCTTTTCCTCTTTGAGCTTCTTGTAACAGCTCTTTCCTTTCTTTTATCTTCAAGCTCCTTATCTTCAAAAGAAATAATGCTTGCAAGATCTTTTTGAATAGCTTCTCTAACAGCATCATACAGATCCTTCATCTCTGTATATGTCAATCTAACTAAACCTGTATATCCTTGACCTTTCAGATAAGCCATCATATCATTCCTTTCTCTAGCTTTACTAATTGGCCTTTTTGATTGAACACTCTTCCTTGATTCTTCAGCATCTATCTCTGCTTGCAATATTCTAGCTGCTTCCTCATTTTTGGCAATCTGAATTTGTCTTAACTGTGCCAATGTCATCTTCTTCTTCTTCTTTTCTACCAAGATCCCTTTGCCTTTATCTTTTGGATCTATCTCTTGTGCAGGTTGAGAAGAAGTATGATGTTGTTGTTCAACCTCATGAATACTGATGCCTCTTTGACTTGACATATTAAGCATAATGTCAGCAATTGTTTCATCATCACTGTTAGTATGAGCTATAACATCTTCTTCCTGAGCTAGTTTAGAAGGGCCAACTTCCTCTTGAACTTGAATTGAAGGACCAATATCTTCTTCAAAATCTAAGGTTCTAGGTGTAATAGTGAATTGCCTCTCAGTACCTTGTTGAGCAGTACTTTCAGCTTCAGCTCCTTCCAAGTTTATTTCCTCAGTATCACCACTTCTTACTTCAACAGCAGCTTCTTCCAAATTTATTTGCTCTGTTTCATCACTCTTCCTCTCAACAGTATCTTGAGGAATATTTTCAGGTGGTGTCCTCTGAGTATCATCCATAAATCCAGCATTTTGTTCAAAACCATGTTTAAAACCAGCATCTTCATTCAAATTTTCTAAATTCCTCCCCAATTGGAATGAAGATTGCTTCTTAGACTTTTTCTTCTTGGACTTAGAAATCTTCGTAGGTATCCTACCACTCTGCTTCTGAGACTTTACCCATAATCTATGGTGTTGAACTAGTGGCCAAACATACCTCTTCAATCTTTGAAACTTAGTCTTTAATTTGACTATCTTAGCAGCTTGAGCCTCACTCTCCTTCTTCAGCCTCTTTAACTCCCTTGTTAAAGCATAATTGTCCAATTCTGCCTCTTCTTCTTCAAATTGCTTAGACATATTTGTGGAAGAATAATCATTAGGAGATGGTGGTTGATTCATACCTTGGTCTGACTCCTCATGAGTAGGAATGTCCATAGGAGCAGTATCTTCTCTAGTAGCAGAATGTGGAGAAGCAGTATGTTGAGAAGCAGTAGGTTGAGGAATACTAACTTCTCTAGAAACTGGAGACTCTTGGCTTGCTGATTCAGAATTTGCGTCTTGCTCTTGCTCTTGCTCTGCATCTCTAACAACTTGTGCAACTCCCAATATATGAGCAGTCAAAGGTGTATTGGTTCCAGAAAACTTAACACTTTGTTTAGATAGAAAAGTAAACACCTTTGATGGAAGTTTAACAGTGGGTAAAAAACTTTGAGGTTTAGGGAGATCCTCAAGTTGATTGTTCAAGAATAACTGAACAAACCTTGGATACATCAAGAATGGTGAACCATTAGCAATATGTGTAAGCATACCATCCAGAATTAGTCTTGAAAAGTTGAATCTCTGATCTGTAGCCAAACCCACTAATGCAGATGCAATATTTTTGACCAAATTGATCAAAAGAAGTACTCTTGGGACTCAAACAATGAAGTAGAACGTGAATGAGGTACTTCCAATGAGAACAAAACAAAGGCTTTTGAAAAGTAAGTTTCGTCAGATCGCCTTCATAACCTATATCACTTAAAGTGTCCCAAAGCACTTGTTTTTCAAAACGAACAGCCCCCCCCCCCTTCATCATTAAACATCAACACATCCCTAATCGTGGCTTCAGAAATCCGAATAATTCGTCCAGCAACCGTAGCCCTAATCAACGAATCATCTTCAATCGTTGCAGTATCCCAAAATTCTTGCATCCAAGGACCAATAACAACAGGGTCAACTAAAATAGAGTAGTTGATGGAAGACCCAGTTAAGAAATCAATGATCGCATGAAAATCAACATTATCCCTTGTCTTGTCCAAATTAGCGATCATATTGTGTTTGCTAACAGTGAGTCGATTAGTCATGATGAGTGGTAGAGAAGAATTCGCTTTGAGTGTGTGTTTCGATAAAAAGATTGTGGTGTAAAAGCGAATGAGGGATCTCAAATACGGTAAAAGGCGGGGAAATAGGTGTGAGTTTCTTTAAATAGAATGGAAATAAATCAAACTCATAATAATAAAGTTACCGTTTGGATTAACTTATTATCTCCGCCGGAAGGAATTAATTAACCGTAGCCCCACAATTTTTGACCGTTGGAACAGTACGTCCACGTAAGCAGTACGTTAAAGCAGTACGTTGCTGAGGCAGTACTTTAAGCAATAAAGCAGTACGTTCCATCTTCTTATCCATAATCAATACTCCAAACTAAAACCAAGAACTTGTAAATGGTTCATGCTTAAGTTCTAACTAATAGCTTATGTTGCCTCCCCTCAAATACAACATATAGGCTAAACTAAACTACTAAAAACCAATACTTTCATTAAGAACTAAAAGAAAGTATACTAACTAATACTAAAGCCTCCCCTCAAATGTAGCCTAGTAGTTAATCATCCCAATGCTCACAACTAAGTGGTTGAATCTTGAAACATCAAATCCCTTAGTAAGTAGATCAGCTACATTATCATCTGTGTGAACCTTAACCACATTTATAAGCCTGTGCTCATAACAATCCCGAATGAAGTGATGCCTAATCTGAATATGCTTGGTCTTGGAGTGATAAACTGGATTCTTCACAATGCAGATGGTACTCTCATTATCAATATTGATAGGAGTATTTTTGAAGTTGAATCCATAATCCAAGAGTTGATTTTGCATCCACAAAACTTGTCCACAACAGCTAGCAGCAGCAACATATTCTGCTTCAGTAGAGGAGGTTGCAGCAATGGTTTGCTTCTTACATTGCCAGGAGACTAATCTTCTACCAAGATATTGACATCCTCCTGAGGTTGATCTTCTATCATAGTTATCCCCTGCATAGTCACTATCTGAAAAGGCTTCCAAGTGAAAAGGTGACTCCTTAGGATACCATAATCCTAACTTTGGTTGATGCTTGAGATATCTAAAAATCCTCTTGACTGCATACATACGGGAAATCTTGGGTGTAACCTGAAATCTTGCACACAAGCAAACAACAAACATGATGTCAGGTCTGGATGCAGTTAAGTACATAAGACAACCAATCATAGATCTGTAAAGCTTGACATCCACAGCTTGTCCATCTTCATCCTTGCCTAAGGGTTTATTTTTATCAATGGGTGTGGTGGCAGGCCTGAGATTTGGAAGGTCAAATCTTTTAAGTATGTCTGCAACATACTTTTCTTGATTAATGAAGATTCCATCTCTTGTTTGTCTAACTTGAAGACCCAAAAAGAAAGTTAATTCTCCCATAGAACTCATTTGAAACTCCTTCTGCATAAGATCTTCAAATTCTTTCACCATAGACTTCTTTGTAGCTCCAAATATAATATCATCCACATATACTTAGACTAACATAATGTCTTTCTTATCTCTCTTGATGAACAAAGTCTTATCAATTGCTCCTCTCCTATAACCATGTTGTAATAGAAAATTTGAGAGTCTCTCATACCAAGCTCTGGGAGCTTGATGAAGGCCATACAGTGCCTTGATTACTTTGTAGACTTTGTTCGGATGTGCAGAATCTTCAAAACCAGGAGGTTGTTTAACATAAACTTCCTCAGAAATTGTGCCATAAAGGAAAGCACTTTTCACATCCATTTGGTAGACAGGAAATCCCATGTATGATGCAAAGGCAAGAAATAACCTTATTGCCTCTATCCTTGCAACAGGAGCAAACACTTCATCATAATCCACTCCTTCTTCTTGGCGATATCCTTGTGCAACCAATCTTGCTTTATTTTTGATAACATTCCCTCTTTCATCTCTTTTGATTCTGAAAACCCATCTTGTACCAATGACTCTTTTGCCATCTGGTAAATCACATAATACCCAGACTTCTTGAAGCTTGAATTGTAGAAGCTCCTCTTGCATGGCTTCAACCCAACTTTCATCTGCTAAAGCTTGAGCTACCTTCTTGGGTTCTTCTTGAGATAAAAAGCAAGCAAACAGGCATGTTTGTTGATCCTTGTGATTCATCCTGTTTTGTTTGTAAACAAAGCTAAGTAAAGCAGTATGTTGCTTAGAAAGTCCTTTAACTTTGTTTCTTGTAACCACTCCTGAAGAGGGTGATCCAATAATGTTACTTTGAGGATGAGCTTTATGAACTCTCAATGTAGGAGTTGGTGGAACTGGAAGATCAGACTCTAAGTTAGTAAAATCAATGCCTTCATTGGAGAAAATACCTTCTGGATTAAGCTCATCATCAACTTCCTCTAATCCAGGAATGTTAGCATTAACTAAATCATCATCATCAACATTGGAATCATCAGCATTGTTCCAATTTGATTGCTCTAATACACTAGAAGTACTGCCAAAAGGATCAGCAGTACTTTGATCTAAAGTACTATGGTCAGTATCTTGAAATTTACCCTGTTTCTTTGCAGCTTCATAAGCCTTCCTTTGTTCATCTTCATAGGATTGTGCTATAGTTTCTTGAAAAAGCATCCTATTAAGTTCATCTTGTATGGCTTGATCTTCATCAGATACTGTATTAGTTGGCTGAGCAGTACTTTGTTCCTCATCAGGAACTTCAGGTTCTTTGTCAGGAACATCTTCTGGTGTAACATTGACTCCATGAACAATGTACTGTGAATCATCTTCTTTGTAATTAGCCTGATTCTCTTCTCTTACAGGAACATAATTCATAGATGGTGTGAACTTGAGATCAAGATCAAACATCCAATAAGGACCTTTACCTTTCTGAGTTTCCTTATCTTCCAAAAATTCAACATGAAGACAATCTTGTACCTTTTTGGTATTCCTGTTATAAACTCTAAATCCTTTGCTATTTGTACAATAACCCAATAAATATCCTTCATCTGACTTACCATCAAATTTTCCCAGAGAGTCAATGGTATTTAGAATAGTCAGAGAGCAGCCAAAAGGTTTTAGAAAACGAATGTTTGGTTTCTGTCCCATGAGTAACTCATAAGGTGTCTTCATCTGAGGTTTAGTTACTGAAACTCTATTCAACACATAGCAAGCAGTACTTATGGCTTCAGCCCAAAAGAGAATAGGTAATTGGGAATCTGCAAGCATTGTTCTAGCTGCTTCTATCAAAGTCCTGTTCTTTCTTTCTGCAACACCATTCTGCTGTGGTGTTCTAGCAATGCTAAACTCTCTCTTGATCCCTTTCTTGGCACAGAATTCATCCATATGCTTGTTCTTGAATTCTGTTCCATTGTCACATCTAATACCTCTTACTTTGAGTCTTAATTGATTTTCAAGGGCTACTATCAGGTCATGGATAGCATCAAAGGTTTCATCTTTGAATCCCAAGAAAAAGACCCAACTAAATCTGCTACAATCATCTGTCACTACCAAGCAGTACTTCTTCTTGTTTAAACTTTCTACTGAAACTGGTCCAAACAGATCCATGTGTAGCAACTCCAAAGGTTCTCTAATATCTCTTTCCCCAAGCTTCTTACATGAAGCTTTATGTTGTTTACCCTTCTTGCAAGCCAAACATGAATGATCAGTCTTGAATGTTTTGGAAGGTAAACCTCTAACTAAATTTCCTTTGACCAGCTTGTTGATGTTCTTAAAATTAACATGACCTAGTCTTCTGTGCCACAGATGTGCTTCTTCCAATGATGCCTTTGCTACTAAACATGTTGCTCTTCCAGCAGAATTGAGACTCTTTAAGTCTAAACTGTATACATCATTGGTTCTTGGTACTCTCAATGTTACCAAGTGATCATCAACAAATTTGAACTCAGGGGAGAGAATGAGACATTCTGTATCAGTGAACAGAATTGGGTACTTCTTGTTACAAATTTGAGATACTGACAAAAGATTGAACTTGAGCTCCTTCACATATCTAACATTCTCAAAATCAATACATCCAGCCTTGATTGTTCCTTTGCCAGTGATTCTTCCTCCATCAGGATCATTACCAAATGCAACTCTTCCTCCATAATATGCCTTAAAGTCTGACAGGATCTCCTTGTCCCCTGTCATGCTGCCAGAGCAACCACTATCAACAATAATATGATCTTTAAGCTCCTCCTCTGGGTTGCCCTGCACATTAAAGAAAAGGGTTAGTTTCTTTTAGGAACCCAAGCCATTACTGACTTGTGTTCCCCTTGTGGAGTGACATACTTGAATTCCTTCAGTATGTAATCTCCACTGGTTTTAAAGGCATGGTCAATGATTATTTGAGTTGGTCCCATGTCCTGTGTTGTAATATCAACAACACTCCCTGTTTCACCCTTATCTGATGAAAGTACTTCTTGTTCCCCATCAGTACTTTCTTTCTTAACCCAATTTCGTTTGACCTTAGGTTTCTCTGATCTAGGTACTCTGCTTGAGGTGTAAGACCTTTTATATGAATTGAATCTCTTAGGTCCTCTATGTGAAAAAGTGTTAGCAGTACCATGAGTGGGTGAAAACTTATCAGTCCTTTGAGAAGGTACTTCTTGAGACTTATCAGAGTGTGAAGGTACTGGTGATTCGGAAAACATTCTTTTCTGGTGAGGGTACCTATAGTCTTTTGAGAAGTTACTATGGTTGACCCTATTTGAGTGATTCCAAACTGGTCTAGTCTCTCTTGGCTTATGGGTGGTAGATCTATTCTTTGGAAACTGACTTAAGTATTCTGAGTGTAAGTCACAGTGCTTAATCAAGTGATCAGGACTATAGCATACATAACATAACTTTCTCTCCATATTCCCAAATCCTCTTCTATGATTAAAAGATTTCCTATAGTAAGCAGTATTTTGAAAAGTTTCTCTTGGAGGTACTGCTGAATGTCCAGCAGTACTTTGAAAAGTTTTTGGAGGTACTGCTTGTTTTTGAAAAACTGTAGGAAACTTTTGATCATTACCCCTTTGAAAATCATTCTTAGGTTTCTCAGAACTAAATTGACCATTAAGCTTCTTCCTAAACTCTAGGTTGTCTACACCATAACGAGAAACATCTGTCCTAAGAGGTTGAAACTGACCAGTGGGTGGAGGAACTGAGTGGTACTCCTTATCTTTCTTAAACTCAGGAGGTGATTCACTAAGTGGTTCCTTATTCCTAGATGTGTTTTCTTCTGAGCTTGTAAGGTCATCATCACTAGGTGGAATCTCTTCCTTAGCACTAGGTGGGGTCTCATCTGAACTACTATCTTCACCATAACCTAGTCCAGCTCTACTGTTTATGACTCTTTGTTTTTCAACAAATTGAACATGTGATAGACCAGCCTGTTTAATACTACCAAGTTTTTCTAACAAAGTATCTCTTTCCTTAGTAATCTTTTCTAATTCAGATACCTTACATCCTAACTTCCATTCACTTAATTTCAATTGGTAATCTTGTTGCTCATATTTTTCTGCCCAAGCCATTTCATTATTTTCATGTGTTAATATTTTGGCTTCCATTGACTCTAAAGTTAATTGATAACCAGCTACCTCAGACCTAGCTGTTCTACAATTATCTCTTTCAGTCACATAGTCTTTAAGCAACTTTTGATAAACATCATTACACTTAGAGCATACCTCAGAGACATTGGATGAACTTGGTGAAGTGGCTACCATAGCAATTTGAACAGGTTCATCTTCATCCTCCATGCTCCAGTCAAAGCTTCCAAGACCATCTCTTGATTCCAAAGCAGCATATCCAGGTTCCTCATCAAAAGCTGTGCCCCAATCAAACTCTTCCATTGCAACCATAGAATAGGTTACAGGTTCATCATCAAATTCAGCACTCCAGTCAATTTCTGCTAAATTTTCTTGAGCCACCAAAGCTTTTCGTTGCGATTCAGTAATAGGAACCTCCTTTCTTTCAACCTTGGGTTGTTCAATCATCCTGTTTGCCTGATATTTTGCAAACTTGCATTCCCTTGCAAAGTGTCCAAGCTTTTGACAATTGAAACATTCAATCTTGGATTTGTCAAAAGTTATACCTTGTTTGGCTTTGAAATCAATTCCCCTTCCTGTCTTGTTCATGAACTTCTTGATCCTAGCAGTGATCATAGCTACTTGCCATCTTATGTCAATCTCTTCTAAAGCATCTTCTTCAATCTGCAACAAGTCTTCTTGATAGGTAACAGGTAAAGTGGCTTGTTGTGCAAAGAAGGAACATACAACTTCATCAGAATTGGTTTTGTTTGTTGGTGATGGGTTGGGAGTAGTTGTGGTTGTGCAAACATGCTGTGAATCACCAACAGTACTTTGAGAAGGATAAGCAGTACTTTTAGTGGAAGTACTGCTTCTGTTTTCAAAAGACACAAAAGCTATGTTGTGAGTTTTCTGAGAACTGTGACCATTCATCTCTTGCTCGTACACTTTCAAATTGTTATAGAGATCATCAAAGTCCATAGACTCCAATCCAGGTTGTCCTCTAATCATAGTAGCAACCACATGCCAGACAGATGGCAAACTCCTTAAGAACTTCAAATTTGCATCTTCAACAGATACCTCTGCTCCATACAGTTCTAGCATACTAAGTAGATTTTGGAATCTGTCATAGGCAGCATCAAGACTTTCTCTTTCACCAACAGTAAAGGTTTCAAACTGCTGCTTCAATAAGTTTCTATGCATCTTCTTTGAAGCATCATTACCTCCAAATCTTGTCTTGATCGCAGCCCATAATTGTTTTGCATCCTTAGCATCATGGAACTTCAGTAGGTGACCATCAGGAATAGCAGACAGCAGTATGTTGAGAGCCTTATCTTGATTTCTCTTTGTAGCTGCTGGTAAGGTTGGTTGAGGTGGTTTGGGTTGTCCTTCAACTTGTAGAGGTTCATCAAGAACAACATTACCATTGACAATTACATCCCATAGAGCATGGTCAGTAATAGCAAGGTACTGCCTCATCTTCATGCTCCAGAGATCATATTCTCCCTTCTTGATGATAGGAATTCTGAGTGAGGTGATGGATGGGATAGGTGTAGCTTTAGTCGACATTGTTGAGGGTTTGTTGATAAATCGGTTTTAAGGGTTTCTTCTTAATCAGAGTCTCCACACAAGCTCTGATACCACTTGTTGGATCGATATACTCTGACCAAACTAACTTGTAGCTTGTCTACGGTTTAACAACTTTGAATGAATTCAAAACTATTAATAATGAAACACTGATATACTTTGCTAAGTATGCGGAATCTACTTCAACAAAGCTAAGAAGAATTAATAAACGACTTTGAATATTATTAAAACCTTGAACCTGCTTTCTTACACAGATTCACTAACAAACTCTAAACTCTAATACTTCTAATAATCGTATATCTCTAATCGCATATATTCGTATCTCTCTAAAACGTATCTCTAATGCCAACCTAGGGATCCTTTTATAGGCACAAGGAAAACCCTAGTCGGTTTACAAACTTGAATAACAAGTAATTCTAATTATAACTCTAATCTAATACGAACATTCTAGAATTACACATTAGTCCTTAAACTATTTGCATAGCAGTCCTTTAACGAGTAGCAGTACTTTGACTAATTAGCAGTACTTTGACTTGAGTAGCAGTACTTTGATATTTCATAGCCCAACAGTTTGGTTTTATTTAGTGCTCCAAAAGATCACTCGTAATGGAGCAAAGGATCACGATTGTCACCCTCTTTCACGCGTCAAACCCAATTACTCTCTCACCCCACCCTAATACCACAAATGAAAGCCAAGTTTTGGAGGTGATTTGGTCAAGTTTTTTACCATATTATTTTTCTTTGTTTGTATGTGTGTAAGTATATACTATATAGTGGGTATGTTTGTTTTCAAGTGTGTCATGTTTGTGGGTTTGGGTCAACCTAGTCAGCTAACAGTTTGTTGGTCTTCACTATGAGTATTTAGTAGTACTTGGTTTGATGAAAGAAGTAAATGCTAATATAGAGTTAAGGAGATGAACCGACGACAATGAACATAGTAACTATTACATCTGGTTAAGGGGTACTTAACCACGCTAAAATTATACCCGACAACTATGTATATTTTTTATTTGCATTTGAGGATCCCACTTGCTCTTTTTCACACATTTTTAAGACAAAAATACATCGTTGGTCCCTAAACTTTCCCAAAAACATCGCTAGGGCCCTAAACTTGGGAAAATCGTCGACGTGAGTCCAAAAGTTGGGATTTTGAGGCTGATTGCGTCCCTTGACCCATTTGGTCTCTGTCAACGCACGTTTTCTATTATATATTAAAGGGCAAAATAGACCTTTCACGTTTATGACTACACCTCTACACCGTAGTTAACCCAACAGTTAACGTTAAGGACCAATCATGAACTTGACTTTGCAACTTGACCGTATCTTCCCTGATACGCTAGTTAATTTTGCGCACGAACCAATAAACCCACCCACCAAACCCCTATACCCACCATAATTACACAAACCCTTATCAAAAACCAAATGCCAAAGTCAAAAAACCTCATTCAATGAAAATCAAAAACGAAATCCAAACTCTCATTTTCCAGAACTCACAAAACCAAATCAAATTCCAACAATACCATGTCTTTTGGATGTAATGTTATCACTAACATGCCGGATTATATTAGCAACATGCCAGATAATGTGATCACTAATATTATGAATCGCTTGCCACTAAAAGATGCGGTGAGGACCGATAATTTAGCGAGAAACTGGAGGTTTAAGTGGACTTTGCTCACCGATGTCATAGTTGATGAGGATTTCTTTTATTTTTTGACAAATAAGTTTGATGGGAGGCATCTTACTAGACTGCTACTTCAGCTCAACGGTCCCGTAAGAAGGTTTGTCTTCTCCATAGAGCCCAAAACGCTGTTTGGACAAGATGACTTCAATTACGAAGAGATTCATGATTGGCTGTTATTTTTGGCTCGACAAGGAATTGAGGAGCTCACTATTCGAAACTGGTATGGTGAACCAGTTATGTTGCCAACCCAACTGTACTCTCGTATGGAGTTGAAACATCTAGAACCTCATTGGTGTACTTTTCCTAGTTTGGTATCTTTTATTAGTTTTCCAAATCTATTGAGCTTAGAATTGTTATCTGTCAAGTTTCATGTTGATGCAAATAATGTTCTAAAAAACGTTATTTATATCTTTCGATTACTTTACGTTTTGAGGATGACAAAATGTGAAATCACGTTACGTTAAAATAAACGTAAACAAGTTTTTAATCGGAAGATCCCGTTTCCACGCAAATCACTCTAGAACAAACTTACAACTTGACAAATGATCAAAGAAGTGATTTTGGGTTTTAAGACTTCACATTTTAATGTGATAAAACATTTTTTTCAAAAATATACATGACAAATTATTTTTGAATAATTAAGAAATGTTTTAATGGAAAAATAAGTTTAAAATTCATAACAGCTATTTTCCCCCCAAAATCAGCTCCAAACTTCCCCAAATAAGTTTTCACCAGAAAAGACAAAATTTGGAGCGTCTTTGTCTGGGACGGCTCCACGGTTCTACTAAATTTAGTGGAGCCGTGGGTGATTTAGTGGAGCCGTCCACCTGTAACGTTCAGATTGTCTTTGCCTATAAATACCAACCCACTTTACAGATTTTAGGCACCCTTTCACACACAGAAACTTCTGAGTTTAAATCTCTCACACCATTTTCTTTTCTTGATCATTTAGTTTAGTTTTTCTTTTGTTCAAGAGTGATCCAATCATCCAACTTAGAGATCATCTTCATTCCTCTTCAATAGCAAGAGAAGAACACAAACTATCCAAGTGGATACAAGGTGTTGTTATTCCTCTTCAAGTGCAAGAGAAGAACTCAAGGTATCCAAGAAGATACAAGAGTTATAGTTGCTAGGTTGTTTGTAACACTTGTTACATACTTGATTGTATCATAGCATACATCAAGATCATTTTTCTTTTGTGAGAGTGTGAGTGAAGATCATTGTGATCTTATAAGAGATAGTGAACATCTCTTGAAGCCATTGGGCTTGTGTGATTGATCAAGAAGATCAAGGGTCATTAGGATAGTGTTAGTCAAGTAAGTGTTGATCATTGTGATCGTGTCGAGATCTTGGTGATCTCTTGAAGCCATTGGGGTTGAGTGTTTGATCAAGTGGATCGTGGTAGATTGGTGCTAGCTAAGATTAGCACTCGACATCTAGCTTAGTGTCGGAAATAGGATAAGCGACGTGTACGGTTTTCTCCGCCTTAAGGGAGGTTGTTGAGATAGTGCTTGAAACTCTCGAGTGTGGTACTCGGGGAGTGGAGTAGGGCGAAGAGGTGCTTCGTAGCCGAACCACTATAAATCCTTTTGTCCCGGTTTGATCTTTTCAACTTTTCTCTTTACTTACTTTACTTATTATTAGTTAGTTTAGTGTGTAGTTCATATTGGTGTTGATTGATTACACATAAGATTCGAATCAAAGTTTTTAATAAGTAAACTTTTAAGAAGATTTCAAAAGAGCTTAAAAACTGGTAAAACTATTCAACCCCCCCCCCCTTCTAGTTTTCCACAATTGGTATCAGAAGCCACGTCAGTCAAGATTTTAAAGTATATTGTATTTTAAAACTTGAATCGATCAATGGATTTCGACAAATATCTAGAAGGGCAATCTATGCAAAGACCACCACTTTTCGAAACCGATTGTTTTATTTATTGGAAAACAAGATTTGAAACGTATGTGAAATCAAAAGACATTGATCTTTGGTATGTTATTACCGAGGGTGACTTTAAACCGATTTAAATGAATCCGGAAACTAAAAAGGATGAAATAGTTTCTTATGATAAACAAAGTGATGAACTTAAAATAAAACTGGCCAAAAATAATGAGGCTAAAATGATGATTTACAATGCTTTGCCTAAAAAGGAATTTGAAAGAATTTTCATGTGTAATACGGAAAAAGATATTTGGAAAACTTTGTTAGTCACTCACCAAGTTAATAATCAAGTCAAAGAGAACAAGATTGATCTTCTTGTTCAACAATATGAACAATTTCCATTTCGGAAGATGAGTTAATAGATAATGCTTTTGCTAGATTTAATACTATTATCACCAGTCTTAAAGCTCTTGATGAAGGTTACTCTAGCAAGAATTATGTTAGGAAGTTTCTTAGGGCTCTACATCCTAAATGGAGAGCAAAGGTCACCGCCATTGAAGAGTCAAAGGACTTGGCAACATTGTCACTCGATGAACTAATAGGAAACTTGAAAGTTCATGAGATGATAATCAAGAAAGACTCTGATATAGTTAGAGGCAAAAGTGAAAGAGTTAGATCTCTAGCATTAAAGGCCAAGAAGGAGTCTAGTGATGAGGAATGTTCGAGTTTCGATAGTGAAAATGAAAAATATGCATTAGCGGTTAGGGACTTTGTTAGCTTTAATTTTATAGATTAAAGTGATGGTCATTCACATTGTTAGAACTTTGTATGATATGTCTATCTAGTCAAGGTAAATGGGCTTGTATTAGAATCATCAAGTATTGTAAAAGACCAATCCTTTGGTCAAAAGCCCACAAGCCCATCAAAAGCCTTTAGGGCAATAACCTTGTAATATATAAAGCACCTTATCTCCTCATTTGTGAGGTGGTTCAAGTGTGTGTAAAGAGTGTGTTCTTTAATAAGAAGTAAACTTATCATCATCACTATCATTCTCTTTCATATTATACGATCTAAACATATACACCACTGTCCCATCCTCTTGTGCTTAACGAGACATCATATGTGTGATAAAGAGTGATCTCAAGCTACAACAAGTGGTATCAACAGCCATCTTCGAGGTAGGAGTTCTTTGTATTCGGTTCTTGTTAAAAATACATTGTGTTGCGTTTTATTTTATGTGAAACGTGGCTCTTGTGTTTTCTGTGGCTATTGTACGCAAGATTGAAGAACAAAGGGAGTATTTTTGTTTGATCCTAGAGGATAAAACACCCATTGTTATTTTTTCTTTCTCTAGAAAAGTTACAATTTGTGTTTTACATCTATTCGATCCATACAAAAATCAAGAGTTAAGTTGTGGTTGTTTTATTGTTCTAACGACTTGGTATGTGAAGACTTGCTATTCTTTCAATCGATCACAATACTTGTGTGTTGGAATGTTTGTTGTTCTTGGTTCCTAGATCGACAATCATCAAACAATCTTGTATAAGATTTGTTTTTGGATAAGATAGTGATAGATGTGATTGATTAGAGTTAGTAGAAGTTAGTAAAAGTTGGTGAGTTGGTAAGAAAATACTTAGAAGAAGTATGGGAGTGGCAGTGGAAAGCATGGGTAGGTAAGGCATAAGGACAAAAAGTTGGTAAAAAACTGCAGATTATCGAAATTGGCTCCTTCATCGTTTTATCGCAATTTAGAAATTCCATCGGAATTGGAAGCTGTAAGGTTCTATCGCAAATCAGGCTGTTTTATCGTAATTTGATTTCCGACAAATTTATCGCAATTCAAATTTTGATAATTTTATCGCAATTGGCACTTTTGGTAGTTTTATCGCAAATCAGCAAAACAATTCTGTCCGAGATCTTTCCTCAATTGCGATATCGGACAACAAAGCATTTGCGATATCGGACAAAGAAGCAGTTTTTAGAATTGGCATTTTTAGTCCTTGTCTTTTCCAGCAGCCTTAGGGAACTTTCAGAATTGGCAGTTTTGGCCCTCGTACTTCTGTGAAACGATTTCAAGTTAAATAAATTTTAAGGATTTGATTCGAACGTAACTTCGTCAACTCAAAAGTGAACTCGGTATTTTCATACTTGTATAAGTGTGTAAAATACTTCGACAAACGAATATCTACCTCTTATATGAGAGTGTTAGATTTTTATATAAATTACCAATTTATATAATTTAGATATATTTCTATCTAAATTGACATTTTGCCATAATTTGTATAAATTTTGGTCAAATTGAAATTTCTATAGAAATTGTCATTTTATCTAAATTGTAATTTACATAACCTTTGTCGAAATTGTAAACTTTTGAATTTGTCTTAATTATACTCTAATCAAATTTAACTTCAACCATCATCAACAACACAACAAGACTTCGCAAAAACAAACAAGCTTAACCTTCAACAACCTCAACTCCTATTTCGTTGCAACGATCCTGAATCAACTTTATCACACTTCGGCACTAAATTGAAAAGGAAATGCAAATGAAAGAGAGAGAATCAAGGAAAGCATTTAAAGAGTTCAAGACTCAAATTGAAAAAGTCATCAATTCAACTGGGTATGATTCAAGGTTCGCTCAGGCATTTGAATACTACATAAGATTCCAATTTCATCATTTCCAAGATCAACTCAAACAAAGCCTGAATCAATATGAGAAGATACTGAATGAAGAAGAACTTTATACGCACAACTGCAAGGAAGCCCTTGAAGTGATCAAACCTCAACTTCAGATTATACTGCAACCTTGGATATTGAGTCAGTCAGAGTTTCTCAATGCGTTTTACCAACGATTTTGGCTAGACTTCAAAACCTTCCAAACCCAATGTATCAAGAACATGAGTGGACTCGAAAAGATACTTGCTGAAGAAGAAGTTGAGCTTAATGAGATTGAAAAGCAGAAACGGGAAAGGGAGCACATTGAAAGAGAAATGCTATTAAAGGAAACAGTGGTGAATGAGAAAGAGACAAACAAAGATGAAGAGACAGTCGATGAGGGTACAACATCTGATGCTAGCTTGGTTTTAACGGGAAGTGACACATCATCAGAACAGCAGGTTGACAACAGTAGTCCAAGGAATGATTCGGATGCTGATAGTACACACAGGAATGAAGCTGTTTGGGATACTGAGGCTGACCATATCAGACTTTCATCCGACATAGCAATATTGGCTACGGTACAACATTCACATGATAATGATAATGTTGTTTTGTTCGATAATGTGTTTGCTCATGACAAGACACATCCTGCGCATCCTGAGTCAATCAGTGACACATATGTGGTGAATCGGTTTGATAGTAATATCACTCTTACAACTCCAGATATGGATCCTAATGGAGGTGAGCCTGCCTAGGATGAATCTTCTCATGATCAAGATCATGCCTTATTTGCTTCTTTAATCGATAATTTCAAACATGAACTTGAAAAGTGGAAAGAGGACAATCGCAAAGCTAAACAAACCAACGTAAGCTAAACAAACCAACGTCTTATTGTCCAAAGAGCTTGAGGGATTTAAAGAAATGGAAAAAGATTTTGAAAAAATAACTAAAAGCAAAGACATTGAAATCTCAAACCTTAAATCTCAAGCTCAGAAATTTGAAATAAACAAAGATGTTCTCACACCAATCTTAAAACGAAATAAAGAACTTGAAGTTGAGTGTAGCAAAGCCCTGTCACGTGAAAAACTTTCCATTCAAAAAATGGATGCAAGTATGGGCCCCGCAAACATAAAGATCCAAGCGCTTTTAAATGAGAACACTGGTTTAAAAATTAAATACTTAATGCTTCAGGAAACCACTTCAAATTTTAAGATTGTTAATACAAAACTTGAAAATGAGAATCAACAGATTTTGAAACGAGCAAACAATCTTGAAGAAAAACTTCCAAAAACAGGTCAAAGTGTTCAAACTCTTCAAATGATGCTTCCTAAAGATAAGAACGCTCATCAAGGAAAATCCGGAATTGGCTTTGAAAATAACTTGCAAAATGAACAACCATGTTTTCTAAACAAAATGGATGCTCTGTTCATTCCAGAAGATGAAGATAAAACTGAAAAAGAAAAACGCTTAAAAGTCAAACGAACAAAAAGCCCATTATCGTACCAAGGCTTTGTGTTTGGTTGTACACAACTGACTGATATACCAAAAGAACCTTTGAAAAAAAAAGACACAAATGTGAAAAGATTTTTGAAAGAGGTTCAACTTGCTACTTATAATGCTAATTTATGGCAAAATAAAGCAAGAAAACAGTTTTGTACTCTAAAACAGCACATTGAGCTTATGTTACAGGTCGTTCGGTCTAAACAACAAGACACCCATAGTGATCGATATAATCCTCTTGCAACAGACATATACTTTAGAAGGGAAGTTCAAAAGATTTTCAAAGAAGAAATTGAACCTCATGTGAAAAATATCAACTTAAGTTTTGAATATTTTGAAAGTTATCTTGTCAAAGAAATGAGGGAAGATTTAAGGTACATACATTCTCTTGAAGATGAATTTGATGAAAAATGTCTAACACTGGATATTCAAAAAGCCTTTTTCACAAATCAAATTGAGTCACTCAAGTCAGTGTCTGTCAGCCATGAGTATGAGAATGTGGATTCTGAACAAACATCTTCTTTGAAATATGAAAATCTTTCTCTCAAAAAGAAAATCACTGAACTTTCAAAGGAAGTAGCTGAAGTCAAAGAAGAATTGTCAAAAAGAATTGCTTCTTCTAAAAACCCTTTGACAACAGTGCTCAAAGAAAAGGAACAGATTTTTAAAGAAAATTGTGATGATGCCAAAATCAAGTTTGATTTGGACGAACTTGATACAAAAAATATTGAATTGGAACATGCTGTGGCATCATTACAAAAGGAAAATGAGCATTTGAAACAGACTTACAAAAACCTGTTTGATTCAATCAAACGTTCACGAGTTCAGACTCAAAAATCAATCACGAAACAAAAAGAGACTGATGTTTTGAAGTCTCAATTGTCTGAATTCGCTGACAAAAAGTTTAAAAAGATTTTGCAAAAGATTGAATCAATGAAGCAGAAAAAGGTTAAGTCTCAAATCACAAAAGTTTCCTTTCCAAATCCCCTGTTTGATTCTGATACTCCAGATTTTGAAACGGAAAATGCAAATCATGTGCTTCAAACAAAAGTGCTTAAGCTTGAAACGCTTTTAGCTCAACGTACAAACGATCTTGAGGATGCCAAAACTGATCTTTTCAACAAAACGAACAAATTCGAAACATATTTTGAAAGACTTGAAAAAGAAAATATTGTGTTCGAACGGAAATTGGCTCATAAAACGGATGATTCAAAAGCTGAAAAAGATCAATTTTTGAAACAAATTGCTTCTTTGGAATATAAATTGGCATCTCAAGATCTTCTTCAAAAAGAATACAATGATTTGCGAATGTCATACAATGCCTTAAAAGCAAAGTTTGATGTTCTCCATCGATCAAAAGGCAAATCTCCTGTTTCAAATCTTTCAACACCAGAAGTGAGTATTTCAAAGAAGGTTTACACGGGTGAATCTTCAAAACCATTTTCAAAAAAGGTTTCTCAGTTTACCACCTATTCTTTGCAAAAAGGAAGGAAGTTTTTAAAGAAACCACAATTTTCTGAAATACTTACTCCTCAAAAGCTTTCAAGATCACATACTTCTAATGAAGAGAACACAGGTTTTCAAACTCCACACTCTCGTTTTACACGGGTAAAGCAAGTGTGGAAACCAAAGCAAAGTCATTCAAACTCTGAAATGCTTCCGCTACAAAACAAGAATGACTCTACTTCAAGTTTTAAAACTCCAAAAGAGACAACGGGTTTCTCAAACAATTTTCAAACGAAAAAGAGTTTTAAATCACCGTTGATTCCACAAGTGTTATTTCCAAATGAAACACCGGTTTTCAGTCCTCGTTGGAATTCAACTTCTTTGAATCAGATTGACACAACTTACAAATGGTTTTCAAAATTTGCTAAACCCGTTGGCGCAGTGCATAAATGGGTTCCAAAGGTTGTTGTCTAATCTGATCTCATAATGGCTTCTAATCATATCGGATTAGGACCCGCGCTTAACCTAATGGCTTCGGAACATCTCAGTTTCGGACCCGAGCTTCAAAGAAAGGAAAGTGCTTCATCAAAAATTTCGAGCACTTATCCTAAAAATCTAAATGGTTTGTAAGTATTTCAGCTTACAACCCGGGCCTCAACGTTTTGGCTTATGTACACATAACAGTGCATAACCCATTTTTCAAAGAAAGGACCCTGTTGTACACTTTATTGCAACAATCCTAAAAGAAAAGAAGTTTTCACGCAAAGTTTTTCAAATCAAACTTCTTAAGATTTTCAAATCTTTACTCCCCAATTCGCTCCAAAGTTTAAAAATATCAAAAACAATGCAAGTTTTGAGGGGGAGTATTTCAAAAAGAAATTTGTTCCAAAAAGTTCATGCAAAACCGTTTCTCCCTATTAGCTTTCCAAAAACAATGATTTTAATCAAACGGTATCAAAAATACCATCGAAATGCTATTTTTGAGGGGGAGAAATGTGATTGAAATGTGATCGTGGTTGGAATCTCAAACGAGCTCTTCAAAAGACTCAGATTAACCCTCGAATTGACGAAAGCTAAATGTCAGAAATCGAAAAGACATGTCCTGGACGGGTAATAATTTCAAGCTGGTCATCCAGTAATATAAACGTGTCTCGCAAAGGACTTGTCTGAGTAGAATGTACCAATTCGAGAGATGATCTTTGAATATGACCGGGACGGGTAATAATTTCAAGCTAGTCTAACTAGTGATGTAAGCGTGTCTCGCGAAGGTCATGTTCATTGAAATTCGATCATTTCAAAATGTGCGAACTCTACCCAACATGTGCAGTTTATTTTAAAAATGCATGAGCACATGTGAAAGGGGAGTATTTCATAAATGCAAAACTCTCTAAGTGTTATCTAAAATCTGTTTTTCTCATAAACACTTTGAGAGATTTTCACAAAAGGTTTTATGGCATGTGATCAACAAATCTAAGATAATCATGGAGTAATAAGGTGATTATGGTTAGGTAATGTCCAATGATCCACCAGAGCCGGAGGGATCTACCCAAGGACAATTCCAATAGATTAGAATTAGAAGTCCTTAGGTATGATTGAAAAAAGGAGTAAAAGAGAAAGGAGAAAGAAGGGGTTGAAGAATGAAAAAGAAAAGTTTAATGAAAGGGTGAAAAGAAATAGCCCTCCATGAAAACTTAGGAAAGAAACCGGGTCAATCCATCTACTATCGGTACTCACTAAGGTGATACTGATATTGAAGACAATACGTCATGGACCCAGTGACGCGCTGCACAACCCCTCCTTACCACTCAGATATCTCTTAAAAGATATTTGTTTCATTTCTCACGGAGATCAATGCATAATCTATCGGCCTCTCACTCCGAGATGAGTTGATATTGAAAAGGTGGCTCTCTGCTCCATGCCTCCGATGACTAAAACCAAAACGCACATTATAGAGTCTAGAGCCATGAGATTCATCAAAGATCTCTTAGGTACACTTTCAATGCAATACACTTGTGTTCATCAAAAAGGATACAAGTTGTATGAGTCTTAATGAGATCTGAACCTGTAAGCGCTGGACGAATTATTGCTAACTGTTTTATGCAGGTACTGAGGAAAGTCCATCAACCATCATATGTCTCAACATCTATATTGGAAGATTCGATGCTGTGAATACATGAAGATGTTGATCAAGGCAAAGAACAATCAAAGGACGATACGAAAAAGATCACAATGCATGAAGGAACAAAGAATCACAAAGTTCAAGACCCTGAAGTCTAAAGACCTAATCACGTGGTGCATCTTTTGAATGACCATCCCTTAGGGGGAGATTGTTAGCTTTAATTTTATAGATTAAAGTGATGGTCATTCACATTGTTAGAACTTTGTATGATATGTCTATCTAGTCAAGGTAAATGGGCTTGTATTAGAATCATCAAGTATTGTAAAAGACCAATCCTTTGGTCAAAAGCCCACAAGCCCATCAAAAGCCTTTAGGGCAATAACCTTGTAATATATAAAGCACCTTATCTCCTCATTTGTGAGGTGGTTCAAGTGTGTGTAAAGAGTGTGTTCTTTAATAAGAAGTAAACTTATCATCATCACTCTCATTCTCTTTCATATTATACGATCTAAACATATACACCACTGTCCCATCCTCTTTTTCATAACGAGCAACTTAAGTGTGTGATAAAGAGTGATATCAAGCTATAACAGAATTTAAGAAATTCTTTAGGAGAAGTGGTAGGTTCGTTAGGCAACCTCGTGATAAAAAGAAGACATCACAAAAGAACCGAGTTGAAAAGAATGGGACAAGTGATAGGAGATGCTTTAGATGCGGTGATTCTAATCATCTCATAGGAGAATGTCCCAAACCACCGAAATCCAACAACCAACGAGCTTTCATAGGAGGCGCTTGGAGTGATAGCGGTGAAGAAGAAGAGAAGAAGCCCAACGATGAAACATGCCTAATGGCTCAAGCTTCTAATGAGGTACATTCCGACTCTTCTTACTATAGTGATCATAATTCATCAATAGATGACACTAGGTTACATGACGAATACAATAAACTATGCGAGGTTAGCTCTAAGATTTTAGGTAGAAACACAAAACTAAAATTAAAATTGCAAGAACTTGAATTGCTAATTTTAGAACTAAAGGATCAAGTCAAAAGACTTGAGAAAAATAAAGAAGTAGACTTAGGATGTGGGTCATGCATAAGTCTTCAAGTAGAAAACGAAAAACTTAAAGAAAATGCTTTGAGAATCACTAAGTTCGAAGAAGGAACTAAAGCACTTAATGAGATGCTTGAAAACATTAGATATAATGAGCATGACCGTGCGGGTTTAGGATTTGACCCAAATCAGGCTTCCACAAGTAGTACTAAACATGTAAAATTTGTAAAGCCTGAAGTTTCTGAGTCTAAAGGTGACGGCACCACTAAAGATACAGACGACACCACTAAATTTAGTGGTACCGTGGTACCGTCTGGCGCTGAAGTCAGAACTGGGTCAATCTTGAAAAATAACTTAAGTCCTAAACCAAGTCACATAGTTGTAGATGGTACTAAAGTACCTATTGCTAGCATAGAGGAAGTCAAAAGCCTTTACAAATCCCCGTCAGCTCCTGAACTTGGATTTGTAAAACCCGACACTAGGTCAACGAATCCTCCACCTAGAAAAATAAATTCACCCAAACCTCGGTCTAGAACTCCTCTACCGAGAGGTAACCTTAGAAGACAAAATCATCCAAGTGACTTTTCTGTAACTTGGAGTAACCGTCAATCTCAAAGTTACCTACCATGGGAAATGTGTCCTCCATTCTCACATCCTAAACAAATGCAACGAATGCGTAGGATGTTTAACTCTAACAACTTTGGACCCATGAGATATTAGGGACCAGATGTTTGAACTTCTGTTTTGCTAGATAAACATAGTTGTAAATAAACTTGAAGTCTAACAAATGGAGAATGATTTGTGATCAAACAAATCTTGTGACGCAAAAGTCAAGTCATGTATCATGTACCTAGCTTTCAAACAAAGGTAGTCTTGTTTTCAAGTTTTAAGGGCAACACCTCAGGCTCACGTACGCTTTCTTAAAACACCCTTTGTTGGAAGAAATGCTAGACATATAGTGTAGTTAGAATCTAACTTAGTAGGCACTATCACAAAGAAACGAAATTCACATTTCATCATGACTCAAATATTTGTCAAAGATTATCATGACATACTCAACTTGTCCAGAAATGTACAATGATCGCTCAAAGATCATGCGTGACAAGTATGAGATGAGCAATGATGAGTGAATCAAGTTTCTTCCCTAACCCGTATATAATACTACCTGAAGAAAGTATCCCCATAAACTTAAGTATACTATATGTATAAGATACATAGCTTAGAAAAATCTTAATCATCATTAACGCCCATATCCGCAAAAATGAATCTCACAAGAGACGATGAAGGTGAGTGCGCGGATATCACTAGGTTAGGGGCATGATAGGTAAATTGGTTTACCTAACGGCAAGTAGGCCTATTGTCATGTCTAGTGTCTGGCTTTGTGCCCACTTGTAAGAAGGATCCTAAAACTTCTTACCTTAAAGTGTTTGATGTATCTTCCGATGCATTAAGGGCACTATACACTTGAGATTATGATATCTCAAGGGGATTGATGTGCAAATTGTTGTCTATATCAACCATGATAATGCGGGAGAGAATGTGGAATGAAAAAGAGTGGAGTTTGCACCTTCATAGGTTGTTGCCTAACTTCTTGATTCTTCAAGAACAAACAACTCTTGTTATCTCCACAACCGAAGCCGAATACGTAAGCGCCGGAAAGGCATGACAACAAGCACTATGGATGAGACAAGCTCCAATCAAATGAGGCGTCCATCTCAACAACACTCCTGTGAAGAGTAACAGCCGAGATGCAAATAGACTTGACCGAGAACCCCGTGGTTTGCTCATGAACGAAGCTCATCAAAGTACGTCATCTCCTCCATCACGACAATGTCCAAAAAGGAATCTTTTCTTTGGAAAAGTTTTCCTCTAAGGACAACATCGTTGATATTCTAACCAACACATCCTTCACATCCCGCTCATGACTATTTGAATATTTCTCTGGAAGTATTAAAGTCATCCCTTACGTTTTATCTCGTGACTTACTCAATATTAAGTCACTCATCTCGTCCTTCTAATGACCACTCAAATATTTCATTGGAAATATTGAAGTCATTCCCGACGTATCGCTTCATGACTTTTCAAGTCATCTCTTTCACTTCTCTCATGACTATTAGACATTTCACTTGAAATTCTAAGTCATTTCCCCACGTCTCGTCACATAAATATTAAGTCATTCCTTACGTCTTGTATCCCAACTAATTAAATATTTCATTTGAAATATTGTAGTCATTCTCCTAATCTCAACTCACGACTTTTACTTATTTCACGGGAAATACTGAAAGTCAATCCTATTTTCCTCCGATGACATATTGGTTATTTCCTTGGAAATACTAAGGTCATTCCTTGTCCTCCCGCCTAATCGTTTTCGTCAAAAAGTTTATTAGGTATAAACTTCTTCCTCGCGTCAAAAAAGTCTTGCTAAATAAGTAAGATTAATCAGTTAAGAGTCGAAACAGAAAAAAAATGGGCCTTACAGACCCACGGCTCCACTAAAGTGGCACGACACCACTAATGTTTAGTGGTACTGTGTATCTGAGAAAATGCCCATTTTTCTTCCACTTTTCTCTGCACACTCATTTCAAACAAACAAACTCATTCCCTCCTGCTGTCACAAACCGAACCCACAACCAAAATCCTATTACACACTTGCTAATCAAGTTCAAGGCTTTGGAATCAACAAATCCTAATCAATTCAACACAAATTGTAAGTCAATTATCTTTAATTTCTTTTCAATTTGAGTCTAGGGTTTGTTCATATGCATAAATTTGAATTGGGGATTTTCAATTTTTGAAGAACTTTTGTGAGATTAGGACTAGGATTAGACAATATAGTACTGACATGATTCCCTAAACCTAGGATCTTCATAAACCCACTTATATTGCATAATCTAGTCCGAATTTTCCTACTTAAATTGGATTAAGATTAATTGTTTTCAATGGAATCATGTCTAGGATGATTAAAAATGGATTAGGAATGATTAACTTTGAGGCTTTTCTATTTTTAAATTTTTGGCGCCACATTGAGCCGTTTTCCAAACATCCCAATTCCATTGTTTTCGAAAATGTTCACGAGTCTAGAATCATGAAACATTTTTTTCGTACATTGTTGATGCAAATTAAAAATGTTTTGGGCATGCATACATGAACTCTCAAATATGGATCGACCTACATAATTAATATGTATTATTCGACATATTTGATTGAGCAAAAGTAAAGTTAGGAGTGTTTGGGTAATCTCATTAGGTTTATTTTAGAGTCGAGATTACCGCACCTCCACATCATTTGCATTTATGCACACACACACATTAAAGTTGTGATCACTAAAATGCAACAAGTTAACATATATAAAATTATATTTATGTAGGTAACGATGCCTCGTACTGATTATCAAGATACCAAACCCTACATTCCCCGTCTTGTAGATAATCCAAACATCCCCATTGAACAAAAAGCATATCTTGCTAAAGTCCAAGATCGATATATACATGAAGGTCGTGTAGTTGATGCTCATTACGTTCTCTTGGATAACATCCAAGTTTGTTTCCCCACCATTGACTTTGATTGCTTATACAAAATAAACAATCAAATTTGTCCTCGTTTTGTCCTCGAGTTTTATAGTCGAGTCCGTACCTTCACTGATGTGGATGGTAATGTCTTCCTTGATTTTTGGATCCAAAACCAAAATATCATCCTGTCCGTCTTCGAGATTGGTGAAATTCTCGGTGTTCCTTCGTATGGTCAGTGTGCATACACTGAAGACCATTCCCTCGAGTCTCTCTTCTACAATCTAGAAAATCAAGGTACTTATCGTACTGAACTCCCCGACCTCGAGTCCATCAAATGTGTCATCTGTGGAAAACTAGAAGGGGGGTTGAATAGGTTTTACCGTTTCTTTTGTTTAATTTGTTAGTTCTAGGGAAACAATCACAAATTAAGTTATCACACAATATAAACTAGAGATAAAGAGATGAAAGATCAAACCACATAACACAAGTGTTTATAGTGGTTCGGTTTGCAAGAGATCCTTATCCTTGCCCTACTCCACTTCCTCGAGTTGCTTACTCGAGAGATATCTTTCACTAAGAAACAAACTCCCTTCAAGGTGGAGAAAACCTTTACACGTCGCTTACTTCCTTTTCCGGTACTAAGCTAAACACCGGGTTCTTTCACAAGGTAGAACCAACCTGACGTCGCCTAATTACTTTACCGACACTAAGCTAGATGTCGAGTTCTTTACACGGGTACAACCACTCCCTACTCTCTTTGTGCTTTGAGGACTAAAGCACTAACCACACTTACTGATCTAACTGATACAAATGACAAGAAACACTTAAAGTGTTTACACAGAACCTATACTATAACTTCACAACAGTCTGCTTGTTTGAAGCTTGTTAACTTGATCTTCTTTGCTACAAAAGAAACATCAATGATATATATAACTACTGTGGTTAGTAACTAAAGTGAATGTATGTGTTTTTCTTTTCTAAGTGGATGATTAGATCAAATGCCAAGCCTGCTATTTATAGGCAAACAAAGCAAGGCTCCTACGGATCCGGCGGATCCCTCAGAAGGGATCCGTCTTTGTATAGACTTGGATCCGCGGTATGACAGCTAATGTTGCACGTGAGATCTCCTCAAATCTTTCCATATCCTTGTGTTGTCAAATCAATATCTTCCAATGTCAACTATATAGCTTGAGTATCTAATCAAGATATCACACAATCTTACCAAGATTGTATTTGTGATGTATACCATGATATCACTTTGTAACTTTTAAATTAAAGTTTCCATTAAAGGAAATACACATGTATATGTAATATAATGTTAGTGATCATGTTAAATGAAAGATGTGTTTTGAAAAAGACTTTAACTAGTATTTATAATTTGCTTAAGGAATATACTTTGTGTTTGTCATGAACAAAACATAAGCAAAGATCGTAAAATATAAATAACGTTTTTAGTACGATATTTGTATTAACAATCTCCCCCTTTTTGTTGATGACAAAACATAAATTATATTTTTAATCAAACAAGTAAATATAGTTTAAGTCCTTTTAAAAATATAGATTAAGTTTTGAGTTATTCAAATTTTGATTACTATTATGAAATAACTTAGTATGAATCTAATTATGCAAACTTAATCCTTTTTCCTTTCTCCCCCTTTTTGTCGAAACAAAAAGAAGAGGTACGTAGCGGAATGCAATTTTGAGAACTTTAATAGCTCCCCCTTGTTTTATACTCCCCCTAAATGGAGTAACAAGTAAATGATGCATAAACCTACAAGACAAATGGTTAGAATATGAAAGATTTATGAAATGCTCCCCCTCGATGTATACTCCTCACTTCTCGAGTACCAACGTATACTTTGAAGGGTATGATATGCTGCAAATGAGGTGTTAGTAATGAATGACTTCAATGAAGAAGTAGAATGCTTGTGAAGTAATCTTCCAATCAAGCCTTTAAATATGTTTTGACTTTTAAAAAGTCAAAGCTAAGTGTCTGATCATTATTTTTACCTAAAGCAATCATAATCAAGGTATAATATAGGTTAGATAATGATGTTAGTTCACAATGATAATGATAATATGCAATATGTTAATCACTCATAAGCATAAAACATTACATTCATATATATTGAAAATTTTGTGACAAGAGTCATAATGATGGTACAAGTACAATAAAAAGATATCCTAGAGAGAAAATTAAAAAAATCCTAAAGCAACAATTTAAAAGGTCCTATATGATGTTTAGATGCTCAAGAATGTGTTGAGAATGATGGTTCTTGTTAGTACTGACAATGACTTGCTAAGAATGAAGATGATGAGATCCTATGATGGCGTTCTAGACACTGAAGATGTTCTAGATAATGAAGTGTGAGATGAAAATTCTAGACTCGTTGGTTACGAGAAGGTTGTTTGGTTTATGAATGGTAAGAAACTGACCAGGTACCCATGGATTGGGCGGATCCAAAATTTTGGTTCCGTCTTTATTATCTTTGGGTTCTGTGTGACAGAAATTGATTTGGTCAATTTTTGTCGTTTTGATCTAATGAAGGTTCAAGCTAAGGTTTATTTACTTACAATTATTGATTAGGTTTAATTAATCCTAATCAAAGTTTAAGGAGACTTAAAACATCTCTTTTAAGAGGTTTGTTAAACACATGATTGTGTTTTCATGAGGTTTTGGTGCAGAACTATAATGTAGAGCTAATAAGGTGTTATGATGATAGCATTGACTAATCTTAAAGGGTGTTCATCTTGTATGCCTAAATCACTTTTTGTGTCAAAACAAGATATCATTAATTATTTTAGAGCATAATTATACATTGAAAATTTGTTTGTGACATAAATCTCAAACATACGATTACACATGAAGGTTCCTAGAGACGATAAAATCTTAAAAGTAATTATTGCGATGATACTACAGACTTCTATTTTGCTTGTTTTGATGATGACATTATAAAGGCAAGCCATTTAGTTTCTAAATTACTAATGTCGTAGAGGTTAGAGACAATATTATTGTCATCTTGAGTGTTTGTTTTATTGATCCACATTGATTCATCCAAGTGTTGAAGAGTGGTAATTATGTCATGTGATGGGTCTATTATTAAGCTTGAAGATGGGGATGAGATTCTTTCTTTAGGTGGTGATGATTGTGGTGAGGAGTCAATTGTTGTGGAAACACTTGGTGAAGTGATAATTGGTGTGGCATTTGTTGTGTTGATAATTGATGTGATATGGTATTGAGGTTCATGAATCTTCGGATGGAGAGGATGGACTATCATGGGTTCTAAGTTTTCAAGACTTATTTGTGGAGAATTGGTTGATGTAAGTAGAAGATCTTCTAATTCTTCAAGATGTGGTTGTGGAGATGTTGGTGGTGTCCTAAAGAGTTCCATAGGTTTGAGTTTTGGTGAGGATGGTGATAATGCAGACTTCTTAGGTTGTGGTGGAGCGGGAGCGAGTGGTGGTGTGGTTGCTATAGGAGTAATGGTAGGAGGTGATGTTGTTGTATTAGATGAGTTTGTAGCGGGTGAATTTGAAGAAGAGTATATGTTGATTATGGGAGTCGTAATAGGAGTTGTTGTGGTGTTTGTGGATCTAACAGGAAAGGTTACATTACGAAGTGGGTTTGCATACCAATAAGGTCTGACACTAATTCTAGCTGTTTGTCTGTATGGTCTAGACATGTGAACTTTCTGGAGATGATATGTGAATTTTGTGGAGGTTTAGTGTGCTATGATCATCTCTAAGGTTCTAATTTATACTTCCTAATTGTATGAAAATTGATGTTTGGATTAAATGAGTGTGAATATCTATGACTTGAAACAAGATAAAGTTGTTTGTCCTATTGACAAAGTCAAACCATAGAAATGGAGTTGACATAATAGTGTGTAGAGAGATGACTCAAAAGAGTTAAATTTGATTGATTAATAGGAGTAAGTTCAGTCTATATATGATGGGATAGAACAGATAAATCAAATTATGCAAGAAAATATTCTTTGAATATCATAATGGTTTCTAATGGTTTGGAACAGAGATTTGTGCAGGTCATATCAAGGAAGTCAATCCATTGAGCTTTAGTTGAGTAATATGTTGTGGATTTGCAGTTAATACAAGAAGATAGTGAAAAATCTTATGATTTGATATTACCACGGATTTGAAGGATCCCTAAAAAAGGGTTCCTTATTTGTATTGGTTTGGTAACTCACACCTAAAGTTCAAAATTTTCAATTTTGGTGGGAAATTTTGTCCCTAAGTTTCTAAGAATTCCTATATGATTCTAAGATGAATTATGATCAGTGAATGAATCCTAAATGATACTAAACACTAAGATTTAAGAATCGAGATGAGTCGAAAAAGTTTTAGACTTACTTAGAAAGCTGCGGATCCAAGTAGTATCAAGTGCGGAACCAAAGTGAGGGGTCCGCCAAATCCGCAGGTTGGAGGATGGCGGAACCAACGATAAGCCTTGGCGGATCCAACTTTAAGGATCCGTCGGATCCGTACCCTAATTTTCTAAAACGCATCAGGAGTTAAGCCAAACATAGGTTTAGACTTGGTAAATTGATAACCCCGAGTGTTATCAATCTGCAATAATCAGTTAGTTCTCATACACAAAATAAAACACAATCAAGTATGAAAATAGACCTTATCATTAAACTTCATCATGAACGATGTTTAAGCCAAACAGTGGCATAAGTTTGGAAAATTGATAACCATGTGCATTATCATCAGTTAAAGTTGAGCTAGAACACATAAGCATAAAGTACTAAAGACATGTCTTAACAAACATAGAAATATGATCATATAGGATTTAAAGAGCTACTGTTCTAAACGTTCATTTATTCTCGCTTTTCTTTTAATACTTTGAGTATTTTCTTTTGATCTTTTCGGAGTTTCATCATCCATCGTCCTGCACACTTTAGAACTCCCTTTGTTTGTCGGCTTTCCGCAGATTCATTATTGAGAGATGGAAGTTGACTCAAGTAATCTAATAGCGGAAGTTTTGAGTTAGGTAATCCATCTTCGTCACTAGCTGATGAAGATGATGAAGATGAAGATGAGAGACAAGCTCGTTTAACTTTTCCTACTTTCACTCTATGGTCACTAAGAGGGACAAAGGTGTGTTTGATTTCGGGGTAATCTGGGACAAAACCAAAAGAATTTGGAAGGATAGGAGTGGAAGCTTTGAACAAACGAGTGAGTAGCATTCCATATGGTAATGTGGTTTTCCCTAGGACACGTATATCAACCATTCTCTTGGCGATATAGTAAGCAAGATTGAATCTTTGATGAGTTGAAATACAATAGAGCATGTAGCATAGTCCGCATTCACGTGATCTTTGTTACCAATAGTACTAATGACATTAGATCTTAGAATTTCTTCGAGTCTCTTGAACTCAGGTTTGAGTTCATTGAGTTCCATGGCAAATGGATCTCGATTGACATCTTTGCCCCGAAGTTTCTTAATTGGATTGGTTCTAGTGTTAAAAAGATGATCTCGGATAATTTCTTTAGGAGTTAGGGAGTGTCATATGGATGTTCCCGTCCTAGATTTGAATTTAGAATGGTTAAGGACCATTTGTCAGAGTAGAAGCATGTTCCTTCACTTGGAATGTGTAACACTTTCCCAAAATGGTCTAAAGGAAAATTGTAGGAGTTTGGGTTAACATTGAGTTGATGCTAAATGATCCATTGTCATCAAAATAAGTTTACTGAGGCATAAAATTCGAGAATGAATCGAGGAATGATAGGTTCATCTATGTCGAGAAGTGAATCAAATTGAATGGTGGCCATTTGTTCACGAATGTTTGTTTCTTCTAAAAATGAAGAGTCTATGGTTCTACCCTCATGAACATACCGACTTTCTAAAGCTTTGAAAAGTTGGACTTGCGCTTCTGTGAGTCCTTTTATTTGATGATGTTTGGGTAGGTACTTCTTTGTTTTCTTGTGATCGTAATTAGTGGCAGGAGGCATGATTTTCCTAGTCATAAACAACTTTATAGTTTTAGTTACACTAATCTAAAATACATGAAATGTGGACAAAATTAGAGATGTGGTTATCTTTGACCTATTTGAAAATATACGTTTTGTGACAAAACACTTTATACCCCAAACATTCCTGTTTGACGTTTTCTTTGATTTTGTATTAGCAATGTTTTAAATTCATTTAATTATGAAAAGATTTCTTATGGAGTTTTTGAAAGAAAATTTATTCTAAATTAGATTAGAGGTTACTTTGGTTTTATTGAATTTTGTTAAAGTGTTTAACAAAATGGAATTCCTGTTAATTTTAGACAAAAGAATTATCTGTAGTGTCTAATTAAAAATATTAATCTGAAATGTGTTATTGAAATTGTATGAACCCTAATTTTGAATTGAAATGAATTAGTGAACTTACAGTGAGTGATCAAGCACGAATTGACATGAGATGAAGGATCTAATTTTTGAGTTAGGGATGATGAGAGTCGATTATGAGTTGATATTGAGAGTTTAATTAAGTGTGTAGTGCAGTAAGGAGTGTTTGGTAATACATAGTTGGATTTGACAACTCACGGATTCGGCGGATCCTTAAAAAGGGTTCCGCCCTTGTTGTCAATTGGATTCGCAGGATCAGAACAAGGTTGTGGTATTTTTGTTTTTGGTTAAATTAAGATTTGGACGAATGTTTTGATTACTTCTAAATATTAGTATGTTTTATAAGGAACGAAGATTTCTTTCTTGAGATGTTTGTAAGAGGATTTATCACAGTAATCCTTTTTGAGAGACTTTCTCAGCATATTGTAATCACTGTTAAAGTTGGGAATAAAGATAAAACAGCTGAGCTAAGTAATTGTTGAGATGAATGATTGCAAGGATGACGAAACAGGAGAAGATTGGCAATAGAGACTAAAGACATAAACTACGGGTATTTTCTCCACACTTCTCCTTAACCACTTAAGTATTAAGGAACGTTAGTTTCTTAGTGACTTGTGGTACAATGTCTCACATTGGTACACAACATGTTTAGAGATCTACCTAATTGTTATGATTTCATTATTTATGATCTAAGAATGATAGTTATACACAAGGTTTGGTGTTCTACTCATGTATTACTATTTTTAAGGTTATCCAATGAGTTAACTATTTTGATCCTTAATGCAAATGATTTTTATCCTTAATTTTCATGATTGAGTGAAAACATTTTTTATTCCTAGTTGTTTGGCACTTATCATGCATGATTTTTGGTCATAGCATATCTTGATAAGGAGATGAGGTTCTACTAAGTTCATTTGTGTTTCCATAACTTTAAGACATTTAACTAAAGTTAGTATGTACGAAAATAGGAGAATATGTTTTTCCTATATGTTCAAATTTTAATTAGATAGCTTTGATTTATGCTCTTATTTCTAGAGTTATCAATCTTACTTAGATTCTAGAGAAAAACTAAATTCTTTAAATCTTAATGTTTTCTAAAGGGTGGGATTATTACAAACAATATTGTTTAGATCTATGTATTATCATTATGAGTTATGGAGAGATAAACCTTTATAATATGGTGAGATTATCCTAAAATTAATTTTCTTCCAAGTAATTTTTTAAGGTTATGAATAATTAAGTTAGAACTTACTTAGTAACATTCTGGATGTGATAATCACAAATGTGTTGGTTAAATCTTGTCTTGGTTAGAGTTCTTGCAAGTTCTAAGAACTTATCCATGTATGAGTATTACCTAAGTGTTGAGATATAACATAAGACTATGAGACAACATTTGTCTTGAGGTGTTATATCCTGTTTTAAAAAACCTTTTCCTAGTAATCATCCTATCTTATACACATAGAATCTCTATTATAGTAGTAATTAATCATACAACAAAGAAATAGTTATGAAATCATGAATTATCTATAAGAATAATCATTATGAGTAGGGTTATGAGAGTTCATACCTTTTTGATGATTAATACCAAAAGTGCTATTGATCGAGATGAGCACTTTAGTGATTAGAGAAGATACCTTAGTATTCATCAATGTATCTTGGGATTAAGTAAGATCATAAAGACCAAATCCTTTTAAGCATACCTAAAGAAAACTTGAGTGTTTGGTCCCCAATATCTCATGGGTCCTTATTGGGTTAAACAACATATTACCATGGTTCACTAATATCTCCGAGATAGTCAAATGGTATTTGTCTACTAAGCTCATTTCCTATGTATGAACATGATTTTACTGTTGTTTTAACTACATCCCTGTCTTTGATTGTTTTTGTATTAGTCTTACTTGAATATTGATTTTTCAATTTTTCTACTGTACTCACGGATCCTTTGTTTATACTACGCGGATCCAAAGTTTTGGATCCGTGGGATCCGCGGGTTACCAACTCAGTTGGTGTGATTTGATTTTCATTTATCGTTTGACTTTCAAAATCACTTAAATGACCATTTTCCATAAAATCAGGCTTGAAGCTACCATGAGATGTTTTAAGAATTCTCATAGTGTCATCTACACAGTTTATGTGTTTATTGAATCTTTGAAACTTGAGATTTTGTTTTATGTATTTGCTTAGTGTGAGTTTATGTGACTCTAATTCAAGTTTTATTTCTTGACATGATGCACAACATTCAGTTACCATATTTTCTTCCAAGCTTTTAACTTTTTCTTTCAACTTATGTATTTTATTCATCAAGTATTCTTCTTTGGTTTTCAAGATCTTATTTTTACTTATGACGTTTATAATGAGCTTACTTAATCTATTGTGTTCTATATCGAATGTGTCGTATTCATTAAATATATATGAAGAGTCAGAGGATACCTTTTCTGTTATGTTAGCCGTACTATCTACTTTGTTGTCTTTTAGCACATCTTCACTGTTGAAACTAGATCTGGCTATAGTGCTAGAAGCTATCCACTCCTTTATGCCTATAGGTATCACCGAATCTTTTTCAATTATTTGCTAGATGAGCTTTGAGGTATCCTATGAGCTCGTCCAATTTCATCCTTGAATGATCCTTAGAATCTTCAATATTTGTTGCTTTAACTTTCCATTTTGGGTCAAGATCTTTCCTGTCAAAATACTTACTAGAAATGGATTCATCAGGAGCTTTAGGTGAAATATTGTGTCTAGCTAGATCTGAGTCTTTTGACATTTTAAAAATGGTTTTTCCGAACTACAAAAACTGTTTTTGAGGTCTGGTGATCTTTGCAAGGATTTCCCTTCTTTAAAGTTTTCAAAATCGATTTGATCGTTTCAAGTTTTAAAATACAGTTTATTTTAAAAATCTTGAGTAACGTAGCTCTGATGCCAATTGTGGAAAACTAGAAGGGGGGTTGAATAGTTTTTACCGTTTCTTTTGTTTAATTTGTTAGTTCTAGGGAAACAATCACAAATTAAGTTATCACACAATATAAACTAGAGATAAAGAGATGAAAGATCAAACCACATAACACAAGTGTTTATAGTGGTTCGGTTTGCAAGAGATCCTTATCCTTGCCCTACTCCACTTCCTCGAGTTGCTTACTCGAGAGATATCTTTCACTAAGAAACAAACTCCCTTCAAGGTGGAGAAAACCTTTACACGTCGCTTACTTCCTTTTCCGATACTAAGCTAAACACCGGGTTCTTTCACAAGGTAGAACCAACCTGACGTCGCCTAATTACTTTACCGACACTAAGCTAGATGTCGAGTTCTTTACACGGGTACAACCACTCCCTACTCTCTTTGTGCTTTGAGGACTAAAGCACTAACCACACTTACTGATCTAACTGATACAAATGACAAGAAACACTTAAAGTGTTTACACAGAACCTATACTATAACTTCACAACAGTCTGCTTGTTTGAAGCTTGTTAACTTGATCTTCTTTGCTACAAAAGAAACATCAATGATATATATAACTACTGTGGTTAGTAACTAAAGTGAATGTATGTGTTTTTCTTTTCTAAGTGGATGATTAGATCACATGCCAAGCCTGCTATTTATAGGCAAACAAAGCAAGGCTCCTACGGATCTGGCGGATCCCTCAGAAGGGATCCGTCTTTGTATAGACTTGGATCCGCGGTATGACAGCTAATGTTGCACGTGAGATCTCCTCAAATCTTTCCATATCCTTGTGTTGTCAAATCAATATCTTCCAATGTCAACTATATAGCTTGAGTATCTAATCAAGATATCACATAATCTTACCAAGATTGTATTTGTGATGTATACCATGATATCACTTTGTAACTTTTAAATTAAAGTTTCCATTAAAGGAAATACACATGTATATGTAATATAATGTTAGTGATCATGTTAAATGAAAGATGTGTTTTGAAAAAGACTTTAACTAGTATTTATAATTTGCTTAAGGAATATACTTTGTGTTTGTCATGAACAAAACATAAGCAAAGATCGTAAAATATAAATAACGTTTTTAGTATGATATTTGTATTAACATCATCCAAACACCTCGAGTCGTCCACACGTATCAAAAACGTGATGGTTCCATTGTCCACCTTGACCCCAACAGCATCTACCTCAAAGAGCTTCTTCTCGACCTTAGAAGTTGGGAACTCCTTCTACGTGAAAACGTGTTGAGCCTTGCGGGAAACTGTGATCACATCTCGGCGAGTCTCGCCCACATGCTCTACTGTCTTAGTATCAAGGAACCATATAACCTCGCATACTATATGGTCAAACGGATGGCCAATATTCATAGTCGTTCGGATAAGCTCATGCCATATGGTATGTTGCTTACTCGTCTTTTCAACTGGGTCATGGAAACTTTTCCTCATCTCCGTAGTGTCGACTATGTCCTAGTCAATCCGGTCATGAAACCCCTTGGTGGACCACAACATCGCACAAAGCAACGTAAGGATAAAGGGTCCAAACGTGGTCGTAAATCCACTTCCGATATTCCCCTCTCTTCCTCCTCCTTCGGTCACGGTTCGTCTTCTCAACCTATGGATGAGGATGATGATGAGGTGAATGAAGAAGGAACATCTCATCCTAATACTCCCTCTCCCAAAACCTTCTTTCGTAACCTTGACACCTCATCGTTCACACAAACCTCCGATATTGAATTCGGACAAACCAACTTATCCACGATGATGAGAAGGCAAACAACCATGTACAATCGACAAGTCTCGACGGATGAGCAAACAATTGGGGGGTTCAAGTCCATTGGCAAGGCAATAAAAGGACTCAGGAACAAGATAAAAAAGATGGGGAAAAGAAGAGACTAGATTGGATTAACTTAAGTAGTACTACTAACTTAAGTATTATTAAGCTATTATAAATAAGGTCATGGCAATGTCCATTTGACATAAACTAACTTGAAATGTCTTAACATTTCCTACTTGAAATTGGTTACTTTTTTTAGTTAATCAATCTTGATATTTTATGAGCTTTGTTTAGTTCATAAATTTTTTTATTGCATGCAGTAGATGATAAAAATGCTTGGAATGATGCATGCTTGCTAGTTGCCTAAACTTAGAAGATCACATGATAATGTTAGTTGCTAGTTTAGACTAGTGTTAGGAAATTTATGTGATCTCTTCTTTAGTAGATTGAGGCTTTGAGATTTGCAGAAAATTGATTCCCCAGAATTTCCCCATTTAGGCAGCCTAGAATCTGTAGACCTGGAAAAAGGGTCAACTGGAGGCCACGGCTCCACTAAATATGGGATGGCTCCACTAAATTTAGTGGTGCCGTGGTACCGTGCCCTTGGAAGACGAAATTAACAGTTCTCTTCCACTTTTTGACTTTCTTTTTCCTGGAAATCTGCAAACATAACCTGATTCCCATGCACCCAAATCCCCAAATCCAACATCCTCTTCAACCTTGCATGTTTTGATTTGGCTATATAAGCTAACATCATACATTGCCATCCTCACCACTTCACACTCATCATACAACTATCATGGCTTCCACCATTGCTACCACTTCACACAAAAACAAAAAGCCAAGGCTTAACATCAAACCAACCAATGAAACCACTCTTATTGATCAATGGATCAAAAGTGTTCACACACCACAAGCCTCAACCAAACCAACCATCAAAGAGATAACTTTCATTGACCTCACCTTGGACGATGAAGATGATTTACACACACCAATCACCTCAACCTCATCAATCTCTACACCTCTAGCTCCATCTAAGGCAACCACAACTAGGATAACCACATCATCATCCTCCAACTTTAGGATTTCATCATCCTTAACCCCACCAAGTCCAACACAACCTTTAGCTCTCACACTAACCCTATCACCTACATCACCATTTGAACTTGATACTAACACATCATCCTCATCACTATCACCATCACCACAACCTTTAATGGGTTATCCCATTCTTTATTCCCTACAACCACATACCTTGAGTTGTGCTTGTTGCCACCACAACCAAAATCTCATCATGAGCCTTAGAGATGAGTTAAGCTTTAGGTTCTCATACCTTGAGCATCTCCTCACACCACCAATAGGCCCCATCATCCTTCCACCTTCACCACCACACAATAGCCCAAACTAAACATACTTATGTTTAGTTGTTCCAATAAATACTTAGGAACCTTTTGAAGTTGGAAGCAAATCTTGAAGCCTCATACTACTATTGATGTTTATGTGTCTTCTTGTTATTTAATTTGCTTCATTGTTGTAGTCATACTCACGTATAACATTTACTTTATGTTTATGAAATGGGCTTTAATGTGGTTGTTTCATGTTTATGTGGCTACTTAGCTAATTTTTGTTGGATACTTGTCAAAAGTGCTACTTGTTAGATATTGCATATATGTCTTCTAACTTTGTTTTGTAGCACGAATCATTGCTCGATTCCTTGGTGTTCTCCAAATGAGGGGGAGTATACATCAAGGGGGAGCCTTGCAACCTTTTTGCTTCGACAAAAAGGGGGAGAAATGGGAGTAAACTCATTAAAAACTTGTTAAAACTAATTTTAACTTAAAATGAGTTAATGTTTTGTCATCATCAAAAAGGGGAAGATTGTTGATGCAAATAATGTTCTAAAAACGTTATTTATATCTTTCGATTACTTTACGTTTTGAGGATGACAAAATGTGAAATCACGCTACGTTAAAATAAACGTAAACAAGTTTTTAATCGGAAGATCCCGTTTCCACGCAAATCACTCTAGAACAAACTTACAACTTGACAAATGATCAAAGAAGTGATTTTGGGTTTTAAGACTTCACATTTTAATGTGACAAAACAATTTTTTCAAAAATATACATGACAAATTATTTTTGAATAATTAAGAAATGTTTTAATGGAAAATAAGTTTAAAATTCATAACAGCTATTTTCCCCCCCAAAATCAGCTCCAAACTTCCCCAAATAAGTTTTCACCAGAAAAGACAAAATTTGGAGAGTCTTAGTCTGGGACGGCTCCACGGTTCCACTAAATTTAGTGGAGTCGTCCACCTGTAACGTTCAGATTTTCTTTGCCTATAAATACCAACCCACTTTACAGATTTTAGGCACCCTTTCACACACAGAAACTTCTGAGTTTAAATCTCTCACACCATTTTCTTTTCTTGATCATTTAGTTTAGTTTTTCTTTTGTTCAAGAGTGATCCAATCATCCAACTTAGAGATCCTCTTCATTCCTCTTCAATAGCAAGAGAAGAACACAAAGTATCCAAGTTGATACAAGGTGTTGTCATTCCTATTCAAGTGCAAGAGAAGAACTCTAGGTATCCAAGAAGATACAAGAGTTATAGTTTCTAGGTTGTTTGTAACACTTGTTACATACTTGATTGTATCATAGCATACATCAAGATCATTTTTCTTTTGTGAGAGTGTAAGTGAAGATCATTGTGATCTTATAAGAGATAGTGAACATCTCTTGAAGGCATTGGGCTTGTGTGATTGATCAAGAAGATCAAGGGTCATTAGGATAGTGTTAGTCAAGTAAGTTGTAGCAAACTGCAAAATTCCATTTAATTAACTACGTTTAATTATACATCAATCTCAGTCATTAATCCTAATCACCATTTTTACGGGGGAATTTAAATCTTTTCTTGTTCTCACAAGGTCACGTCGTCATAAGGTCCACCAAGTAACGACACTAGTTCACGACACGTACTACGGGACATAACTATTTCATAAAGAATAATATTTCACAAATCACAATTTACACTAATCACAAATCTCACTAACTACCATTTAAATTTCACTAACTACATTTATTTTTCTCAAATTCTCTACAAACCAAACGGACTGAAGTTATTTCTCAGCCCATCACCATCACTCAGCCCCTCACACGAGTTCAAGGCCCAACTCCAAAGCCCACATTTTCTTTTTATTAGTTCATGTGAAATTCGACTTCCACAACCTCTCCAAAACAGCTCGAGTTCTCCCGATTTTTAAACGCAACTCACGAATGTTTTCGCACCATCTCATTACCCACCTACTAGGCTACGTATGTGCAAATTCTCAGATTAACAGGTCGCGTTTTGCTATAAATTTCAAGACCAAATTGTTTGTCCCATATTAACACAAAACGTATAAATAAAAATCCCAAATCTCAACCGTTTTGACCCACGCTTTTTCCTACGACTTTCTAATGAACATATTAGCACATTATGATGTTCAAAATATGGTTAGGACGGCAATGAGTGATTGTGTCTCGCAAAACTCACCCTTGCACCATTTTAAAATACAAATCGATACATATGGAATTCAAGAACAAAAGATAAGATTTCCTATCCCCTAATATCTTTCCTAGGATCCCACAAGGTCAGAAACATGTTACTTATGTCCTCTCAATCCCTGGTCATCCACAGTAGCAACCAATAATAGACTTTGAAAGCCTTTGAAGTCAACAAAAACGTGTGTATATCTATCCTATATTATACCCTAACCCCTCACCTTCTACCCTACACTCACTACACTCATTTCAACTCTCTCTCACTCACAAAGATACCCTAGAAAGCCAGGAGTTCCTCTGTGGCTAAGTGGAAGTTTGTCGAGTAGAAGAAAGCTATACGTAAAAACGTATACTTGGTTGTAGCAAGTGGGTCGTTACCCATTGTGTTCATCCGATCCTTACCAAGTCTCCACCACCTTTACAAGGTGTAGTAAGTGTCTATAACCTCTCTTACTTTCATTACTCACGCACACATATTAACCATGCATCATATACACACTTTACTCGAACGATATAGTTTTATTTTCATATTCACGCATACGACCTCATGAAACAGACAAATACGTGACATGCCTCCACCATGGAAGGCTTAAGAGACACGAACCACACCCTCTTCACATTTACTTTTAGTTACATGCATGATTCGAACCCACATATTTAACCCTCACACGTAAACACTTAAACTGGGAAAACACTTAGAAATATTATAAGTGTTTTGTACATTTGAAACAATTCCAAGTAACCCATTAAATGACTCCATAACTCACGATCTAACTTAATGACCATGCATTATTTTTATACGACCTGTTAGACGACATGACCAGCTACACTTTTCGTTTAAACATCTTGTAAAGATACTCACGTTACGACTCTTAAACACAGCCAAAGTAAATCGCAAAAATTCATTTTTAAAACAACTAAAAGTTGCGACATGGGCTTTATAACCCATTAAGCTGTTTTATAAGCTGTGGAATAAGCTGACGTATTGGCACTTTAAAATATAAGCAAAAGATGGAAAAATGAGCCATTTTGACATGCCAAACCCCCCCCCCCAAAGACCCACAGATTTGTAAACACTAATGGGCTAGATTTTTGGCTCATTAAAAGCCCAATTAAAGTAAAAATAAACAAACAACCTAATAAGCAGTTGAAATAAGTAACAAATGACTTAAATAATCCTTAGAAAAACACGCCAATACTTTCCTCACATTTTTGACACTTTTGGACTAAGAATGTAACGCAAATTGCTGATGAACTCAAATAAGTACATTTTATTATCATCATTTATCCTATTTATTTTACTTGTTTTATTATATTATCTATGAGAATCGATACATTAATGTTTATTTTAGTAATTCTCAGGTAAAAACAAGCATTATGTGAAACTTGGCAATTTTGGACTAATTATGGAGCAAAACAAGCGAGATGTCAAAAGTCTACTGAAATCCAGAAGATGTGCCGTATCTCACTCAACAAATACGACGCAATATCATACTTATATGAATTCGAAGACCATTGCCTGACTTTGAAGAATGCGCCGCATGCAATTCTGTCATGCGCCGCATATGAAACTTTGGTCAAAGAAGAAGATCAAGCTCGTTCTACTCCAGATACGCCGCATTATACTTCTAACATACGGCGTATCACTATCAAGATTTCACCAGTTACAATCCAAGACAGCTAAAGTACATGCGCCGCATACAAAGATCAAGTTACGCCGCATCTGAAGACGGTGGACGAATATTCCAGAATATATTAATCTTGGACCCCACGCGAAGTTAAGTCAATGCGCCGCATCTATCAACTCGATGCGCCGCATCGATCCCTCAGGCAGAAACTATAAATACCCCAAGGTCAGATGAATTTGGGAGATATATAGAGACCGAAGACCATATATATAACCCTAGAGCCGAATTCAGATGACCAAGCAGCACAAGACACACCTCAAACAAAGATACAAGAGCTGTAAGAAGGTCCTGCATGTATTCAATTCATTAAGTAGTTTTGTTTTATTGTATTAGTACGCTTTAATTCATCAGGATTGATGGGCTTGTGTCATGTGACTACGGAAGATCATGCACTCCCCTTAATATTGCTTTCCCATTAATTAAAGTTTATATGTTGATGTCTTTGGTGACTTTTATTAGTGCATTGATAACCTCTGTGTCTAGCTGAGTCTTGCTTGGGTCGCCATGCCCCTTCCTCGCCTATTTATTAGAGACGCTTAAATAAGTAGGATAGACATAAGTAATCATTAAGGGTTTACTCGCCAATAAGATTAGAGCCAACGAGAAAGGTTTAATTATATACACTTCATATAAAACTAGCAATAAAACAAGTGACAAGCTATTTAATTATCAGGACAGGTCTTCTTATTGTCTCGAGTATCTATCTGTGTACGTGTGTGCTAATCGCTGATTCGTGCTCATTAGTTTAGTTTTCTATTTAATTATAACCAAACCGTGCTAGTCTCTCAGGCTGAACCCCCCTTGCGTTAGATTAGGTTGTATAGCTAACTTAGGATATTAAAATACTGATAAGAATAACTAGATAATACGTTCCACTCTTAGTGATCGACACTCTACTTACCATTATATTCATACTGACCGGGTACACTGCTCGTTAAGTGTGTGTGTTATTGATAAGTCGGCTAAATATAAATTTAAAACTTGAGTAGGCATTAATACTGCTAAACCGCAACGACACATCACGCGCATCAATTGCCTAGAGCGACTGAAACTGCCAATCCGAGAAATACATGGACTGAGACTATGAGAACAGAACATATAGGGTATAAATTGACATATTATTGAATGCCAAGCCTTATTTGTATTCTTGGACAAGTTTTGGACTATTTATGGACTTTGGACTTAACGAAGGACTAACGGTGTAACGCAACGCAGTTAGGGTAAAAAGAGTAACAATTGAAAAAGGGCAAGGATCAACTAATTTTACTTGACATTCTTATTTCATTTTCCTTTTTCACCCCATCATTTCATATGCATTTTCATACTCTTAATTACGCATTATTTAATTTTCGTTATTTATTATAACTAGAAATTTAACGACTTCACTTTGCATATTATTTCATCATATTTCGAGGAGGTAATATTTTGAGTCAATTGACATAAGAATCAAGATAATATTATATATAATATTATTTTTAAACTTGAGGCATTTTAAGCATATCACACTCACATCACCAGTCAAATCGTTATACGATTTCTCATATTCACACTCTTTATCAGTTGTAAGTCAAATACTTAGACTCCCTTATATCCAGGTCTCGTATTGAAGACGATTCCGTAATCGTTCCCATAATCTTACTTGATCTTATAATTACATCTTGTCAGATACACTCAAGGTGAGTCGTGGCCCCTACTCTTTTAATGTTTGTTTAAGTAACTCTTTGGGGGAGATACATGCTTCAAACTATATTTAATCACTTGTACAAACACTTTAAGAAACTCTCACGATTTACCGTGAGTCGTAGCCCCACTTTTTAATTGTTTACAAATTTTATACTTTTGGGGGAGATACATGCTCAACTGTTTTAAGTTTACTTTTATACTCTGAAAACTCTCACGATTTACTCAAAATCATCAACTCTGTTTTACATGTTTTGAATCACCCTTTGGAAGGGATATATGCTCGTTATACTTGCAAATTGCTTGCTTAGCTTAAACACTGTATTTGAAAGATAACATTTTCAAACTACTTGTTGTAACATAATACTGAAACTCATTATATACATTCATATAGCAATTGAATGAACAGTTAACTTTACTATGATATTTCTACATTTCACTAGAAATAATTGCCAAGACTAAAGTACGCATATTCTATGAACCCCTGAAACCTATATTGCCTAAGTTTACTATATTGCCATAAAGTCCCTCGATCATGAGCCATTAATCACTGCGGTGAGCGCGAATATAGTGAACAGCTTCGAAACCTGTTAGAGGCTGACGACCTATCCCACTAAATACTTTGACGGAATGCCTTTATGGTTAGTCGTATTTAGTCGCGATGCACTATATTTGAGAAAAATAGGAATTGGCAAATCACCTATTACATGAGGGCCAAAACCCATCAGTAACCTGATGTGGACTCCGCCGTTTTACGGTACTTTGTTAACATTTTGCGTGTCATGAGGCTTAGGGCAATATAACTATATGAATGTTTTCATATATATTTAGATACAGTTGTATTAGCATTTCACCACTCTACACTTTTAGACTTTATGCATAACATCATTATATTCACTACCTGCTAGGATTATGATCCTATACTTGTACTTGATTGATCTTATATGTGACATACTTGTGATTTTTACCCAGTGTAACTCATTTACGTTTCCATTACTGATAGCAACGTATTTCAAAAATCACTTCACCTTTGAAATTATTGAATGCCACTGTTTACTTGTACTTATACTCATTTCAAACACCACCGAACACTCTTGAAATTTATTGAAATAAATTATTTTCCACTAAACTCTACGAACTCACCAACCATTGTGTTGACGTTTTAAGCATGTTTATCTCAGGTAATTAACGGAGCTGGACAAGACACGAAGCGAGCATTATATACTCTGATAAACTACATGGTGTAAAATCAAATATGTCATTCTTTCCAAATTACCACATCCCTTTTGTGGGATTTCCAAATCAGATATTTCACCTTTGTATCAAAAATATTATTTTGAATGACATATAACTTTCAAAACGCCTCTTCCGGGCCGTTTTTCTGAAATTTTAACTTCGATCCTCACCGTAACACCCTAATTACTTTTCTGCTGCCATAAAACAAATTAGGGGGTGTTACATAAATGTTGATCGTTGTGATCGTGTCGAGATCTTGGTGATCTCTTGAAGCCATTGGGGTTGAGTGTTTGATCAAGTGGATCGTGGTAGATTGGTGCTAGCAAAGATTAGCACTCGACATCTAGCTTAGTGTCGGAAATAGGATAAGCGACGAGTACGGTTTTCTCCGCCTTAAGGGAGGTTGTTGACATAGTGCTTGAAACTCTCGAGTGTGGTACTCGGGGAGTGGAGTAGGGCGAAGAGGTGCTTCGTAGCCGAACCACTATAAATCCTTTTGTCCCGGTTTGATCTTTCCAACTTTTCTCTTTACTTACTTTACTTATTATTAGTTAGTTTAGTGTGTAGTTCATATTGGTGTTGATTGATTACACATAAGATTCGAATCAAAATTTTTAATAAGTAAACTTTTAAGAAGATTTCAAAAGAGCTTAAAAACCGATAAAACTATTCAACCCCCTCCCCCTTCTAGTTTTCGACATTTCATACCGGTACAATTTGGGAGTTTATTGCTCGTTGTCCCTTAGTTGAGTCTCTTAAAATGAATCGTACTGATACAAACGAGATTAGACTATTGGATATTGCACAACTTGGGAATATGAAGAAGTTATATTTGTCATTGGTGTTTGGAACCATCCCACGACAATCACAACATACAATATCTTTCAGCTGAGAAGTCTTCCCAAACTCGAGTCCCTTACATTGGATTTTCAGGAGTGCAAGGTAAGACAAATTTGAGTTTTACACTTCAAATTACAGAATGTTAAAGTAATCTCTAATACTTATGAAATGTAATCTTTAAAACTTACGAAAATTCAAACTTTTGTAGTTGTTGGCAGAAGGTAGCTCCTGGATGAATGTCCCTGTGGCATTTGTATCCCTCAAGACTCAAAATCTATCCGGATTCGATTTTAGGAACATTGCAATGGTATCATTCATCATTCAAATGATTCGTGGAACTCCAAAATTGCAAACGCTAGAAACCAGAGTAAGTGGAATGCATATGTGTCAAATACATCATCTTAAATTGCCATGGTTGTGCATCTCAATACTATCTCAATTTGCAGGCTGCATTGGAAATTGATCTACCTTTGGAAATTTATTCATTAGATTTAGGCAGCAACAGAATGTGGTCGGGGCAGCTCGAGAGTGTAGTGTTTTGATCTTTTCCTAGATCAGAGAATGAATTAACAATAATAAAGTTCATACTTGCGTTTTCCTCCTTGCTGAAGTATCACAACCCGCAAAATTTCAGGTCAATACTATTCACCAAACTCGAATTTACTTTCTTGACATTTAATTGAAAACAATTTTCGTAAGACTTTTTACTTTAACCAACGTGAAAGCCTAGAATAAATTCTAAGTGCACTAAGACTTAAGTTAAATTTAGTCCACAAAGCTCCAGTATCTTGATCCTGCTCCATTTCACAATTCTAAACCATAAAACCAATTTCTATTCTTTAGTTACTTACGGTTTTAAATTCAACAAACGTTAATTGATATTTAATATTTAACACCCGACATACCCGATTTTCTCAACGATTATTTTTATCGTATTTTTATACTTCCAAAATTATTACAAAAGTTCCAAAAATATTTCCTGACACCCAAAGTAATTTCTTTACGACTTACGTTTAATTACGTAAAATTTTGGTTAATCACTGAAACAACAACCAATACATATTTTTAGCACCCAATACATTCAATAAATACATTTTTGTACCCAAAACAACTTTCCTACTCTCCTTTTACCCTATGGCCGCCCCCCCCCCCCCCCTTTGACTTGTACACAATTAGTAAGACAAGCTAAACATAATGATTAGATTAAGCAACAAAGTAAGTTAACTTTTTTTTTCACTTTGTGGCTAAGCCACCAAAATGTCTCCTTGCCCCCCCCCCCCCTAGCCCTCCTAACCGGCCACCCTCCCCCTTGACCCAAATTATGACATTTGACCCACTATTGCTAGTTTGAAATATGCTTAATATATATAGCCATAACTTACCTTCATTTTTGCTAACTAGTTCATGTAAGAAAAAAATAAAACTCCCTCCCATCTCTATATATATTTCGACACACTCATAAAGGAGCAAGAAGAGAAAGGCTTGTGGTGACTAAGATCAAGAATATTAGGGCTTATTAACAAGGGTTTTAGAGCACAAGTCTTGTGGTTAAGCTAGTGATCTACAACACTCATTTCACAAATCATCTTTGTAAGTAAACTTACTAATACTTCATGGTTTTTACATTTTATGTGCTTGTCAAGTTTCATTACTCATTATCACTTGGAACATGTTAATAACTAGTTACTTTTATAATGATCCTTTAACAAAGGTTATGTTTTTAACAATATTTGGTCACAAGGAAACTAACTAGAGAAACTATCCATAAAAATGGTGGTAATAAACCTTATAAATATGAATACTAGTAAACTTGTGTAGTTAGACATTCTTGATGATTTAATACATGGACTTTGGATGTAGCTAGGTTTATGTTTAGACCACTATTGTTATGTTGGAAAGTTGATGGAGGATTTAGGATGAGATTTGGAAATTGTGGTTAAGTGAATATAATTACTAGAAGGTTAGAAAATAATTTTGATACTTATAATAAGCAATCTGTCCACTTTTACAAGAACTGGAAAAATCAGTAGCTTAGGTGTTAGGAATATAAATATTCAGATGAAGGCTCGGTCACCCCGAGCATCTATTTAGCATTCACATAGCTCGTTGGCTTATTTATATTAGCTTAGTAATATTAGTATTAGTATTAATAGTATTAGTCGTATTTATATTTGTGGAGTGGGTCGGGGCTTTCCCCACTGTCAGCTCACTCCACAGCCCACTAGGGGCACAATATTAGTAAGTATAAAAGCCCCTTCCCACACATGGGAAGGGTTGGAACTCTTTTCATATTTTACACACACAAGCTAATCTATTACAAGTTTTCTCCCAACTCTCTCTCTCTCTAGTTCATCTCTCTAACTCATCTACCATGGATCTAATCTTCCATAACCTTAGACCACCCGAATCATCCACACAATCAAGATGGTTAGATCTTACAATTGGTATCAAGAGCTATGGTTAGGTTCGATTGATTGTGTGTGCTTGGATCTGTGGTCTCTATTTTTCTTGTGTTATTTTTTTTCTGTTCGAACACTAATTCATGAAAAGCATGTCACTTATTTTTGGTTCGAACATCATGTTTGTTTACATGTCAATTTGAGTGTTGGGCTGTAACAGTTTGAGTGGTTAGTGGATTTACATGTCATTTTGTGGGCTGTAACAGTTCGAACATCATTTTGGGTTGCTGGCTCATTTTTTTTGTAATTCACCTCTTGGTTTTGACTATTCGTACTCATTACTTTAAGATAGCATTTTCCTTTTGTTTGAACGTTTTTGTGGGTATCATGTCCATCTAAGTTTGGTTTCTATCTTTCTCGTCTTGTATTCTTGCTGCTCGAACTGTGAATACTTAATGGTGAAAATATTGTTCTTGGTTGCAAGTTTTGTCAAATGGTGTGTTCATAGTGGCGAGTTGCATCTGGGAATGATGTTCATGTTGGCGATTTGTGTACATTTTTTAATGAAAAAGAATACTCAGATCCGGTTTTTCCGGAAAAGTGAGTTTGAATGGTCAAGGGATTTTAATGTAGAGATTTGTGTGTTCTAAGGCTGGAGGGAGTGATGTGCGGGTTCAGGCAGCGAGCTTGCGAGTTGTATGCGGGCTTGGATGCCAATGCAACGGGTTGCTTCTGCGGGATGGATTTGCGAGTACATAACTCGCTTCGAGTTGGAGAAATGCAACATACATAAGACCGTTTAAGGGGGTGTTTCTGAAATATTTTTGAGAGGGTTGGAGGAATGATGGTTGCCAGTAAAAAAGGTTGAATGGAGGGTTGGAGGGTTGAAATGAGGTGGAGGAATTTGATTGGGTAAGTTTGGGAGGGTTAGAGGGTAAAAAAGGATGACTCCTCCCACCCTAAGTGGCATTTTGTCCAATATGTGGTGGCAGTTTGGTTTGTAGCCAAAACGGGAAAAAGACAAAATATTGTGAAAGCAACTTGTGGTCCTACATGGCGATTTGTCTGTGGCGATTTGTCTGGTTCATAAGTAGCGAATTGTGTCAAACGTTTTGTGGCGATTTGTTTCGTTGAAAACTAATCGTATACCACTAATCAAATCCTAAACCCAGTCAACCTACAACTCATTCCATCCCCTCGTCACATCCTAGTTACAACGTTTTCACATAATATTCTTTTAACACATAACAAAGCAACAGCTCGCTCAAATCATAGTTAATTCCGTCCCCAATGAAAGAAAACTAAAGAATCACAGCTCGCTCGAATCATATTCAGTAAGAACAAGATACCAAACAGCCTACATCCTAATCTCGAATTCATAACGGTCATTAACGAAAAATGAAATGATAAAACAAGATCTCGGTTTTTTTTTCTTTCGTAGGATTCAAGATATATCATGATTTTTCTAAGGACAAACATCACGAAAGATAAAATCATCATCGATCTAAATCTTTTTGAAGTTTAACTTCTGTCTCAATATACGAAAATGAAAGAACAAGTTATAACAACTTTGTTATACTTTTCTTTGTTTCGATGTGATTAATTCAAGAACAAAGAACACAATACCTACTAGAGACCATCTGTAATGATCTTGAAGCCCCCCTTGGTGCTCGACGTGCTTAAACAGATGAAGATGTAAGGTTAATGTAATGGATATGTGTTTTGTTTGGTGACTGAAGAAGCAGGGAGGCGGATTAGTTGGTGATGAAGATTGGGATTAGGGTTTGTGTGGTGTGGCTGTGTGAAATATGGAGGAGGGGGGCGGATTATTAAGTGTGATTAGGGTTGTGTTGATGTGTTAAGGGGGAGTTAAATACCCAAAATATTAGGGTAAAGGGTGATTTGGTTCAGGTATTTTTTCTTCATGACATGGGCCGAATGATGTGTTATCCTAAATGGGTAGCTGGGCTGTGTTGATGTTATGTGGGCCGTGCATGGTTAACTTTGTCAATGGGCTGGATCAGATTAGGGGAGAGCATTCTTGGTTACATGTTAACGACCTGTGATATTTAACAGGAATTTTCTTTATGATATAAATTTTGGACAACAAACTTGATCGAGCTTTAAGATTTCGAGATTAACAATTATTTTGGGTTGTGATATTTTAGGATTTATAAATGTCAGCGGGATTACAGAGGTGTGGATTTGTCAGCATTGTCGTATTGATGCGTACGATTTGAGTGATCCTGCAATTTGATCTTTGCAATTTGAGTTGCAGTTGACAAATTGCAAATTGATTAATTGTGATTTGTCAAGTTGCGTTTTGACTTATTGCGACTTGACGGATTGCAATTTGACCAGTTGCGATATGACGCTGCGAGTTGACACTTGCGATTTGACTAATTGTGATTTGGTTGATTGCAATCTGACTTGTTGCTATTTGACAATCTGTGACTTGACTTGTTGCGATTTGATCAAGTAGTGATTTGACTTCTGTGACTTGAATTTCGAAGATTACTATTGCACTTCACTCTAGTTGTTCTTGTTGATTTCATGGTTTCTCTTGTTGATTTTAGAAAATCCCGCGAAAGATTCAATTTCTCGGTTTAAATCACAAGAATTGTAAAATCCCGTGAAATTAATTTTTGGACAAGTAGGCAGGACTTGGATGTAGACATAATAAAACTTACGGGGTTTGACTACTTTTTCGGGATAAGTTTGTGCTACAAGATCGGCAGGAATTAGGAAATTATGATAACTTGGTTGGTTTGTTAATTCACGGGTTGGTGTACTTAGTGTCTCAAACTTCTCGGGGTTGGATGGATGCACGATGTTTGATGACCCTTGTTTGAGCGTATTTATGGTGATTAGACTTGGAAGATTCAAGAAGTGGATATATACAATAAAGGATGGAAGGTTGGGTATATATCACTACCTATATTTAAAGGAGTTACGTTATTGTGCTCAATATAGGTTCTAAATCACAAATTTAGTGCAAGTATAAGTCGCAATTTTGTCTTTTATCAAGCTTCATCAAGAGATCGTTGTTTCTCAAGCTTCTAATGGGATTATAGTACAAGATCTTCTCAAGAGGTGGTCACACTTAAAGAAAAGAGGTGATTTGTTCAAAGACGTGTTTTAACCTGTTACACATTCTATAGATAATCATATTTCATCAAGCGTTTTTGGCATATTATGAGCTTCAGGGAATTTTAAATCTGCTGAACCATTGATGAGAAGACAAACGAGGGATTACTACAAGAGAATCTTAATCACCAACTTCGTTGCAGTAGTTTTATTTGTCTTTTTCCATGTATTGTGCCTGACAAATTCACTTACATCACGGACTCTCAGCTTTGGCAAAAAGGTCATTTCATGCCCTTTTTGAGGGGGAGAATTAGGCGTGTTTTCTAGCAGTTCCGTCTCCAGCGATGTGAATTTTACCGGCTCCGGTTACAGCGGGTTAGATCGTATCGGTTCAGTCTCCAGCGGTTTGAATCTTAGCAGTTCCGGTTTTAGTGGGTCAGATCATAGCGATTCAGGATTCAGTGATTCAGTCTCCAGCAGTTTGAATATTAGCGGTTCCAGTTTCAGTGGTTTAGCTTTCAGTGGTTTGGGTCTTATTGCCTAAGATTTCAGCAGTCTGTTACTTACTGTTGTGCAGTTTGTTCTTGAATTTATTTCTCGGATAAATCTCAAGAACTGTAAAATCCTGTACACAGTACGACAACTGTTCCATACACTGCACCTGATAACATCTAAGTAGCTGGGTCAGACAGCTGTGTTTGATAGGACTGACTAAGAGTCATGGGCACTGCTAAGAATTAGCGCACGTTTCTTCTCCCTTTGACTATTCAACCGCACAAAATGATCACGAAGTTAATTTGGTATTCATTATTTGAGATTGAAGTTGAATTTCACGAAGGTGTCTACTTATTTTATCTTGAAGTCGGGGTTGGTTGGATGCATGACCTTCAATGATAACTTGCTCGTGCTTAAAATTTAAGTTGAAGACTTGGGTTATCTAGTTACCAGTTGTCGGGGTAACTATCACTTAAGAGTTATTGGAGTACTCTGTGTCAAACGTCAATGACGATGTCGATAATCGCAAGAGGTGTTAATGTCTCATACTTTGGTTGGGTATTGAGCACTTAGAGATTTGCTTGAAGCTTTAATTCTCTACACCGTTCTTTCAACATTAGTGCAAGCTTAAGTAACAAATTTTGGGACTCCTGCTTCTGTTTTCAATATTGGTATATCGGGTTTCCTTCATCAAGTGGTCACTAATCTGTGTACGAGGTTGGTCAATTGGACAAAGGTTTAAAAGTTGTGATGTGATCTGTAATTCTCACAAGATATTCTTAACCCAAACAAATGTTCACCAAAACCAAATCAGTCATGCCACATTCAATCTGTTACTGTCTCACGGTTTCTTCTTGGTTTTGTAAAATCCCGCGAAAGAACTTATTTCTCGGTTTAAACCATAGATTTGTAAAATCCCGTGATGACGGGCTTTGCGCTCTTGACCATGATCGGGTTAAAACCATTATCAAAGTTCAGCTATTACATCACAAATGGCTGGATCGGGGCATTTAATCGACAAGATGTGACTACGGCGTTTGTTCAGTATTGTTTAGTTGAGGTTGAAGTGAAATTTCATGAGTGTGTGCACTTAGTATCTGAAGATATCAGGGAGGTTGGATGAAGATTCTTCGAGATTCTTGTTCGAGCTTTCAATACAATGACGAGGACTTGGATATCTAGTTATTTTTTTCTTTCTCCCTTATTACAAAATAACTATCACTTTAAGGAGTCACGTTGTAGTGCTCAGTGTCACACGAAGTTGTGGATATCCAAGAGGTGATGTACGTCTTATACTTGATGGTTGGTTGGTTGAAGAGTATAGAGTACTTAGGGATTCGATGTTGCACGAAGTCTCTGCACCGCTCTTTGTCTCGCATTAGTACAAGGTTAAGTCACAAGTTCAGGTTATGTTACTTCAGTATCAAGTTCATCATATTGGGTATTTCTCCATCAGTGGTCACGACGTCAAGCCGACAAAATGATAATGGGGTTGGTAACGAGTTAGATGAGAGAAGTAGTAAAGAGAGAGATAATGACGTCTGTACACATCAGTTCAGGCCTCGTTCTTCAAAGAAAAGAAAAGTGTACGCTTGAGTGCACTTTATCTTCAAAAGAAGAGGAATCTTCTTATTTATGGCCATTCTCATCAACAAGTTTCATGCTCTTTCCGTGCTTATTCAGTCTTCAAGTGGATCGGCGCATATTGGAGTATATTTTTATTCACATATTCAACCAAAAATTGCAGTTGACAGGCATATGCAATCTTTGAGGGGGAGAAAGGGTGAATAAACAACATGTCAGTCTTCAAGAACCGTCAAGCGGAGTTACTTACCGTTGATGGTATTCATATTCACTAGTTCAATCATCAAAAATTTCATTTGGCAGGCATATGCAATTTTTGAGAGGGGGGGAAAGGGTGAATATTATTCTACATGTTGGTTGATGATTGAGAAATGGTCATACGACTCCTGAATACGTCAGTTCAGGAGTCGTGCAAACCATGGTTCTCCAACACTACATCTTCCTCCGTCTATCAAGGTGTTGAAGAACATGGTCATGGAATACTAATCGACATCGTCTCACGGGCTGGTACAATCAGCATCAAAGGGTTTCTAGTCAATGCTTCATGTACACGTCATTACGCTGCATGTACACATCATGATGATGATTCCGATTAATTGTAACCATCATGGGGGAGAGAAATGTGTACACCAAGGACGCACAACAGGTTCACGTGATCGGGCTTAATCATTTATTCCGGTGTTGATAACCGCAGAGATGATCAGTGGTTCAACTTGTTACCTTGGTATTAACGTTTCACTGTTACATCATGGACTGATTAATCGTAACCATCAGGGGAGAGAGAATGTGTACATCAAGGACGCACAACAGGTTCACGTGATCAGGGCTTAATATCCAAAGATGGATACATACTATAGATGATCAGTGGTTCAACTTGTTACTTTGGTGTTATACTCAAGACTGAAGAAGGTCGAGTCGTCAGTTTACTCTACATTCTCTGTTGGGTGTTATCATCTCATGTGTATGCTGCGGGCTGATGGGTTATATGTAAGGTTACTGGAAGGAATTTGGTAAGATGAAGATGATTGGAATTATGTTCCTCCACATTGGGCAATCTTGAAGAAGGTCGAGTCTACAGTCTTCTCTACATTCAAAAATGTTGAGTTCTTTTCTTACAACTTGATATTTAACTTAATCCCATGACATTTCTTGTTTGATGAGTTGTGGAGTTAAGTTAGGTTCAAGTTGTTCTGTAGTTTAAGGTTAGGTCCAACTTGATTTTAACCTAATCTCATGACAGTTCTTGTTTGATGAGTTGTGAGGTTAAGCTGAAATCAAGTTGTTACTGGGCTTAAATTTGTGGTTTAGCTTAACCTCATGACAGTTCTTGTTTGATGAGTTGTGGGGTTAAGCTAGATTTCAGTTGAGGCTCAACTTAAACTTTCGAAAAGAGGCCTAAGGTTTTTGGTTCGTATCCTTGTATATATATACTTGTTCATATCTTATACCATATTGTAAATAGAGAAACGTAAAACCAGAAAAACCATAAAAATTGAAAAATAGAAAATACCAAAAATAGTTTCACCTAGGCATGTCTTCTGTTTATCGATAACATTTACGGACTTAGAAATGTCATTCAATAATGGCACGGGTCTTTAAATGAAGCTCGAGCAGAAGTTAAAATGGATGGTTAAAACATGTCTAAATGGCTTGCTATTACTTTAGATAGCAACCCGCGCTTCAAAATGGGGAAAGCACGTCGCCAAAAAGATGGTTGTTCCTCCAACTGGGTGATGTTCACCTGGGCATGGATTACTTTATATCCATGTTTCTTCGATCTGATGTACGTTTCAGTGCATCATTTCTTGAAAAAGAAGATAAATCTTCTTTGTATACAAATAGTTTTCATTCTATGATTCTTCTGAAAATTATTTGTGAGACACTTGGTGAATATGTGTTGTATGAAATTTTATTATACTTGGATTATGCATAAAATTTGTCACTCAATAACGACCACAATTCTTTAACTTGAATACGGGTCATTGATTGAGGGGGAGAGTGAATTCAAATATTATATCATCAAACGGGTTTCTTGATTAATTCATGATTCTTAGAAAAGGTTTTGCAGTTAATGGGGTATTAGTTGAAGAGGAAATTGCTTAAATATATCAAATGACCAAGTGTGTTAGTTGCTAGAAAGTTTAGGACATTATGTGCAATTTGCTTATAGTATCCTAGCTTCATATAACTAGAAGGTTCATTTGTATCTCTTTGGAATCCTCGTTTAATCCCCTAGATACATTAAAACTCAAAATCTGAAAGAAGTTAGAAAACCCGATGTGTTTGATGTTCTTGAATACTCCACTGACATTTGTATGATCTGAATGAATGAGTTTCAAATGTTGTTTGACTTTTGTTCGTCGATTGCTGCTTAATTGATGTTGATATTGTGCATATGTTCTCAGGATTCGCTTAGGTATATAGCTATCATGTTAGAATCATGTCCCTAAGATCCTGAGTTGAATATTGAAATCTGTGTGAATTGCCATGTTCATGATTGCTAATTGCTCTTCATGCTAGATAGTGGTTTGGCGTACTTCCTGATTGTGGTTTGATTATAAAATGAACTTGGTATTATTATGTGGCAAGCTGCTGAAGGGTAGCTATTAAGGAATAGTGTATCTGTATGTATGCATATCTGTGTTGATATTCTTATGCAGATTCCATAGTCAAAATGAATGTGCCAGTTCCCATTCTAACCATTTGATCAGACGTTCAAACTCTATTGATTGGCTCGAAATTCACCACAACAACAACGTCGGCAGCAACAACAACAACAACAACACTGTCATCACCACCACCACCTTCACTTCAACAAAGCAGTTCGTATTCTGATATCGCCAAGTGGAGATCTTCAACGTGTGGGAAAGATTTGTTCGTGGATGGATGATTGATGTTGACCACTGACTCACTCAGAAAAGCGGATGATCACATCATCTGCGCAAAAAGGTCAATATCATTTGTGTCATAAAAGTTATCTTGTGCAAAATGAGCAGTGAATCTCCCTCTTAGATTAAGGGGGAGCAAAGTATGTTTCATCATCAGAACATGTTAAACCTGACCACATTTTCTCCCATGTTTTCTAAATTATTTAAATCAATTGGGATCACAAATCTCAAAAGGTTTGAAATTTTTGATCGGGGGGAGAGAATGTGATTTAAATATGAAATCTGATAAAATGTGATGTTTTGGACTCAAATGCTAGGCTCTCCCATATGTGCTAAACTCTTTCGTATATCGATGCACATATTGAGGGGGAGCGAATGGACAAAAAGGATTTGGCATAGCATGAGATCGTGACTCAGACTTAACCAATGAATTAACGAAACACAAATTGTCATCAATCGAAAGGACATATCCTGGCCGGGTAATAATTTTAAGCTGGTCTAACCAGTGATGTAAGCGTGTCTCGAAAAGGATGTGTCTGAGTAGAGTGTACCGTTTCGAGAAACTTTCTGTGAACTTGACCAGGACGGGTAATAATTTCAAGCTGGTCTAACCAGTGATGTAAGCGTGTCTCGAATCGGTCATGTTCACTGAAAGTTGATCAATTCAAAAAGTGCGAGCTCTACCTAGCATGTGCAAATTTATAAAACAATCATTCGAGCACATGTTGAGGGGGAGCATTTGAAAAATAGAAAAACTCTTAAGTGTTTGCAAAAATGTGTTTCAGAATCATGAACACTTTGAGAGATTTTTCAAGGATTTGGTTTTATGGCAATCGTGGAAGAATACCAAAGACTGACCATTTTAATGAATGCATGGAGTTATAAGGATGGTTAGGTTAGGCTCAAGTTCCCACGATCCCGCCAGAGCCGGAGGGATCTACCCAGGGACAATCCACTAGTTAGTGTAGAAGTCCTTAGGTATGATTAAAAAAGGAGAAAAGTGAATAAGGGAAGAGTGCCGACTGAGATGGAGCTAGTACTGGAACAAACCCAACAAGGTACTAGTAAGGAAGTCTCGGTAAGCACTGAAGGGGTTGAAGAATGAAAAAGAAATGTAAAGGTAAAGGGTGAAAAGAAAGAAGCCCTCCTTACACTTTAGGCAGAAACCGGGTCAATACATATGCTGTCAGAATCACTTAGTTGATTGCTGACATTGAAGACAAAGTATCATGGACCCAGTGATACGCTGCACAACCCTCCCTAGCCACTCAAGGTCCCTCAAAGGATTCTTGTTTCAATTGTCACGGAGTTCAATACATTTCTATCGTCTCTCTCACTCCGAGTTAGATGATATTGAAAAGGTGGCAGTTCTCTCCAGCCTCCGCTCACTAAATCAAAACGCACTATCGAGTCTAGAGCCACGAGATTCATAATAAGATCTCATAGGAACACGAATTATTTCTACACTGGTTGTTCAACATTAAGGACACCAGTTGTAAACTTATGAGTCCTACGCAGATCTTAGCAATCTGCCAGAACATTTATGAGAGAATTTACAAATGAAATTCTCAATGATTGAATGGAAATTCCTGCCAGGGTCAACATCAAACAGCCCTGAAAGCAGGTCACTTCGGTAATTCCCTGTGGATTACGCTTAGTGATCGCGGCGGTTTCAAACGGTCTACAGTCGTGGAGTGATCTCCAGCGACTCACCTAATCGTTGATATACTACGGTACGATCTTAAAAAGCCCTCTGTGGGTTTTCGATTAGGAACGGTCTTGGTGAGGATTAGAGAAAGTTTTCACACTATGCTGTTAACAATCTCGAAGTCCAAACCTGTAAGTACCGGTCGATTTGTTGCTAACTGTCGTATGCAGGAACTTCTGGCAGTTGTAGCTGTTGAATGCTGTAGCTGGTTGCAGTTGTAGCTGGTTGCAGAAAAGATGCCAATACTCTACCACATGTTCACACTACATCATCATCTTAATCAAAGAAGTCATGATCAACCTAAAGACCTTTAACACAGCTTCTGCAAACTCTGATGCTGAAGATCATGACACCAAATAGTGTGAGCATGTCGGCTCGAAGACTATCACATCACGTGGAGACATACTGCTGTAAGATGACTTGAAAACAAATGTTGGAGGATAAAGTCGAAGAATACTCAAAGATCATCCAAGACAATCAATCAGTCATCAAATGATTACTGCTGGATGCACAATGCACAAAGATACAAGTCTTTGAAGAATCAAAGACTACGAGCTATAAAGACAAGTTCAGAAGAAAGAATGCTAGAATTCAAATTATTATTTCCGGGGTGACCTCCCTTAGGGGGAGATTGTTAGGAATATAAATATTCAGATGAAGGCTCGGTCACCCCGAGCATCTATTTAGCATTCACATAGCTCGTAGGCTTATTTATATTAGCTTAGTAATATTAGTATTAGTATTAATAGTATTAGTCGTATTTATATTTATGGAGTGGGTCGGGGCTTTCCCCACTGTCAGCTCACTCCACAGCCCACTAGGGGCACAATATTAGTAAGTATAAAAGCCCCTTCCCACACATAGGAAGGGTTGGAACTCTTGTCATATTTTACACACACAAGCTAATCTATTAAAAGTTTTCTCCCAACTCTCTCTCTCTCTAGTTCATCTCTCTAACTCATCTACCATGGATCTAATCTTCCATAACCTTAGACCACCCGAATCATCCACACAATCAAGATGGTTATTTCCTACATTAGGGAAATTAATAGGCTAGAAATATAGGAAATAGACTTAATAACAAAAACGTGATCGCTTGAATGAATTAAAACAGGCTTATAATGAAAAATATACGCTATTTTCAAGTTAGACGACGAAAAACTATATTTTCAGAAAATAAAGCATTATGTCCAGATTTTTAGCAATAGAAAACTGAGATGTAAATGATGTTTAGGCTAGCCGAGACCTTGAAAATCCTAGAGTACACTTAAATACCTTCGCGTGGATAGGTTAAACTTAAGAAACCGAGCTACGACGCAAAAGTTATGGCCAAAAGAAGATTTGCGGCAAAATATAACTTTTACAGCCTACTCATAAGCTGTTAGAATTTTTAAAAGTGAATTTTAGACCATTTTGAGTATATTTTGGTTAAAATAAAGTAAACAAAAATTGTAGAATCATTTGTATACCTATTAGACGCGTCAGAGAATTATGAAACATATTAACGCGACAATTAAAACTTGGTTATGAAATAAACAAGTTATGTTTCTAAAAGTGGTAATTTCTAATAAAAGATCAAAACGACGCAATTATATTTTGACAAAAAATGTTACAACGACATGTACAAGTGATAATGTAGAGTAAGACTTGCATGCTAAACCTTGTTTTCAAAACCTAAGACATATGTATATTTAGGTCGCGATTAGAGTTATTGGACCTATATTGCCGTTTACATAATACCAAACGAGATTTGCTTTGCTAAGGTGAGTTTCATAGCCCCGATTTTACATTGTTTATATATGATTTCTAAACCCTCGGGGTGGGAATACACTGCTTGTTTTTACATGCGGACACAAGTACTAAAACTGTTTCTTTGCCTAAGTTACCGCATTGCCATTAAAGTCCCCTTTGAATCATGAACCGTTAATTACTTGTAAGCGCGGATGTTATGAATAGATCTATTTGGGTTGACACCCCGTCCGGGTTGGTCGCGCCAACTGGGTAAACGGACGCATATCATTCGGATTATTTCCGAGTGTCTGGCAAACACTTATTTGGGGCATTGTTATTATTGTGCTTAATTGCATACGAGTACGTCAAGCTTCGGGGTCATGAGCTTTGGCACTGTATTATTATTTTTGGCTTTGACATTATATTTTTTGTACTGTCTTGCTATTGAAATCTTCTGGTCCGCCTTACTGTTTATTTAAATCTATGACTCTCACCAACGTTATTTGTTTTCCCTTTTAGCGTTTATTCTTATGTAACTATGTGATGTTGATACACCTTTTGTATGGAAGCACTTCGAGTCACATTTTGGATGCACATCATGATGGAGATTTTCTTACATTATTTAGCGTTTGATCATGTATTTAAATCTTACATTTTGATGGTGAACTCTGATAACTATGTTTTGTAAAACTTTACTTTAAATCAAACGCTTGTTTTTAAAACGACTCACTTAGAGGTCGTTCTTTATTGCCTTGTACTTTGTGACCGAGAACATCACGTCTCCGGAATTCCATTCCGCTGCAAACACAGATTTTGGGGGTGTGACAGATTGGTACCAGAGCCAATGTTATAGAGAACTAGGATGCATCATTGACCCTAGACTATAACCACTAGGTCACGACACTTCACAATATCATGATGTGCTTAGGATTGCAAAACATGTTTTTATTCACTTATTTTATATAAGTCATTTATACTTATACATATTTATATTGACCTGATTTACAGTGATATGTCTTCACCCACCGATCCTATCATCCTCGATTTTGATTCAGATATGGATGATTCATCATCATCCACTAATCCGGTCACGCCAGTCATTCCTGTTCTCGTACCTTCTGGCGATGAGTCTGCTGAGACCGAGCCATTCGAGGATGCCCAGATTATGTCTACACCACCTATACCATCACCACCCATTGCACCTGCTCCTCTAGTACCATCACCACCAACCTCACCACCAGTGTGCCGTGTTAGGCGTGCTCCTATTTTGCGACCAGATCAGATCCCTATTGGTCGTCGCTACCGATTAAATGAGACTGGCCTGTTATGCTCCGCATGGCTAGAAAGAGGGTCCGACCTCAACCCAGCCGTGTACCAGCACCCACTGTTACTCCACCTCATATCCCATCACCACCATCATCTCCACTACCACCACCAGTTACTTACCGTCAGACTACCACAGTTCCCTTACCATCACCATCCAGAGATGTTTCTGACACCCTGCTACCGCCTCGAAAGAGGGCATTTACCATGGTTCCTTCTCTTTCAGATCCCTATGTTATGGCTGCTGCTGAGGCCTCCGCTCGGCGTGAGGTTCACAGACGGGTTAACGCCCGCAGATGGTCATTTATTCCGCCTGTTCTCAGTAGGTGGAGGTACGATGAGGGTACTCCTCGTGATTTGGAGTTAGGAGAGAGCTCGGAGATGGCTGCTGCTCGTATTATACCGGTCACCGGTGAGCCGATCCACCATACCACACCACTTCTAATTGCCAGGATGGTCCGTCATGAGGACCGTATTGGCCGGATATTTGATCATCTCAATGAGGTTCCCCTAGAGCGCATTGAGACCTTGGAGACTCAGTTGGAGCACCAGATCGTTGCACATTCCAGGATTGCAACACTAGAGCATTTCGTGGAGGATGAGCAGGCGCGCAGACGCGACCCGGATGAGTTGATTGCTAGTCTCTGTGATCATATCAGAGACCTCCAGCGCCGTCTTGATGGTGCCCCTGGCAGCGCCTAGACTAGATTTGTATCATAGTTATCTTTTGTATGTATATCCTAGCCACGGGGTGTGTGGCATTAGTAGTGACGCTTGCGATCTTTTGTTAGTTGTACACCAATGTAGCAAGTTATGTCAGGATGTATTGTATCGGTCGATGTGAACCGAGACTTTCCTTTTGTATCTATGTATGTTGTGATGTATCTATCTATGTTGTGATCTTATTATGGTTGTCGTGATTTATTCTTATTGTGGTTGATTATTATCACGCCATATTCTTATCGTGCTTTATCATTATCGTGATGTATTTTAATCTTGTTGTGGTTGTACCTACTCATGGTGAAGATATATTATGGTCATTGTGATTCATTATTCTTGTCACGTCATATTTCTATCATGATCTATTTTTTTCATGATTTATTCCTATATTGTTGTGATTGATCTTGTTGTGATTTTCACACGTCATGGTTGTATATATATATATACTTATGATGACCTTTGTTACTTATGGATCCTAATTATTGTTGTTTCTTGTGATTAGAAAAACAATGCCGCCTAAGAAACAAAGAATGAGTACAGCTGAGATCGATCGACTCGTTGCCCAACGGGTTATAGCACAGGTTGCTGCTGCTATGGCTGAATATGAGAACAATCGCAACAGTGGTAACGGAGGAGAAGCTAGTGGAACGGAAACCAGGGGTGAAACCATGACTCGTGGATGTACTTACAAAGAGTTTTCGGGTTGCAAGCCACAGACTTTCAGTGGCACGGAAGGAGCTGTCGGTTTGGTAAAATGGTTCGAGAAGTTGGAATCGACTTTCCGTATGTGCAACTGTGCGGAAAACTGTAAGGTGAAATATGCTACAGGTACCTTGTTGGATGGTGCCTTATCTTGGTGGAATGCTTATGCCCAATCAGTGGGAATTGATGCTGCTTTTGAATTACCATGGGCTGAGTTTAAGGAAATGGTAACTGCTGAGTACTGTCTGAGAAATGAGGTTCAGAAATTGGAAGTTGAATTTTGGAATTTAACAGTGAAAGGGTACGACATTGCAGCTTATACTCAACGATATCATGAATTGGCTACTATCTGTCCTGTGATGGTTTCGACTACCCAAAAAAAGATTGAAAGGTACATCTAGGGTCTTCCATCTTATATTCAAGGAAATGTTACCTCTTCTAAGCCGAGTACTCTAGATGAGACAATCCGAATGTCTCACAATCTGATGGATCAAGTTGTTGGAGCCAAGGCTGCTCGAGATAGCAATAACAGTAACCGCAAGATTAACAACAACCGCCATCACAACAGCAACAACAACAACAAGAGAAAGTGGGATTCTAATCAGGGAGGAAATGCTGCTCAACAACCCAACAAAAGACAAGAGGTTGTTAAGGCTTATGTTGCGGGCCCGACAAAGAAGAGAGGTTATGAAGGAAATCTTCCTAAGTGTGACAAGTGCCAACGTCACCAGAATCCAGGACGTTGCCCTACTCCATGTGGAAATTGTAAGAAAATTGGGCACTTAACCAAAGACTGTAGGTCTCCTACTGTAGCAACAAATTAAAGGGTTCCTGGAACTTGTTTCGGGTGTGGTGAAACAGGACATTTCAAGAAAGAATGCCCGAAGGAGAAGAATCAGGGAACTCAGAATAACGGAGCTCGGGGAAGAGTTTATAATCTCATAAACAGGGAAGCTACTGAGGACCCGACTGTTGTCACGGGTACGTTCCTTCTCAATGATCGTTATGCTTCAGTTTTATTTGATTCGGGTGCCGATAAAAGTTTTGTGTCTACTACTTTTTCTCCTCTACTTAATACTGCACCGACCATTTTAGACACCACCTACGACGTTGAATTAGCAAATGGTAACCTAGTTAGCTCCAACACCATAATCCGCGATTGTACCTTTAATTTCCTAAATCATCCATTTAGCATCGACCTTATCCCTATCGAACTCGGTAGTTTTGACGTCGTAATCGGTATGGATTGGTTATCTAAACACCACGCTAGGATCATTTGCGACGAAAAGGTTGTTCATGTCCCTTTGAATGGTGAAACCTTGATTATCCATGGTGAACGAAGCGGAACTCGATTAAATATCATCTCGTGCGTCAAGACCGAAAAGTATATAAAGAAGGGATGTTATGCTTTTCTAGCACATATAACCGAAAAGAAATCGGATGAGAAACGATTGGAGGATGTACCGATTGTCCGAGATTTTCCGGAAGTCTTTCCTGAAGACTTGCCTGGATTACCGCCTACCCGTCAAGTAGAGTTTCAGATAGATTTGGTGCCAGGAGCAGCACCGATTGCAAGAGCACCCTACCGACTAGCACCATCAGAATTGCAAGAATTGTCTAATCAGTTGCAAGAACTACTAGACAAGGGATTCATTAGACCAAGTTCCTCGCCTAGGGGAGCACCGGTTTTGTTTGTAAAAAAGAAGGATGGATCATTCCGAATGTGCATAGATTATCGCGAGCTGAACAAGTTGACGGTAAAGAACCGTTACCCACTTCCAAGAATCGACAATTTGTTTGATTAGTTGCAAGGTTCCAGTTTCTACTCAAAGATTGATTTAAGATCGGGTTATCATCAACTAAGGGTTCGGGAAGAAGATATTCCAAAAACAGCTTTTAGGACTCGTTATGGTCAATATGAGTTTCAAGTGATGCCGTTTGGATTAACTAATGCACCTGCGGTATTTATAGATTTCATGAACCGGGTGTGCAAACCGTACCTGGAAAAATTTGTAATTGTGTTCATTGATGATATTCTAATCTACTCCAAAAGCAAGGAAGAGCACGAAGAGCATCTTAAGATGATCTTAGAATTGCTCAAGAACGAGAAGTTGTACGCGAAGTTTTCTAAGTGTGATTTTTGGATCCGAAGAGTACAATTTCTTGGACACGTGATTGACAGTCAGGGATTGCATGTTGACCCAGCTAAGATCGAGGCTATTAAGGATTGGGAAACGCCCAAGACTCCCACCGAGATTCGTCAATTTCTAGGTCTTGCCGGGTATTACAGAAGGTTCATTGAAGGTTTCTCGAAGATAGCGAAGCCTTTAACCAAGCTAACGCAGAAGACACAGAAGTACGAATGGGGAGAGAAACAAGAGTCTGCCTTCCAGTTGTTGAAGCAAAAACTTTGCAGTGCGCCGATTTTGGCTTTACCCGAAGGAATGGAAAACTTTGTGTTTTATTGTGATACTTCGCATAAAGGACTTGGAGCTTTGTTGATGCAGAATGAGAAAGTTATAGCTTACGCTTCTCGGCAACTCAAAGTTCATGAGAAGAATTACACCACTCATGACTTGGAGTTAGGAGCGGTTGTCTTTGTGCTAAAAATTTGGAGACACTACCTATACGGTACAAAGTGTACAGTGTACACGGACCACAAAAGTCTTCAACATATCTTAGATCAGAAAGAGCATAATATGAGGCAATGCCGTTGGCTAGAGCTACTTAGTGATTATGATTGTGATATCCGATATCATCCTGGTAAAGCGAATGTAGTAGCCGATGCCCTTAGCAGGAAAGAGCGACTCAAACCTTTAAGAGTAAGATCATTGGGTATGACCATTAGTTCGCCACTTCCATCCAAAATTCTGGAAGCCCAGGCCGAAGCACTTAAGACAGAGAACTGACCGAAGGAGAACATTGATGGTATGCCAGAAAGTTCAAATGGTTTCGTGAGAAGATCCGATGGGATGCTATGCTTCAAAGATAGGAGTTGGATACCACTTTTCGGTGGTCTACGAGAGTTGATCATGCACGAATCACACAAGTCGAAATACTCCATACACCCTGGTTCCAATAAAATGTACCAGGATCTTAAACAGCTGTACTGGTGGCCAAATATGAAGGCCGACATCGCTACTTATGTTAGCAAATGTCTTACTTGTTCCAAAGTGAAGGCCGAATACCAGAAGCCGTCTGGTTTACTACATCAACCAGAGAATCCTCAATGGAAATGGGATCGTATTACCATGGACTTCATCACTAAACTTCCTAAAACTCCGAGCGGTCACGACGCGATTAGGGTGATCGTTGATCGTCTCACCAAATCAGCTCACTTCTTGCCCATTAAAGAAACCTACAAGATGGATAAGTTAACCAGAATCTATATCCAGGAGATTGTCTTGAAACATGGTGTATCAGTTTCAATCATTTCGGATCGAGACAGTCGATTCACTTCAAGATTTTGGGAATCGCTTAATGATGCCTTTGGAACCCGTCTCGATATGAGTACAGCCTATCATCCACAAACCGATGGTCAGAGTGAGAGGACCATCCAAACACTCGAAGATATGCTTCGTGCCTGTGTGATTGATTTCGGTAATAGCTGGGATACTCATTTGCCATTGACTGAGTTTTCCTACAACAATAGTTATCACACAAGTATAAAGGCTGTACCATTCGAAGCACTCTACGGTAGGAAGTTTCGATCACCAGTCTGTTGGGCTGAAGTCGGAGATGCTCAACTTACCGGTCCAGAAATTGTTCACGAGACAACCGAGAAGAATGTTCAGATTCGGAACAGACTAAAAGCCGCCAGAGACCGTGATCCATGCTAAAACGTATATATTTAATATGCAATGACGGATACGCGTGAATAAAGACAAATCAACCCTTAGGAAAAGGCTAACTTGCAAAAACTCACGTTGTGTGTGTGATACCAGGTAAGTGATTACCCGGGTCGTTTCCCAACGAGGAGTGAATGGACAACAGTTAGAGATTTGGATTAAAGTGACTGATGAGTGGGATTTTTGCTTTTTTAATTCTAATTTACAAATGAGAAACAAATTCTCACGGGAAAATAAAGATTAACACAATTTATATAAAAAACGCGAAACAGAAATTCTAAAAACGGGATTAAAACTAAGAAATGTGGAAATCTAATCCTACAAGTGTACTTTTATTTTTCCTAAGTTCTATATGATAAAAGAAAATTTTGGAAAAAAGATTTGTATTTTTCTGACTTTTATATTTTTTATTATGAATTAAAAACTAAATTACTCTAGTTAAATGATTAAAAAACGAAGAGATTTTGGATTTTTGTTTTTCGAAATTGATAAAGTACTTAATTATAAGCACTTTTTATAAAAGACAATATTTTTAAAAACTTAATTTAAGCACAGAAAAAAGTAGAATAAGGTGGCCGCTTATAAAAAACTTGATTAAACTTTTTTATTTTTTTTTTATTTTTTTTGTATTTTTCTTTTTTAAAACTTATAAAAAATATTTAACTTTTGAAAATAGAATATTTTTAAAACTCAAAAATAAGCCAGAAATAAGCTAAATAAGCAACAGTTAGTATAATAAGCTTTTTAGAACTAGGATTGAATGAAATAAGCTATAGGGCTAATTTTAAGCTAAAGTTAAGCTATCTATAAGCTAAAGTTAGGCCTCCAAACTGATATTACAATAACTTTATACTATGAACTTATTATAAACCAAGATTCAGACCTTTTGGTGGCTTAATTACAGCTTATAAAGAGGCTGCAAATCAGCCAAATGGTTGATTATGCTGCTGATCTAAGCAGTGACAGGGGAAAAAGTGCAGTTTTCAAGGGCAGAAAAAGCTATTTAGAAAATTTCTAAAAATCCAAACAAAAATATGTAAGGCTAGATAAGCTGGCCAACTTCAAAAGTCCCAAAGATCAGCTTCTAACTACTTAATATGAGCGAGATAAAAATCTACAAAAGGCTGCTAAAAACCATAAAAACTAAAAATGGAAACTGCAAAACTACTACTAAGGCTGTAATGGAGGATTCTAAAGCAAGGCCTAAAGGACTTAAGTACAAACTGAGAAGGGGTGAAAATGAACCTGAAAAGTGCAAGAATAAAGCCAAAGCTGGTCCAGCTTATGAGGGGCTTGTGAGAGTTGTCAGCCACTTTTGTCTGCAACAATTAACTTCAAACCTGCAAAACACTGAAAACAAGGGAAATACTTGCACTAATAGCTCTTTTACACTAAGTTATTCAAGATCAAGTCTAAGAAGACTGCACATGAACAGTGGCAAGACCCAAATGACCCGTTTGACTTGAAAAGCCAAACACTCCTTTACTTGACTGTTATGATAAATAAACTGGATGTTACTTAAATAACTTATATTCCTAACTTGTTAATATTCAAATAACTTAATGAAGCTGATAAAAGCAAAGTACAAAATGGAATAAGCCCTAATAAGCTAATGACCAAAATTGACTAAAGTTTGACTTTTCTTTGACTTTTGGAATTAGAGACTGAAATGAACCACATAAACTTTGACAAAAGCAATAATAATCTCATAAGAGCTTAATGAAACAGAAATGAGAGCTTATTCTCAATTTTTGATAGCTAGTGACTTTAATTCGAATAACAGAAACACTTAACTTTTATTAAACTTGAAATATGCTTACAATTGAATTGGAACAAGAAACAAGGGAAAGTGATCAGGGGTAAACCTAGCTTGTCAGAACCAAGCTTTAAACCCAATTAAGCCTTCCAGAACAGCTTATTCACAACACAACTGCTTATGTTGACTTTTTGACTTTTTCTTGACTTTTATGATTTTCTTGAATTTAGAACAGCAGATACTTCTAATTTACTTGAATAAGCACTAATAAGCTCGGAAGAGCTTATTTGAACAAACAACAAAGCCTATAATATGAAAAATGATTAAGAACAAATTTGGCGGGAAAACAGTTACACGATTAAACTTGGAATTTCCATATTAAAACACTTAAATTACAACTAATTTGACTTAAATGATTCAGAAATAACAAAACCCAGAAGGATAAAAGCTTAAATTAAAGTTACACTACGAATTGGTCTAAAAACTATGACAATGGCTTCTGTGTGTCTTCACTTCCTTTTGTAGCTATCCCAAAAGCTTCCACTCATCCTACTGATCAAATCCCACCCATTGGAATGGCTGAAATCAATCTCAGTCGTTAATTGGCATTTTGGAGCCAAAATGGTAAAGTGGGAAAATGGATTTTAGGCTGTACAGTGCAAGTGTGGTATGGGAAAGCATTAAATGAGGAGGGGGGTAGTGGAGTGAGGTGATGGGTCAGTGGAGAGGACATGGGGAACTGGTGGTGGTATGGTTTTGCAGAGCCATAGTATTGGCGGGGTGGTTTTAGGAAAGAAGGTTTTGACTTTAGTCAAACCTGGTATTATGGGTCTGGGTTTATTTAAAATGTGGTTGGGTTGTGTAGGGATTGGGCTTGGGTAGGGTAGTGAGTGGGCTGGGTTTATAATTTTAGGATAAAAGGATAGTGGTTAGTTTAAGGTTTAAATGGGATAAGGTGTTGAAATTAGTTAAGTTTAGGGACCACATTTGTAAAATTTGAAAATCCAGTGACCATTCTTGTAAAGTCTGAAAATTATCTCCAAGGACTAATCTTGACTTTGTGTTATTCTTGGAGGTTGACTTGTGATAACTTGAGCAATATTGTGATCCAAACTTGTAAATTACTTCTCCGTCCTTGGCTTTTCACCATTTTCCAATCTTGTGCTCGGTTTTGTCTGTTTTTGCCCTGTTTTCGATCCTTTTGTACCTGAAACACATAAAAACACAAACCAAGAATATTTGCAGTATAATATGGTCTATTTGGGTGTTTTTGGTCATTTTTGTGTCTTTAATGGGTATAAAATGATGAGTATTTACACACTCATCAATCCCCCACACTAAGCTATTGCTAGTCCCTAGCAATCCGATCATATGAAGTAATGAAAGGATCAAAAGAATACCAAGTATACCCCGTTTTGATTTTCTATATAATGCAAGAAATTTAAACTTAGAACAAAATATATAACATGCTTGATTTCCAAAAATGGTATCATGGAACAGGATTCACACAAACTGGGTGTCTCCAGGGAATTGTAATCGTCATCCTCTTTTTGATACTCCCAACTAAGCTTAAACTCAATGTGCAAATGCTTTTGTAAAAATGCTAACTCTACTTTTACTAATAATCTATGTAAGCCGAGATTTAACTTTTCACTCCCACAATATTTCAAGTTTAGGTGACTGTGCTCATTTTCAAAATTTTGACCGCGAAAATCGACATTTATTATGGTTGTTATTTGTTTAAGTCAAATACTAATTTACCGGGAACCTCGAAAATCTAAGGATCAAAAGGGCCTTTTCCATGTAGCGGCTTTCTTCTCGACACATCCCAAACCAGTTGGTTTTAGGTGACCAGGCTTTTACCCCTTACAGAGAATAGTACCGGAATCAGCGGAATTTCGATTTCAAAGATTTAAGATATTCCCACTAAGCTAGTATTAAAATACTTAAATAGATAACAACAAACGATCATTTAGAGATTAGAGACTCAAAGATGAGATCACTCCATGTAACGGTTTTCTTCTCGGCACATACCAAACCAGTTGGTTTTAGGTGACTAGGTTTTTGACACCCCACAGAGAATAATACCGGAGATTTCGAGGCCTTTGAAATCAACAATCTACTAAATTACTGTTTAACTTTTATACAAAATTGACGAATCCAAGTTCAAGTTCCGATTTAAATTTAAGAGAAAGCAATTTTCCTACATTTATACAACACATACTTCTTTATTTTCACAATATCAAAACTTATTGCATTTTGCAATATCTTTATATTTTTTTGCATTTTGCAATATCATTCCATTTTATTTTATTTTTTTCTTTTTTCATTTTTTCATCATTTTCATCATCATTTTTTTTTTTTAACTTTAATAATATACATACATATATGCTTTCTCAAAAATAAAAATAAAAAGTTGAACTCGGGCTCTATATCGAAATTGTATAAAAATTTGTTTTGCATAACAACATGATTTTAACTTTCAAACGTTTGAAAACAGCACGCATTTAATCAGATTAGTTATCTTCTGGGAGAAAAAGCCATAGATTACTTATATAAGCTCTAAAGAAAACCAACTATTCTACGCTTAGCATTTTCATTTGCACAAATTGTAAAACCTTAGTCTAATAGTTAAGGAAGCAGCCAGATCAATACTCTGGCAGAGTCAGGATTCCCTTTGTTCTAACCTAATCAAGACTAAACATTTCTTCTTTTTTATTGCAATTTCTTATTTAAAAACGAAAAAATTTTAAAATTTTGGGCAAAACGGGGGTACTAGGGCACTAGAAGGTACGTAAGTGACAAAATTCGAGAGAATCCCCCCCCCCCCCACACTTAGAATTGAATATTGCCCTCAATATTCAAAGTACCGGCTATTATGCCGAGACTTAGAACGTAAAAAGGTAAGACTAATAGCCAAGTGTGTGAAAGAAATCTCAATTTTCACAAAAAGGATTAAAAAGATATCCCTAGATAATCGTTAACAAAAGGATAGGATATTGGGCGGCTGGATTGAAACCAGGCGCGACAATCATCACAATCCAAGGGAAACCTGCAAACAAGAGCAAACAACACAAAACGCACAGCACAGTGGGATCCCCCACACTTAGTATCAGAAAAGAGAAAGAAGTCAGAAACATGGGCGTTTACCCATGCAATGCTAATGTTTTTGTTAACCGAGTCACTAGCTTGACTCGACCCCGAATTCAATGGTTCATGGGGGAGCAAGTGGAAGAAACCATCTCCATCGGACTTTCATTCAATGTGTTTGGAAAAACATTGAATTTCATGAAAGTTCCACTCCGATGAGATACATCCGGCTCAAAAGATTGATAAATGGAGATGCCGAGGTCAAAGATGGTGTCCTCATTCCCATAGAAGAAAAGGGAAAGAGAAATCACACCATATGTGATGAAGAGGAGAAATGTCATGATGATTATCAGGAAGAACTCTTCATCATCCAAAGCAAATTTGTCTTCAACGGGAGGGAGGGTTGGGATGAAATCATCAATAAGCAAATACTTATGAGAAAGTACACCTCCCCCCACACTAGAATCATCCTCAGGATCAAAATAGAAATGATCATATTCCGGAGGAGATATAATATGAGAGAGTTCACTGGAGAACTCCTCATGATAAAGATCAAAGGTAAACGAATCATATTCAGGAAGAGAGAAATCAGCATGAGAAGTGGTACTGCCACTACTCGTCTCTTCCGTGAAATCAAAACTAAATGATTCGTAAGCAACCGAGAAAAAGTCACTATCCTCAACGGGGATAGGAGATAAGGTTGGATTTTCACAAAATGATTCTATCTTAGAAATGAGCACATTGATATTCAATAAGTTATCACGAAGCAATTCGTCTTTGATTTCCAGAATATCAGTGTCAATTTCTTCATTGTCAGGTTCAAAATCCTTTTCTTCCTCTAGGCTGACGAGCTTAGAAGGTAATTCTTCAACATAATCGATGTCCTCACAAGATAAAGAATCATCATCACTTGAAGTACAATCATCGTCAGAATTGGAAAACATCACAACATGATCATGTGAAATGTCAAGAGGAGGCAAATCACACATATTATCAGAAATACCCTCGGACTCACTTGGGATTGGGACAAGGTTCTCAACACTAGACGACTTCGTTTCCGGAATAGTGCTAAGATGCTCATCCCCCATAATAAGAGAGTCCTCGAAGTCCATAGACTGTAAGATGGGTGTGTTTGCAATAGACTGAGGGAGTTGAGAATTGATATCGCTCAAAGGAATAGCACTCTCCTCGTCGTCCTCCTCATCAATATTGCTAGCATAAATGGCTTTTATACGTTCCATTTGCTCATCTGCTAGTAATTCTGCAATAGTCTTGTCTTCCTGCCTTTTCTGGACAGGTGTAATTGCATCTGACGATTTCTCGCAAACTCTCCACATAGAATCATCATCATCGTCATCGCAAATGAAAGTTTGACGACATTTGGACTCTATTCTAGCTGTTTGTTCTTCTTCAGCTAGAAGTTCTCCAATAGTTTTACCATGACGATCATCTTGGGCATTTTTAACAGCCGAATCATTAAGTGTATCCATCACATTTAGAAGTTTTTGGAGTACATTTTCAATAGATTCTTCAAGAGGAGATGGCTGAGGTTGAATCATTTGATACTGTGGAGGTTGGTCATGACAAGAATAGTCGTAATTGTTACAAGGGACATGCTCATAGACAAGCGGGGTCCTCGTTTGACAATCGGATTCATAATGCGGACCTCCACAGAATTCACAACAGTAAAACTGTTGTGACTGACTCGGAGAATCATACGGATATTGGTCATTACCAAAGTTTTGATCACATGGAACTTGCTCATAGGCAAGCGTGTTCCTTGTTTGACAGTCAAAACCTTGGTGCGGTCCTCCACAATACTCGCAAATATCATTTGGCACATTTTGAAATAATGTGTCATTGAAGTTTTGATAGCACGGTTCTTGCCAAAATGAATTTTGAGGAGGGGAGCTGAAATCGTTTTGAAAATTATCGAAAGAGTTTGGATCATTCAAAGAATCAACAAAATCAACACAATAATCCGAATGACTATCAAGTTTCGAAAAACATCTTAAAGAATCCGGAGGTGGGACAAGTGGTGTGCTCTGAGAGCTAGGAATTTCCACCACTTCCGTTATGGTCTCTGGTTCTTGTTCTTGACAAACGTGGAGATTAGGCAAGTTGTTCCTTTTAGTCACCGCTTTAAGCTCAGTACGTTTGTTTGATAATTTTTGAACCGTAAATCGTGAAAGGTCTGGATCAATTCTTGACGGTTTGCCATTAATAGCATGTATCTTGGGCTGTGAAGGGCAGTCGGAAGAACTTTGAGTATTATCGATGGAATTAATCTCTCTTTTGAAGGCTACTTTACACCAATAACAAGATCCTCTTGGGTTGTGATTTCCACACAGCTCACACGCGCACTTGGGACAATGATGATTATCACCCACTGGACCTTTACAATCAAAACAGTGATAGTCCAGTGACGGCATTAGAATTAAATATTAAGGAGGGTTAAGAAGATAGAATCAAACGGTTTAAGAGGATGAGGAAAAATATTTTTGGGTTTTTGGTTTTTCAATTTTTTTGGTTTTTTGGAAAAAAACTTAAACAATGAAACAATTCAATTAAAACAAGATCGAAGCAAAACACAAGGAACTTAAACCTTAAATCAACAAGCGTACGGTAGCTCTCTGACTGAAAAACGCACAGAGTGGCGGAGAAGCAAAGGTGGGCAATAAATGCTCCTTAAAAACCCGCTTCTTTCGGTTCGACAATTTAATGTCAAACCCTCCTTAAACCTACATTATAGTTTGTTTATCAATCAAAGGTGAGCCGAATCCGCAAGCGACACAAAGGCAAGTTTTAATCTTTGGTTTGGGAACTTATTATGATAATACCCAAGTTGAGGAATATTATATTAATTTTGCTTTTATCTTTTATTTTACAATAAAACGGAAAATGTTTTTGGGTTTTTTTATTTTTATATGATATTATATATATAAAAGAAAAGAAAAATATTTTTGTATTTTATATGGTTTATGAAAGCGGAAACTTCTGAAAGAAGGATCTCAAGTCACTAATTGTTTAGACTTAAACAATATTGTCGCAACACAACCTCCCCGGCAGCGGCGCCAAAATTTGATCCGTGCTAAAACGTATATATTTAATATGCAATGACGGATACGCGTGAATAAAGACAAATCAACCCTTAGGAAAAGGCTAACTTGCAAAAACTCACGTTGTGTGTGTGATACCAGGTAAGTGATTACCCGGGTCGTTTCCCAACGAGGAGTGAATGGACAACAGTTAGAGATTTGGATTAAAGTGACTGATGAGTGGGATTTTTGCTTTTTTAATTCTAATTTACAAATGAGAAACAAATTCTCACGGGAAAATAAAGATTAACACAATTTATATAAAAAACGCGAAACGAAAATTCTAAAAACAGGATTAAAACTAAGAAATGTGGAAATCTAATCCTACAAGTGTACTTTTATTTTTGCTAATTTCTATATGATAAAAGAAAATTTTGGAAAAAAGATTTGTATTTTTCTGACTTTTATATTTTTTATTATGAATTAAAAACTAAATTACTCTAGTTAAATGATTAAAAAACGAAGAGATTTTGGATTTTTGTTTTTCGAAATTGATAAAGTACTTAATTATAAGCACTTTTTATAAAAGACAATATTTTTGAAAACTTAATTTAAGCACAGAAAAAAGTAGAATAAGGTGGCCGCTTATAAAAGACTTGATTAAACTTTTTTATTTTATTTTATTTTTTTGGGATTTTTCTTTTTTAAAACTTATAAAAAATATTTAACATTTGAAAATAGAATATTTTTAAAACTCAAAAATAAGCCAGAAATAAGCTAAATAAGCAACAGTTAGTATAATAAGCTTTTTAGAACTAGGATTGAATGAAATAAGCTATAGGGCTAATTTTAAGCTAAAGTTAAGCTATCTATAAGCTAAAGTTAGGCCTCCAAACTGATATTACAATAAATTTATACTATGAACTTATTATAAACCAAGATTCAGACCTTTTGGTGGCTTAATTACAGCTTATAAAGAGGCTGCAAATCAGCCAAATGGTTGATTATGCTGCTGATCTAAGCAGTGACAGGGGAAAAAGTGCAGTTTTCAAGGGCAGAAAAAGCTATTTAGAAAAATTCTAAAAATCCAAACAAAAATATGTAAGGCTAGATAAGCTGGCCAACTTCAAAAGTCCCAAAGATCAGCTTCTAACTACTTAATATGAGCGAGATAAAAATCTACAAAAGGCTACTAAAAACCATAAAAACTAAAAATGGAAACTGCAAAACTACTACTAAGGCTGTAATGGAGGATTCTAAAGCAAGGCCTAAAGGACTTAAGTACAAACTGAGAAGGGGTGAAAATGAACCTGAAAAGTGCAAGAATAAAGCCAAAGCTGGTCCAGCTTATGAGGGGCTTGTGAGAGTTGTCAGCCACTTTTGTCTGCAACAATTAACTTCAAACCTGCAAAACACTGAAAACAAGGGAAATACTTGCACTAATAGCTCTTTTACACTAAGTTATTTAAGATCAAGTCTAAGAAGACTGCACATGAACAGTGGCAAGACCCAAATGACCCGTTTGACTTGAAAAGCCAAACACTCCTTTATTTGACTGTTATGATAAATAAACTGGATGTTACTTAAATAACTTATATTCCTAACTTGTTAATATTCAAATAACTTAATGAAGCTGATAAAAGCAAAGTACAAAATGGAATAAGCCCTAATAAGCTAATGACCAAAATTGACTAAAGTTTGACTTTTCTTTGACTTTTGGAATTAGAGACTGAAATGAACCACATAAACTTTGACAAAAGCAATAATAAGCTCATAAGAGCTTAATGAAACAGAAATGAGAGCTTATTCTCAATTTTTTATAGCTAGTGACTTTAATTCGAATAACAGAAACACTTAACTTTTATTAAACTTGAAATATGCTTACAATTGAATTGGAACAAGAAAAAAGGGAAAGTGATCAGGGGTAAACCTAGCTTGTCAGAACCAAGCTTTAAACCCAATTAAGCCTTCCAGAACAGCTTATTCACAACACAACTGCTTATGTTGACTTTTTGACTTTTTCTTGACTTTTATGATTTTCTTGAATTTAGAACAGCAGATACTTCTAATTTACTTGAATAAGCACTAATAAGCTCGGAAGAGCTTATTTGAACAAACAACAAAGCTTATAATATGAAAAATGATTAAGAACAAATTTGGCGGGAAAACAGTTACACGATTAAACTTGGAATTTCCATATTAAAACACTTGAATTACAACTAATTTGACTTAAATGATTCAGAAATAACAAAACCCAGAAGGATAAAAGCTTAAATTAAAGTTACACTACGAATTGGTCTAAAAACTATGACAATGGCTTCTGTGTGTCTTCACTTCCTTTTATAGCTATCCCAAAAGCTTCCACTCATCCTACTGATCAAATGCCACCCATTGGAATGGCTGAAATCAATCTCAGTCGTTAATTGGCATTTTGGCGCCAAAATGGTAAAGTAGGAAAATGGGTTTTAGGCTGTACAGTGCAAGTGGGGTGTGGGAAAGCATTAAATGAGGAGGGGGGTAGTGGAGTGAGGTGATGGGTCAGTGGAGAGGACATGGGGAACTGGTGGTGGTATGGTTTTGCAGAGCCATAGTATTGGCGGGGTGGTTTTAGGGAAGAAGGTTTTGACTTTAATCAAACCTGGTATTATGGGTCTGGGATTATTTAAAATGGGGTTGGGTTGTGTAGGGATTGGGCTTGGGTAGGGTAGTGAGTGGGCTGGGTTTATAATTTTAGGATAAAAGGGTAGTGGTTAGTTTAAGGTTTATATGGGATAAGGTGTTGAAATTAGTTAAGTTTAGGGACCACATTTGTAAAATCTGAAAATCCAGGGACCATTCTTGTAAAGTCTGAAAATTATCTCCAAGGACTAATCTTGACTTTTTGATATTCTTGGAGGTTGACTTGTGATAACTTGAGCAATATTGTGATCCAAACTTGTAAATTACTTCTCCGTCCTCGGCTTTTCACCATTTTCCAATCTTGTGCTCGGTTTTGTCTGTTTTTGCCCTGTTTTCGATCCTTTTGTACCTGAAACACATAAAAACACAAACCAAGAATATTTGCAGTATAATATGGTCTATTTGGGTGTTTTTGGTCATTTTTGTGTCTTTAATGGGTATAAAATGATGAGTATTTACACACTCATCAGACCGCCAGAAAAGTTACGCCGATGTGAGATATAAGCCCTTAGAATTCAAAGTTGGAGACATGGTAATGTTGAAGGTATCGCCTTGGAAAGGTGTGATACGACTTGGGAAATGCGGGAAATTGAACCCTAGATATATTGGACCATTTAAGATCCTAGCAAGAATCGGTCCGGTTGCATACAGACTTGAACTCCCGCCAGATCTTAGTAGTGTGCATAATACCTTTCATGTTTCTAATCTTAAAAAGTGTCTATCCGACGAATCCCTCGTCATTCCATTAGAAGAGATTCAGCTCGATGACAAGCTTAATTTCATCGAAGAGCCAGTAGAAATTATGGATTGTGATGTCAAGCGATTAAAGCACAGTAGAATTCCTATCGTCAAAGTTCGCTGTAATTCTCAACGAGGTCCCGAGTTCACTTGGGAACGAGAAGACCAGATCCGTCGAAAATATCCGCATCTCTTCACCGACAACACTCCAATGACCAACACTGGCTGAATCTCGAGGACGAGATTCATTTTATGGGTGGTAGACTATCACAACCCGCAAAATTTCAGGTCAATACTATTCACCAAACTCGAATTTAGTTTCTTGACATTTAATTGAAAACAATTTACGTAAGACTTTTTACTTGAACCAACGTGAAAGCCTAGAATAAATTCTAAGTGCACTAAGACTTAAGTTAAATTTAGTCCACAACGCTCCAGTATCTTGCTCCTGCTCCATTTCACAATTCTAAACCATAAAACAAATTTCTATTCTTTAGTTACTTACGGTTTTAAATTCAACAAACGTTAATTGTTATTTAATATTTAACACCCGACATACCCTATTTTCTCAACGATTATTTTTATCGTATTTTTATACTTCCAAAATTATTACAAAAGTTCCAAAAATATTTCCTGACACCCAAAGTAATTTCTTTAAAACTTACGTTTAATTACGTATAATTTTCGTTAATCACCAAAACAACAACCAATACATATTTTTAGCACCCAATACATTCAATAAATACATTTTTGTACCCAAAACAACTTTCCTACTCTCCTTTTACCCTATGGCCGCCCCCCCCCCCCCCTTTGACTTGTACACAATTAGTAAGACAAGCTAAACATAATGATTAGATTAAGCAACAAAGTAAGTTAACTTTTTTTTTCACTTTGTGGCTAAGCCACCAAAATGTCTCCTTGCCCCCCCCCCCTAGCCCTCCTAACCGGCCACCCTCCCCCTTGACCCAAATTATGACATTTGACCCACTATTGCTAGTTTGAAATATGCTTAATATATATAGCCATAACTTACCTTCATTTTTGCTAACTAGTTCATGTAAGAAAAAAATAAAACTCCCTCCCATCTCTATATATATTTCGACACACTCATAAAGGAGCAAGAAGAGAAAGGCTTGTGGTGACTAAGATCAAGAATATTAGGGCTTATTAACAAGGGTTTTAGAGCACAAGTCTTGTGGTTAAGCTAGTGATCTACAACACTCATTTCACAAATCATCTTTGTAAGTAAACTTACTAATACTTCATGGTTTTTACATTTTATGTGCTTGTCAAGTTTCATTACTCATTATCACTTGGAACATGTTAATAACTAGTTACTTTTATAATGATCCTTTAACAAAGGTTATGTTTTTAACAATATTTGGTCACAAGGAAACTAACTAGAGAAACTATCCATAAAAATGGTGGTAATAAACCTTATAAATATGAATACTAGTAAACTTGTGTAGTTAGACATGCTTGATGATTTAATACATGGACTTTGGATGTAGCTAGCTTTATGTTTAGACCACTATTGTTATGTTGGAAAGTTGATGGAGGATTTAGGATGAGATTTGGAAATTGTGGTTAAGTGAATATAATTACTAGAAGGTTAGAAAATAATTTTGATACTTATAATAAGCAATCTGTCCACTTTTACAAGAACTGGAAAAATCAGTAGCTTAGGGACATTAATAGGCAAGAAATATAGGAAATAGACTTAATAACAAAAATGTGATCGCTTGAATGAGTTAAAACGGGCTTATAACGAAAAAGATACGTTATTTTCAAGTTAGACGATGAAAAACTATATTTTCAGAAAATAAAGCATTCTGTCCAGATTTTTAGCAATAGAAAACTGAGATGTAAATGATGTTTAGGCTAGCCGAGACCTTGAAAATCCTAGAGTACACTTAAATACCTTCGCGTGGATAGGTTAAACTTAAGAAACCGAGCTACGACGCAAAAGTTATGGCCAAAAGAAGATTTGTGGCAAAATATAACTTTGACAGCCTACTCATAAGCTGTTAGAATTTTTAAAAGTGAATTTTAGACCATTTTGAGTATATTTTGGTTAAAATAAAGTAAAAAAAATTGTAGAATCATTTGTATACCTATTAGACGCGTTAGAGAATTATGAAACATATTAACGCGACGATTAAAACTTGGTTATGAAATAAACAAGTTATGTTTCTAAAAGTGGTAATTTCTAATAAAAGATCAAAACGACGCAATTATATTTTGACAACAAATGTTACAACGACATGTACAAGTGATAATGTAGAGTAAGACTTGCATGCTTGACCTTGTTTTCAAAACCTAAGACATATGTATATTTAGGTCGCGATTAGAGTTATTGGACATGTATTGCCGTTTACATAATACCAAACGAGATTTGCTTTGCTAAGGTGAGTTTCATAGCCCCGATTTTACATTGTTTATATATGATTTATAAACCCTCGGGGTGGGAATACACTGCTTGTTTTTACATACGGACACAAGTACTAAAACTGTTTCTTTGCCTAAGTTACCGCATTGCCATTAAAGTCCCCTTTGAATCATGAACCGTTAATTACTTGTAAGCGCGGATGTTATGAATAGATCTATTTGGGTTGACACCCCGTCCGGGTTGGTAGCGCCAACTAGGTAAACGGACGCATATCATTCGGATTATTTCCGAGTGTCTGGCAAACACTTATTTGGGGCATTGTTATTATTGTGCTTAATTGCATACGAGTACGTCGAGCTTCGGGGTCATGAGCTTAGGCACTGTATTATTATTTTTGGCTCTGACATTATATTTGTTGTACTGTCTTGCTATTGAAATCTTATGGTCCGCCTTACTGTTTATTTAAACCTATGACTCTCACCAACATTATTTGTTGACCCTTTTAGCGTGTATTCTCAGGTAACTAGGTGATGTTGATACACCTTTTGTATGGAAGCACTTCGAGTCACATTTTGGATGCACATCATGATGGAGATTTTCTTACATTATTTAGCGTTTGATCGTGTATTTAAATCTTACATTTTGATGGTGAACTCTGATAACTATGTTTTGTAAAACTTTACTTTAAATCAAATGCTTGTTTTTAAAACGACTCACTTAGAGGTCGTTCTTTATTGCCTTGTACTTTGTGACCGAGAACATCATGCCCCCGGAATTCCATTCCGCTGCAAATACAGATTTTGGGGGTGTGACATGAAGATACTTTATATCAAGCTCAGCAATTTGAGTGATGATGAGTCTGAAAATGTTATGATGAATTGGGAGTTTGCTAGGAAGCTGTTGAAACTCCACCGAGCTTCCCACACAGCCTTAGTGGAATTCTTCTAGTGTTTGTAGTTTATGTATGGGTTGAATACCCTATGACAATTAACCTCGTATTTTGTTGTTTGCTATTTGTGTATATGGTTTCATTAAGATTAGCTTGTGCATATGTTGTTGGTGCAAATGCCTAATTTAGGCTGTGCATATGTTGGTTGCTAAATTGTGGTAAATGGTGTTTTTTGAACTTTTGAAATAGGCTGGGTCTGTTATGGATTTGAAAGTTTTACATTAGAAAGTCAAACTTCCATATAGCATTTCCACTTGACATTAGAAAGTCAAACTTCAATATAGCATTTACATTTGACTCTAGAAAGTAACACTGCAATCCATGAGTCAAATGGTAAATGACCTTTTCCATTTGCAGTTTGACTTTCTAAAGTCAAAATTGCAAATCCATGAGTCAAATTTTGGTTCATGAGTTACGAATATCCAGTTTCACTTTGTAAAGTCAAACATGCAAATGCTAAATTGTGGTCCATGATTTGCAACATTCAACAAGAGTCACCCAAACTGCTAGAGATATCAGTAACAAAAAAGCTACAAAACACAATTTAACCAATCAAACTGCTACCATTGAATGTGTGTGTTTGTGTTTGATCTGGGTGGGTAAGGATTTAATGGGGTGGGATTACTTATACAAAAGATAAAGTTGTCAAATTAAGGGACCTAATATGAACACTCATGTTAATAATGGGCGGGAGTTTTAAGTATGACAACGGCAACATTGACAAATTGAGGGACCAAGTGTGAAAAAATATTCATTACTAAACCCCTTGACCGTCTCTTCCCTGAGACGCTAATTACTTTTGCGTGTTAACCAATAAACCCATCCAACAGCCTTTTCCTCACACATTTCCCAATGTTGAATGAACTTATGGAGGTGGCTGATTCATCACGCTTACATAATCGAATGGTATTGTGGCTTAGGCAAGAGGCTGCAGAAGAAGGGATTTTTAAAAACCTAATTCGTGCCTGTATTGATCATCTAAAGAGGCTGATAATCAAGCTTAGGGAGCTGATTGTGGAGAATGAAGCTTTGGGAGAGCGTGGTGTGGCGCTTGCCAGTTTGGATGCGCTGAGAGAAACCCAGGCCAAGCACATCGACCTACTTGATCGTTGGATAAAGATGTATGGTGAAGCTGATGATGGTATTCGTAAGCAGGAAGGTTATATTGCGAAAATGGCTGAATATAATTAGTGACTTTTGGGTATTTGATGGGGGTAGGTAAATGGGGTCTTTTGGTTCCTTGTTTTCGATTTTTAGGTTGTTAACAGGGTTATGTAAATGGATCTTTTGTTTGGTTTATGATGAAGGGTTGATCTAGTTCCTGATGTTCTTGTAATGTACTCTAACTATGATGCAATATAAATCTATGTTTTAGCATTTTTATTGTGCTATTTGGTGTACTGTTTCTATCAGCAAAAAAAACACCCTTTTATATCAGGAAACCTAATCACAGTGGTTATAATGTCATATTAGTTGGGTATGTATGTATATATTGATGTATATGGTATAATTAGTTGGTGATGTATGTATATTTTGATTTTGTTGTTTTCATTTTATCAGATTGCATTTGCATATGTAGTTTAGGGGGTTGTTTGGAATAACCCATTTTTTACTTATAAAGTCAACATATACCAAAAAATTATTAACCAAACTGTATTGTTTTAATCTTTTAAAACATCCTTTGTTTGCATTTGTAGTTATAATTTTGTTGTTTATATTTTTCAGTTTGCAATTGCATATGCAGTTTAATAGAGTATTTGGAATAACACAATTTGACTTATAAAGTCAACACATACAAAAAAATGTAGTAACCATAACACAATTTGACTTATAAAGTCAACACATACAAAAAAATGTAGTAACCATACTACATTGTTATAACATATGAACTACATCATATCAGTTAAGTTACATTTAGACTAAAGAACAACATAGCATTTCTTGCAAGTGATTCACTTGGTTAATTGACTAGCAGGTGAATCACTTGCTTTATGACTTGCAGGTTCTTCACTTGCTGTTTGACTTGGGCGTACTCCACTTAGTCTTTGAGTTGCAGGTGGTAACTACATAAGTTTAAACTAAATATAACAGCACAAAAGACTTCTTTAATCGAACAATCTTCAACATGTCCTTTTCCAATGACCTCAGTCTCCCCTGATGCGTCTCTCTCGATACAAACGCAATTCCTCATCTAGTATATCATCAATTGGTAATCTTTCAGGGTTGAGAGAGGATGATATACGTGACTCAGTTATAGGTTCCATGACTCGATTAAAAAGGCAATATTGAGGGCCTTGAAGATATGGATACGAGCTTAGGAAGTGGTTATAGAGACGGGTAAGAAGCATCCCATAGGACATTAACTTATTGTCACTGTCCTTGACATGCATTATTGGTTTAGCGAAGAATTAAGCAAGATTGTAAGGTTGTCTAGTGAGAACGCAGTAAAGCATGTGAGCACAACATGCCGGTAGATACTTACGATCCTTTATTAGGCAGAAGGCATTTGCACGCAAGATGACTGCCATCAGTTGTAGAAACTGACGGAGTTCAATCATACGAATACTTTTTGTATGAAGGATATTTGATGAATTACATAGTGACTCGATCAACTCAGTTGAAGAAGGAATATATGAGCAATGTGGACCATTCTCTTCTCGATTATCGAGTAGAGTGTCAAGCTCAAGTTCTTCCGTGTAGGCACATTGCCCACGATATGGAAGTCCAAGGATTTGAGCGAATTCTTCAAGAGATAAGGAAAATTTGTAATGACTTACCCAAAACATAAGAGATATGGAATTGTCTTGATTACGTTTGATTTTGAATTCACGGAGAAATTCTAACATGAAACAAGGACAAATTTGTTCATTAATAGTGAGTAGACAATCAAAACCTATTGTTCGAAAGGCTCTGTCAATGTGTTCCTGGGCTACTAATGAGGGATCAACGATTTAACCTTCATGAATGTGACCTGACTCAAGATCTTTGAAGCTTAGAACAAAGTCGGGTGGTAAGTATGGTTATAATGAAACTTTTGGAATGTAAACGTTGGTTAGAATATTGTCTATGTCATATGTGTGTGGCATTTTTCACTTATAAAGATATACATTATTAGTAAGACTCTTACAGGCCCGGCCATGGCTATGGGCAGAGCGGGCGACCGCCCAGGGCATCAAGCAAGTGAGGGGCATCAACTTTTCGGTGCTGAGAATCGATTTTATGTATATATTAAAAAAATGGTTGATAATCGATTGTTTTCTTTCATTTGAGCCAAGAAACATCATAAGATCGAAGGTTTGGACGGAAATGAATACTTGCACTCGTCTGAAAAAAGAGATGCATGAAATGAAGAAGATGGACATCACATGGGGAAACACAAACCCTTCAAAGAAAAGATAAAATATGAGTGGTTACTTTGTCTTTTTAAGTATTCCCAATGCCACTTTATATTTTTCAATTTATTTGAATATATACACATCAAAAATTTATTTAAATAATTTGAAGTTTGTTTAAGTATGGTAACTAAACATCTAAGAAGTTGTAAATTTAATTAAAAACCAAAGCAATTTCACTTCCATAAACGCCCATTCATAGTAGAACAAATAAATACGGAGTACTTTTTTTTCTCTCTAACTTCACATGTTTGTCTAATTTTTATATTAATAATTACTAGTACATCATTCGGTTTTATAATGAAACAAGCAGTTGTCCAATTTATAAAACATTTATCCGAAAGGCAATTTTTTCCTACAATAATACCCCATCTCAAACAATTGTATTGATATTTTCAATAAAACTTGAATTCGCAACTGTTTAGTAATATCACATTGTTTGTTTTTAATCTATAAAAAAATAAAATTTTAATGACAATTTTAACTATCTCACAACATTTACATCATAAATTTATCTCACTTGTTTTTAAGCAGGACTTGAACCTACAACCACTTAGTTGTGGAGATTGACGCAAAACATGAGATATCATTAAGACACAGGCCCTATGGTTAACCTATAAAAATATTGTATTATTTATCCGTAACACTGTGTAGGGGCATTATTTGATCATCTCGCCCAGGGTTGCCGAAAACTCTGGACCGACCCTGGACTCTTATATAACACAAAGATGAAATTAAGATTATCTTGACCAATTTTATGTGCTTGACCCAAACACTATTTTATTTTTAAAAACCATATTAACTTTTGAAAAAATTAGGCCAATGTAGTTGCATGGTTGTGAAAACGTTTTTGATATGTATTAACGATGTATGATTACGTTTTTGTTATGTTCCTAAACATGATTAACAACACCATATCGAATTAGGGATTATCACATTTAAGACACTTTTTAAAATCCACTTAATTGACCAATTCCTACATCTAGGTGAATGATATTAGTAGTACATTGTTAAGATTTAGTGTTACTTTTAAGCAATTACAAGAAAATTTGAAAATCCCCAAATTCAAATTTATGTTCATATGAACCTTAATTATGAATTAATGAAGAAATAGATGAAATGACTTACAATTGATCTTATTAATGATCTTGTGGTTAATAATCCTCGATTAATATGGTTTGAATTATGTTTTAGTGGAGTGATTAAAGATTTTGGTGTGTTTTGGTTTGATTTCGTCTTGCTGTAGTAAGAGGAAGTGTTTGGTTTTGTTTTCAGTAAATGACAAAGGAGAAAGGGTTACCCCTTAGGTTACATTATAGTTAAAATATGATTGGACTATTTTGCCCTTTAATATATAACAGAAAACGTGCGTTGACCGAGACCAAATGGGTCAAGGGACGCAATCGGCCTCAAAATCCTAACTTTTGGACTCACAACGACGATTTTTCTAAGTTTAGAGCCCTGACGATGTTTTTGAGAAAGTTTAGGGACCAACGATGTATTTTTGTCCATTTTTAATTAGTTAATTGCTCATCTCCTTTGCTAAAATAAAAAATTGCTCATCTCCACTGACAGTGATTCAGTCAAACCATGAACTTTTCTAATTCAAGACCACGTTCTTTTGTCTTTGTTCTACTCTTCCTTTTTAAAAACAAATGCATTATTTTGTTGGCCATGTTATTTTATCATTGTTGAAGAGTATTTTAACATGTACCAAAAAATAAACTACCTAAAGCATCGTGTACTTTCTTATTTAGTTGTTGTTACTCAGAAGATTTTGAAAGCTTACTTCTATTCTTTCTCTTTCATAAATTTAAGAGACGCGAAGCTAAATCTCAGTGAATCTTTAGTTGCAGCAAGGTCACTCACTTATAATACCTTGTCATGAATGCTTACTTATAAAGGAGTAAATGTAATAAATCTTGACACAAATTTTTGTATCCTCACTGGAAACTAAGTAAGGGTAGATTTTGAACTTTAAAAGTTTAGGATAGTGTGAAGAGGTTTTAACCATTTAATTTCAGTGAACTCGGCTTATGTAGTTGGCTTATGGCTTATTTGGTTTTGGGCTTATGTTTCATAAGCTTATTTTTGGTGGCTTATTTTGAAACTTTTCGGATTATATAAGTTCATTATGATATAATAAACTTATATAAGCCGAAAAGTTTCAAAATAAGCCGCAAAAAGTGAGCTTATGAAACATAAGCCCAAAACCAAATAAGCTATAAGCACGGCTATATAAGCCGAAACAAACACCGCCATAATAAGCAATCATTCCAGCAAACGTCCTTGCAAGTTGCAAATGAGTTCTTGAACCAACAATATGAAACAAGTGCAATACCCGTGCGTTGCTCGGGTATTCGTTTTGAAAGGAAGAAAAAGTATACTTACCTATTCTTTGGTTTCTAAATAATTGTTACACAAACAAAATACTCCAACACACAACTTATAGTTGTACAACTATGTTAACAAATGCTTTGTCAAAAGAAACAGTTTTGGAAATGCACTCCCCCTTTACTTTTGTAAAACATGTTTTTCAGTTTTGAGTCAAAACTACCTAAACACCCTTAAGTTCAACCTAAAACCTTTTTTTTTTTTTTCTCGTAATCAAAACATCGCATACTCCTCATTCCTCTTTTTTTCAAATCTTACTCGGATCATTGTTTCTCCATCCATAGCATCATTAAGAGTACCATCATCACAATAAACAATGCTCTCACTATCCGAACTTTCAATTTCAATAACAATGTTTCATCTCCATGTCGCCAAATTTGCCTCCCTTTTTCTTTAATCTAATGCGCGGTTCACCTCTTCAAGCAACGAATGGGTATCGTTGCCAGATGGTCATGTTTAAAGAAGGGAAACAATATTAGGCCTTCATACAAATATATGGATATGAGGTCTTTTTGTTAAAAATTGAAACCGAACTAAATGTAAAATTAAATGTTACCTCATGAGTTTCGACATTGACATTGTTCCCGATTTGTTATTCAAAGGGTAAAAAATATCAAATCTTAATAAAAAGTATACAAAAATTACGTAAATTGTTGAAGTGTAGGTCCGAAAAAGTATTGACATGAGCTTTACCTTGATTTTTCCATGGAGAGTCACTTTGGCGATGTTGGTTAACACGTTTTTGATTGCCTGGATGGTAAACACATTGTTTGACTTGTTCGTCTGCCTAAATGGAAGAGCCAAAAGGTGAGTTTAAAACTTCAAAATAAAGAGTATAATATTTATACCTCCTTTTTTGTTGCTTAAATGAGTTCACTGATTTTTGTTATGAATTGAAAATGGTTTTGAATTTATAAACGTGTGCATGGTCTACATGCCCGCCCAAATTCATTTTATTTGGAAATTAAAATTTACAAATCTATTAAGATAACATTGGTAGTTTGTTGCGGGCTACATTCCAGTCAATGATAAGATCTAAGTAGTATTTTTTCTATTATATTTTATTTGAATATGTATTTCTAGTTCCACTTTTGACTCTAGTTGGTTAATAAAGATAATTGATGATTATAATGGTCAAGATTAAAAGTTCTTTGATCCAACGAACGTAATAAATAGATAATTTAAACGGCTCAGATTAAATCTTAGGTAGATCCGACGGTTAATATATAATGCCATTTCAGCATTTTTTCTCCCTGCTCCGTCGGCGATATATATTACTACTCCCTCCGTCCCAAAATTATAGTCCCATAACAAAAAGCACATTCTTTTAGAAAAACATCACTATCACTACTTTATCTCTCTTACTTTTTTGCCAAATGACAAGTTTACCCTTAACCAATTAATTAATACTTCATTAAAGTTTGTAATATTAATTTCAACCAAGGGTAATATAGTAAACTTACCAAACTCCACTACCTATTTACTTTCCATTTTTGGTATGAGACAATAATTTTGGGACGCCCGAAATGGAAAAATGGGACTATAAAATTGGGACGGAGGGAGTATTATGTATGGTTATGAAATGAAAGTGGATATGTAGTGTCTATTTATTAGCCTCATGCATAGTGTTATTTTTGGCGTCAAAATATTGTTTTTAAAAACTAAACATACGAAGGTAACATTTGGTTGTTGGAATATTGACTAACATAGTGTGGAACGGCAGTGATTAGATGACATTTGGTTTGATATTGCCTTTTTTTATGCTGATCCTATTATTTTTACCACTTTTATCTCTAGTTTGTTATTATAGATAATTCTTGAATTAGAATGGTCATGATTTAAAGTTGCATTGATCCAACGGTTAATATATAATGCCACGTCAGCATTTTTTCTCTCTGCTCTGTCGGCAATATATATTATAATTATGGTACTGGATCTGATTTGCTGGCCCTAAAATATCAATTCATTAATGGGCCGTATTGGCATATTTCATTGATTCATTCATAATGGGTTAACTGTATCAACCATCAAGTAGACAAGTATCAACTATCAAGGCAAGACTCATTAAAACCCCAAAATTAGTTACATTATTATTTTCATAATATTGTCCTTAATAACTCTTAATGCATTAAATATGTGGATCAACTTGTTTTTGGTTCAAAAAGGATCAACTTGTTTTGACATATAGTTAAAGATAGTCGAACTTGTTTTCGCTCAAAAAAGATCAACGTAGCACCGTTGAAGGTCTAAAAAGAGTTCCTGAGCTCAATCGAATTTCGACATGTTAAATTTGCCACCATTAATCAACCATGACATAGCACTAAGAGCTTTCGCTAGTCATAAATATACTCCACCAATTATAAGACTCTTGCTTTATTTTCAAGGAAGAACCGAGCATGGATGGAGTGTGATTTGGATTATACATTAATGTATGCAGCTTTGCATATTTAAGTTATCTTGTTATATACTCCGTATTTATTTCTTTGTGAGTTTCATCTAAAAGGAATCAATTGATTAGTCAATTGTTTAAAAAAATTACAAATGACATCGTGAAAATGACTACGAACATATACAAGTTGTATAAAGTCTTGCCTTTATCTTAGTTTTCATGAAATATTCATATCAACAAATGTTTATAGTCAACTTCCTAGAAAATTTGAAAAAAGTTAGCCGTTTGACTGGTACTCCCTCCGTCTCAATTTATTTGTCATGAGAGAGAAAACACAAAGTTTAATAAAAGTGGGGCTACTTTAATTTTCAACCACTAAAATGGAATATTCCTCCACTAGATTCTCTAGTTTTTACTAAATAAGGAAAGTGGACAATTAATTTGAGACATCCATAAAAGGAAATATGGACAATTAAATTGAGACGGAGGGAGTATTAAATTTAGGGGTTTTCTAACATGTGCCCTTAGGGCACATGTAAGCACACCAAAAGGACAGCGGGTCCCATGAAAAAGGACGTCCGGACCCACATCTTTTATTTGAGAAGTGTACCTTTTTGGGGGTCCGGATGTCCTTTTTCATGGGACCCGCCGTCCTTTTTGATGTGCTTACATGTGCCCTTAAGGCACATGTTAGAAAATCCCTTAAATTTATCATGTGGTGCTTAGTTGATGCATACGGTCTCGGTCATTTAAATGACGAAAAAAGTTGGTCATTTAGCAGGCAAAGTATTATTATTTATTATTATTAATAATAATTTTCATTAAACATAACAAATTTTACATAAAATTTGATAGGAGTCTAGACACAAGTTGTGCTCTCACTCATTTTTGAATACAAAAGCTAACTCTATGAAAGATAAAAACACCACTTTTAGCATTATTTGAGTGACTATTGGTAATAGACTTAATACGCGAAAGTGTGTTCAAAGCCTCTGTATCGAATTCCCCGAACGTAGAAAAGGCAAAAGGTATGAACTTGTATCTATTGTCCTCACATTTGGATGCATACTTTCTATTTTTCTTCTCCACCGCATTGTGCAAGGCTACCCCAGGAGCCCATGAAGTCGCCCCACTACCAGCAAATGGAGAGATGTCAGTCACATCCAAGCATGCATCTTTACCTTGAAGGCAATTAAATAATAACAAGTCTGCAGGTCGTAGCTCCTTCCCATCCTCCGAAAGGAACCCCGTCGGAGCCTCCTTACGCACCATGATCCCAACCTTAGAGCAAATATCCACAAGAATATCACGCACCAGATTATGCCTGAATTTCACCCCCACTTCACTGGAACAGTGGACCGCATGATCCCCCATATTATTATTAGGGATAATTACCAAAATAGCCCAAACACAAATGGGCGGTTCCCTATCTAACCCGAAATCCGAAAATAATTGTGTTGCCCAGGGCAACCGGCATTTTTTGGGGCAACCGAAGGATTTCCAGTGTATTTTTTGGGCAACAATCGCCCTTTTTTGGGCAACTGGGGGCATTGCCCAGGGCAACCGGGGTAGAAATATCCCATTTGGGTTTTGGGCTATTTTAGTAATTATCCCCCATATTATTATTATTATTATTATTATTTAGTAGTGAGCTGCTGCTCCTTCGTGCTTGTGCCGGTGATGCATGTGCGTGTCGTAGTATAGTTTTAGCAGTTTTAATGCCTACTCAAGTTTTAAATTTATATTTAGCCGACTTATCAATAACACACACACTTAACGAGCAGTGTACCCGGTCAGTATGAATATAATGGTAAGTAGAGTGTCGATCACTAGGAGTGGAACGTATTATCTCGTTATTCTAATCAGTATTTTAATATCCTAACGCAAGGGGGTTTCAGCCTGAGAGACTGGCACGATTTGTTTGCAATTAAATAATAAAATAAACCAATAGGCACGAATCAGCAAGTAGCACACACGTACACAGATAAATACTCGAGACAATAAGAGGGTTGTCCTTATGATTAAGTAGATTGTCACTTGTTTTATTGATAGCTTTATATGAAGTGTATGTAGTTAACCCTTTCTCGTTGGTCCTATTCTTATCGGCGAGTAAACCCTTAATGATTACTTATGTCTAAAAGTTATTCCTAAGTGATCAATTTAGTAATAACCGTGGGAGCCACATTATTTTCCGCAGTCAAATGCCCGCAAGCCACTAATAAACACAGAGGTTATCAATGCACTAATAAGTAGTAACCAAAGACATCAACATATAAACTTTAATTGATGGGAAAGCAAGTATTAAAGGGAGTGCAATCTTTCGTTGTCACATTACACAAGCCACCAATCCTGATGAATTAAAGTTTGCTAACACAATAAAACAAAACTACTTAATGAATTAAACACATGCAGCACCTTCTTACAGCTCTTGTATCTTTGATTTGGGTGTGTCTTGTGCTGCCTCCTTGACTGAATTCGTCCTTGGTTTCTGGTCTTCGGTCTTAGGTTAAAACTTTGGAACCCCTTTATTCGTCTGGTCTACGGGGTATTTATAGTTTCTGTCTGAGGGAAGATGCGGCGCATCTAGTAAGTAGATGCGGCGCATTGACTTAACTTCGCGTGGGGTCCAAGATTATAATATTCAGGAATATTCGTACACCGCCAGAAGATGCGGCGTAACTCCATGATTAGATGCGGCGCATGTCCTCTTGTATCTTGGATCGTATCTGGTGATATCTTGATAGAGATGCGGCGCATGTCATGAGTGAGATGCGGCGCATCTGGAGCAGATTTAACTTGATCTTGTCCATTTCAGTAGACTCTTCACTTTATGCATGTTTTGCTCCATAATCAGTCCAAAATCGCTAAGTTTCACCAAATGCTTGTTTTTACCTGAGAATTACAAAAGTAAACGATTAAGTATCAATCCTCATACATAATATAATAAAACAAGTCAAATTAATAGGATAAATGATAGTAATAAAATGTACTTATTTGAGTTCATCAGCCGGCATTTCTAAGCTATACTTTTCTATGCGCACATGTTCTCCTCGGGTCTTTGAGCGTGCACACATTTCATTTGATGCGGCACTTCGTTCTTCTCTGGAGCATATTGTCACTGCTTCTGGACTTGGTTTTGGTGATTGGCAATGGAGGCTTGCCACCCTGCCATTTGTATTTGGGGGGCTTGGCGTATACTCTGCTGATGATACCTTGAACTATGCATTTCTTGCATCTAGACTCCAATCTGCCACCTTACAGACTAAACTCCTCCGACATTCTGGTATTGTAACCCCTCGACCTTCCTTCGAAGAGGCCTTGTGTGCTTTTAATGAGAAAATGGAGATCGACCTTCTGAGTAACCCGGATGAGATCGCTGCCCCAAAACTCATGAAGAAATTGGCAGACATATATTTCAAACGTGTTACCAAAATGGCTGAATCCACCTTTTGCCTATCTGCTCGACAAATGGCACTCTGGAGATCGCAAAGGGAGGATTACACTTCAGATTGGCTTAGGGTAGTTCCAATCTCTGGGTTGGGACAGACTATGAACGCCAGAACTTACCGATGTGTGTTATGCTGTAGGCTGGGTGTTCCCTTATTTTCTGTTCAGAGGCCGTGCTCAGCTTGTTCCAAGTTTTCTACGGGGGATATTTATGGGGACCATGTTGTATCGTGCACTGGCATTATTGGTATTAAACATCGGTACAACGTGGTGCGTGATACTCTGGTTGACATCTGTTCTCGATCTGGGGTCTCGGCTCGTAAAGAGGTTGACATTGGGCTTTGTGGCGCAAGGGAGCAAGCCTTACGTCCAGCTGATATATTGCTTTATTCTTGGGACGAAGGGAAGGATGTATGTGTTGATTTGACGGGGTCATCTCCCCTGACGCAAACGGGTATGATTGACTTTGTGCCAGGTCATGTGGTGACTGATGCCGCACAACGTAAACGCATCAAATATGGGGCTAAGTATGCGGAGATTGGATATGGGTTCCTCCCTTTCTCTTTCTCCTCTCTGGGAGAACTTGAGATGGATGCGGTGACCTTACTAAAGCGGATTTGGAGTTTCTCTGTAACTCAAGACATTGGGGCGCGTGCTGCTACTCATATCTTCAGTAGGATTAGCTTTGCTATTGCTAGAGGTGTGGGGGCCCAGATAGTTTCGAGGCTCCCCACTAATTTCTTGTAAATCCTATGGGTTTTCTAATAAAAGTGATGTTTTTATAAATAAAATAATAATAATAATAATAATAATAATAATAATAATAATAATAATAATAATAATAATAATATTAATAATAATAAAAAATAATAATAATAATAATAATAATAATAATAATAATAATAATAATAATAATAATAATAATAAATCATGAGAGTTGCACTATATCTATGTAAAGTTTTCTAGTAACAGTTTTTGACCTTTGGCCAATTAGTTTACATGGTTCGAGCTGGCTGCGACACAAATTCGGATTGAGTAACGCACTCTCATTTTCAGGAAAGTTGACGCAGCCACCTTGGAGTTGCTAGCACCCGAACAAAATTAAACTTGAGTATTTTTGCATTTCAATAATAATAGTTACAATTATTTTACCAATAAGTCAGCCTTAGAGCATCTGCAATACAAAGCTTTTCCAAAAGCTTTTTACTATTTTGAAAGTCTTTGAATGACTTTCTTGCATTGCATAATAGAGCTTTTACAATGACTTTTTAGAAAGACTTGTAATTCCTCAACCGTTTGAAGCTTTGTACGAACACAACTTTTTTTTTAATCAATTTATGCTATTCAACTTCTTATACAATGGCATCTTCTCTTTCCTAAAAGCTTTTGTGAAAAGCTTTACCCATAGGAGTATTATAAAACAATAGGTTGATGATCATTAAAAAACTAATAAAATTGATGACATTAAATGTTAAAAAGCTATTGAGAAGTGTGGAAATCGCAGAGGGGGGGGGGGTGGTGAATACGTTTTCATTAAAAACTTAAAAACTTTTTGTATCAAACACTCGATCAAGTGTGACGTAATATGAAAAGTGTCAACAAAGATCATACAACATCTATAGATAGTATAAAGTAAACAACAACACAAACACAATCAAACCATGACACAAACATAATCAACATATTATTAGCAACAAACAAAACAAACATAAATGCAATGCAAATATAAATATAAAGCGATAAAAAATAAAATACAAGTAAAGAGATAAGCAAGAAGGCGCAAACCGGACACAATGATTTATATTGGTTCGGTCACGAAGCTCCTCTTCGCCCTACTTCACTCCCCGAGTACCCAACTCGAGAGTTACTTCACTAATCAACAAGCTCCATTTAGGCGGAGAAAACCGTACAACGTCGCTGATGAGGCGAAAAGTGTACCGCTTTTAAGGGGTCATTTAAGCCCGAAATCGTATTTATTTGATCAAATATTGCCCTAAATCGTTCCTTTTGTCATTTTAGGTACTTTTGAGGAGAAATCTGGAAAAGGAGGCATTTTGGACGTTTTTGGAGCATTAAAGTGAAGAAAACGGCAAAGTCTCAAAATCGGCTGAAATTTACCTTTGACGGCGTCAGAATCATCTCTTGACGGCGTCATGCCTTGGCAAGAAAAGTTGGATGTGAAATTTACTCATGACGGGCCAGTGAGTTAGCATGAGAATTCTGACGGCGTCACACTTTAACTAAATCAAGGGCGTCACGGCTTAAATCATAAGGGGACGGCGTCACGTTCATGATCCGACGGCGTCAAGCCTTGATAGGCCAGAATGGATTTTTGAAGAGCTAAAGAGGGACGGCGTCAAGAAGGTCACCCGGGAACCCTAAAAGCGGCGAGGTGACGGCGTCACAATGCATAAGGTGACGCCGTCAGATCCAAAAATCTATATATAGTTTTCTAATTTTTTGTCATTAAGGGAGAGCTTAGTGTGTGGAATTTTGGGATAAAACCCTAAGACGATTTTAGCTACTTTTTCAGGGCTTTTTGCCTTGAGATCTTCCATGTTTCATTGAAAGATAAGTTATCAATTAATCATTCAATATGTCTATGTGTTGTTTGATTCTATCTTATTCTTGTCTTTTGTTTAACATGTTAGGCTAAATTTATCTTGTGTTTGCTTAGATCTAATGAAACTTAGCTATTGATTATTGGTTATTAGTGTGTTGTTAGTTGTATTGGATGATTGTTTATCTATGTTAGGCTTAAGAAAACTGGCTAACTTCCTATTCGGTAACTTGCTTGAACGTCTTAAGAAACATGAACCAAACGCGTACTAAAGGTTTTTATGGTTGTATTTAATGCACAAGCGAATTCTAGTGATCCCATGTTAGGAGCTTCCTAGCCGGCTCGACATAGGAGTGAAGTAGGAGCTTGTAGAGTTGGGGAAGTAAGTACGCCACCCCACGAATGGTATTAAGGAATACACCCGTCATCCACGCGACTAATACACACTAATTAACCGGTAAAAGATAGTTAGGGAGTAAGGAAATCTAAGTAAACACATTTCTCTACACATAAGTTTCTCACCACATTTCATTTTTGTTATTTTATTTTATTTGCATTCGTAGTAATTTGGGTTAGTTGACTAGCAACTAATTCCGCCCACTCTATCAAAACCGAGATTTTACTTGCTTTCATAAAAATATAAAAACATAAAAAGAATCTTCCTCAACCCTTAGACCTAATTAGAGTAGCCTTTCATACCTAACGAACACTATTCCCTGTGGAGAACGATCAATCCCCCGTACTTACCACTACACTATACTACATCGGTCAGGTACACTGCCTGGTGGGGTTGTAAGCCTCTTGAGATCCCTCGAGAGGTAAAACCTGTTGTAAGGTTACAAAACCACGCAATCAAGTTTTTGGCGCCGCTGCCGGGGAATAGTTATTGTTTAGGTTGAATTTTTATTTCTATTAGGTCTACTCACTAGATTCCTTTCTAGTGAGATTTTTATTTTATTTTTCTAGGTTTTCTTTAGTCTATCTATTTTCTTTGTGCTTTTGTTCGTAACAGATTTTCATTAACTATTCAGTTTGCCATTATGGAAAACGCGAATCCACCCCTTACACCTGGCGAAGTGGCTTTGTTGCGTAGCCAACTTGAGAATGAGATTAGTGAGCTCAGGGAGCTCAGTAGAATGATTGATATAGAGCTTGATTATGCCTTGAACAACTTAGGGACCGCCATATACTCAGATAATTACTTAGAACGTAATAATCTTACGGTTGATAAGTTGATTGAGAAAATTGAGGAAGTAAAGGTAGATCCTAGGTTGGATGATTGTTTCAATGAATACCCCACTAAGAAGGAGATTGCTTACTATAACAACCTAGTTGATAACCCTCGACCACCTTTTGTTAGAATTGACCCAAAGATTAAGAGAGGTGATCCCGGGAATGTGAAGATACCATGTATGATTGGGTACCAATACGTTGAGCATGCTTACATTGACTGTGAATCCCCAATCAACGTTATGTCCTCAGGCCTCTATAGCCAAATCATAAACACACCACTTGAGCCTAGGATGGACCCCAAGTGTCCAGGCGGAGTTTGTAACTTCGTTGGAAGAATTAAGGATATACATATCCTTGTTGGGAGCTTTACCTTTGTCACCAACTTCATGATTTTAGAAGATATGGCAAGTGTTGTTGACTGCCGCCTATCTCGCGTTGTGTTAGGTAAGCCATTTATCGAGGCATCCAATTTAAGGTATGACCGTTTGAAAGGCACGGTTCAGTTTTCTAATCACATAGATAGGATCACATATAGGATGCCTTATCGGGTTAATGAGTTTCGTTTTGTGCCTCGATTTGACATGGACAACATTGGTGCGATTGAGGACATCAATGAAGAGGATAAAGAAAAAGGCATGGACCATGTTTGGAATAGGAGAAGCCTTTATTATAAAGATTGCTTAAACCTTGGACCTAAATACAAAATTAATATGGAGGTTGTTAGGATGATTAGAGGGGCAATTGAGAAGCAAAACGGAAAAACGTAGACCCCGTGACTTTGAGTCTAGCTACAAGACTCGTTAATAAAGAAAAGCGCTTCTTGGGAGGCAACCCAAGCTTTATTTGTTTTATTTGCTTTATGTGTTTATTTATTTGTTTGTTTGATTTTATTTGTTTCCGTATGTATGTTTAATTTTTATTCTTATTGATTCATGTTCAAAACTAAATTGTGAAAATGCTTTATTTTGTTTTTAACTTCGTCTTAACTACATATAAAGGTATTTTGCAAAAGATAAGTGTAAGGGAAATCTAAATCGGTTTATTAGAACACATATGAACATGAATCGTAATAATAATAAATTAGCATACATATTAGTATTTGTTTGAGTCAAATGCTTGTATCGAGTCATAATGATGTTTTGCAGGATTTCCAGGAAGTAAGGTAAAGGTTTTTCCAGAAATTTTCCGGAAACTTAAAATGAAAATTTTTGTCAGGTCATTTCTGACGGCGTCAGGGTTTATAACCTGACGGCGTCAGATTTAATTTCCAGAAATTTTTGAAAGTTTTGTTTTCATAAAAAGTTTTTATTAAATCTCCAACTTATAATCTCCAGGAATCTGCAAAATTATCATTCCACAAGCATTATATCCTTATATATAGATTTTATCCCGCCGATGTTATGCAGGTTTTCATGTTTGTTTTCTCAGGTTTAACAGGTTATTTTGGACAAGGAGATGTTTATGGAATCAAGCTTATGGCGATGCATTAGTCATGGAGCTTCAACATTCTCTTTGGAGGAAGATTTAACCGTGTGATTTCACTATCCAACGAGCGAATCAGGGGAGTATTTGATTTCATTCTTTTACTTTATGCTTTTACATCTTGTTATTTGAACATTGGGGACAATGTTCATTTTAAGTGTAAGGGGAGGGTAAAAGTACGATTTTAGAGAATACAATTGCGCTTGATTTTTGTTTGTTTGATGTAGATGTGTAATAAAACTGAGAGAAATACTTGTTAAGGTAATTTTAGTGCCAAATTTAAAATTTTTTACAACATATAGGAGTGAAACTTTGATCTTAATGAGCGTCTCACGGATAGGAGTTATATGACTAGCACAAAAACCGTACCACTAAAAAATTTTCCACCCCAAATATGTGAGGTTCGCCCCTAGAATTGGTAGGAAAAGCATTTATGCTATGATGTGTGTACCGGTAGCACTTAGATTCTAGAACTTGCGTTAGGACCATTCCGAGGCCACAAGTGAGACTACATTCGTGTAGTTAGATTTACTACATGATAAGAGGCATTAGGATTAACCCATTGTTTTACACCTGTGTTTTTGTTATAATTATTTTGGCTACATTGGTCAAGTAATTCTCCCACACCCTTTGCGTTGTACTCATTTTTAGTACACGATACCCCTAGTACACCCCTCAGAGCCTATCTTTTCGTTTCGACCTTTAAGCATTTTACTTAAAGGAAGAATTTGTTACACCCCACTAAAATGTACACCCAAATCGCCTTAGCCTACCTTGTATGCACTCATCTTTAGTGCATTATTGTTACAACATTTGTTTAAACTCAAGTTAATGATCTAGTTGATTACATGGTTGCTAAGTCGAGTCATATCCTTGTACATATTGTTTTGGGACGATTGGGACTCATTGGGTAAAGTACTAGTATAATGGAGTAATGGGGAAGAACATCATTTATTACCCCCATATGTGCTAAATGTTTTTAAAAGTACTCCAAGTTTTTCAATTATCTTAATTCGAGTCATTAGATTAGTATTTGTAAAGTTATGTAAAAATTCAAGTGTAAGGGGAATGCAATGCCCCTATGATGTATTATTTTGGATGGTAGGGCAAGAATGTATGTCGAAAAAAAAAAAAAAAAAAAAAAAAATCGAAAAAAATCAAGAAAAATACAAAAAAAATGAGAAAATGAAAAATAGAAAAACATACGGACTACCATCCCGTTTCATTTTATGTTTGTTTTATATTTTTGTTATTTTGTTATTTCGTTTTTAGCTTAAGATCGAGTCGAGTCTTGGCTTAGCAACATTGTATAGTACATGTAATTGATCAAGATCTTTAACTAGCCACCAGTAAAATATCCTTTATCCAACAAAACCGTGTTTTCCTTTTCCCTACACCTAACGTTATAACCCATTTAAAAGCCCTCTTTGATAGTTTATCTTAGGTGCTTACGCCTAGTGGAGGAGGTTTTCGATCCTTTCCCAAGCCTATGGTAATCTATTTGCTATGACAGGTAGTGAGAGATATTTTCCGTTTTCATTTATGAGATTTATTTTGATGACACTTGAGAGATGTGAGTATCTAAACACTACTTGTGAGGTGCTAGTATGTAATCTCCGTGCTTATTATGATTGAAGTGGAACGATTATTTGTTGTAATTACTTTTATGTTAGCATTAAATGACCCCTAACTTGTATTTTGATTAGAATAAAAGCGCATTTGCTTGAGGACAAGCAAATCTCAAGTGTAAGGGTATTTGATGAGGCGAAAAGTGTACCGCTTTTAAGGGGTCATTTAAGCCCGAAATCGTATTTATTTGATCAAATATTGCCCTAAATCGTTCCTTTTGTCATTTTAGGTACTTTTGAGGAGAAATCTGGAAAAGGAGGCATTTTGGACGTTTTTGGAGCATTAAAGTGAAGAAAACGGCAAAGTCTCAAAATCGGCTGAAATTTACCTTTGACGGCGTCAGAATCATCTCTTGACGGCGTCATGCCTTGGCAAGAAAAGTTGGATGTGAAATTTACTCATGACGGGCCAGTGAGTTAGCATGAGAATTCTGACGGCGTCACGCTTTAACTAAATCAAGGGCGTCACGGCTTAAATCATAAGGGGACGGCGTCACGTTCATGATCCGACGGCGTCAAGCCTTGATAGGCCAGAATGGATTTTTGAAGAGCTAAAGAGGGACGGCGTCAAGAAGGTCACCCGGGAACCCTAAAAGCGGCGAGGTGACGGCGTCACAATGCATAAGGTGACGCCGTCAGATCCAAAAATCTATATATAGTTTTCTAATTTTTTGTCATTAAGGGAGAGCTTAGTGTGTGGAATTTTGGGATAAAACCCTAAGACGATTTTAGCTACTTTTTCAGGGCTTTTTGCCTTGAGATCTTCCATGTTTCATTGAAAGATAAGTTATCAATTAATCATTCAATATGTCTATGTGTTGTTTGATTCTATCTTATTCTTGTCTTTTGTTTAACATGTTAGGCTAAATTTATCTTGTGTTTGCTTAGATCTAATGAAACTTAGCTATTGATTATTGGTTATTAGTGTGTTGTTAGTTGTATTGGATGATTGTTTATCTATGTTAGGCTTAAGAAAACTGGCTAACTTCCTATTCGGTAACTTGCTTGAACGTCTTAAGAAACATGAACCAAACGCGTACTAAAGGTTTTTATGGTTGTATTTAATGCACAAGCGAATTCTAGTGATCCCATGTTAGGAGCTTCCTAGCCGGCTCGACATAGGAGTGAAGTAGGAGCTTGTAGAGTTGGGGAAGTAAGTACGCCACCCCACGAATGGTATTAAGGAATACACCCGTCATCCACGCGACTAATACACACTAATTAACCGGTAAAAGATAGTTAGGGAGTAAGGAAATCTAAGTAAACACATTTCTCTACACATAAGTTTCTCACCACATTTCATTTTTGTTATTTTATTTTATTTGCATTCGTAGTAATTTGGGTTAGTTGACTAGCAACTAATTCCGCCCACTCTATCAAAACCGAGATTTTACTTGCTTTCATAAAAATATAAAAACATAAAAAGAATCTTCCTCAACCCTTAGACCTAATTAGAGTAGCCTTTCATACCTAACGAACACTATTCCCTGTGGAGAACGATCAATCCCCCGTACTTACCACTACACTATACTACATCGGTCAGGTACACTGCCTGGTGGGGTTGTAAGCCTCTTGAGATCCCTCGAGAGGTAAAACCTGTTGTAAGGTTACAAAACCACGCAATCAGTCGCTTATCTTTATTTCCGACACTAAGCTAAATATCGAGTACTAATCTTACCTAGTACCAATCTACCGCGATCTACTCACGATCTACTCGATCTACCCTTGATCCACTTGATCAATACACAAGCCCACAAGCTACAAGAGATCTCCAAGATCTCAACAAGATCACAATGATCTACTCCCACTCGACTCGATCTACCCTTGATCTACTTGATCAATCACACAAGCCCACAAGCTTTAAGAGATCTCCAAGATCTCGACAAGATCATAATAATCAACCCTCACTTGACTCAATCTACCCTATCTACCCTTGATCTACTTGATCAATCACACAAGCCAACAAGCTTCAAGAGATCTCCAAGATCTCAACAAGATCACAATGATCAACCATCACTTGACTCAATCTACCCTATCTACCCTTGATCAACTTGATCAACACACTAGCTCACAAGCTACAAGAGATATTCAATATCTATATAAGATCAAAATGATCTTCTCTCACAAACTCTCAAAAGAAAAATGAACTTGATGTATACAAGATACAACAAGTATGTAACAAGTGTTACAAGTGCTCTAACTACAACTACAACACTTTGTATCTTCTTTCATACCTTGTGTTCTTCTCTTGCACTAGAAGAGGAATGAAGGTGATCTCTTAGTTGGATGAAAGGATCACTCTTAAACAAACTAAGACTCTCTAAATGATCAAAGAAATTGATCTAAATAAGAAGGGATTAGACCATAGAAAACTAGTCGTTACAGAGGGACGGCACCACTAATTGTCAGACGGCACCACCAAATTTAGTGGTACCGTCGGTACTTTAGTGGTACCGTGGACGCTCCTTCGTTTGTTTTTAGTAGGGAAGGTTTATTTGGGAATGTTTGGAGCTGTTTTGGGGGGGGGGGGAATGGCTGTTGGAATTTTTAAACTTATTTTTCAAAATAAAATATTTCTTTTTAATTCAAAAATAATTTGTAAAATGTATTTTTGATAAAAATGTTTTGTCACATTAAAAATGTGAAGTTTAGAGAAAAATATAATCCTTTGATCATTTGTCAAGTAGTAGATTTGTTTGTCCATACCTTGAGTGATTTACGTCGGGATGAAAATCTACGACTTTGTTGAAGTATACTTGAGACGTCGAGAGGTGTTGATGTAAGTATGCATTGATGATTTGTGTTTACAAGTACCTTGCAAATTTTACGTTATGCATTACAAGTTACATGTTTGTCATTATTAAAACCGAAGAAACCGTTTAGTTTAAATATCATAATATTTGCACTAACAATCTCCCCCTTTTTTATGATGAAAAATATGTAAACCGTAACACATAGTAAAATGTAAACGTTACATGTTTACTCTCCCTTCTCCCCCTTTTGTCGAAGCAAAAAGGTAATTGCCTCGAGCTCTCCCTTGAATTCACTCCCTACTCCCCCTTATTGCACTACTTTTCTTTCTCCCCAGAAAGGCGAGCTTGCATCATCCCAGTGAAGTCTTCTATCACCACTTGTGAAGACGACTCCATGCTATGTATTCAAATACCCTCGAGCTCCCCCTAGCTTAATGCTCCTCTATGGTAATTGAATCTCTTTGTTTATTCACCTTAGTATCTAGCGGATCCATGGATCAAATTCTTACAAAGGCTTTTCCTACATCAAGGGTTAGCTTCGTGCAACATAATATATAAAAAAAAAAAATTGCAACATTATAGGGATAGAATACACATAGCAAGACATGCAAGGGTTAAACTATGTTAAAACGTGAGTGTCAAAGCCCAAAAGTGTGCCAAAAGGATAAAGACCAAAAAGAAAGCGCAAGAAAGTTGAGCGACACAAAAAGATGAATGCATATTGCAATTCAAAGACATTTGAGTGGCACAATCCCGACTGACAACCTAAGGTGTAATTGTTCAACCAATCACACTAATCAAGAACGAGATTCGTTCGTTGACTGACACACAAAATGACTTCTTCCAAGTTGTCATTGGGAAGGCGAGTTCTAACAAACCTTTTGAACGACATAATCATCTACCTAAGATGATTGGTGTTAAGGATGGTTTGTTGATAAGACAGACTCTAAATGATTACTATTATGACAAGTCATGCCATAAAGTAGACACGATAGAAAATGACCTTTGAGGAAAGGTGGGAAAGGATGGTTTAGATTAATATATCGTTTGCACTGACAATGAGATGCATGATATATTTCAAAAGGGAAAAAGAAAATGTGCATGTGATCCTAACAGGATTGTGGGTGGATATCTCTAACGGGGTTGAGGTAACGAAGTTCTAGATTTCTAGTTTGGATGATCCTAGTTGTGTGTTAGAGATAATTTGGTACATGAAGGGTTTCGTGTGATTGTGAGGATTGAAGGTTATTGAACTAACTATCACTGTCAAGAGTGAAGTGTAGCTAAAAGGTTTGAGTGGGATTGATATAAGGGTTGAAGGTTTTGAAACTAAATATCACTGTCAAGAGTGAAGTTTAGTTATAAGGGTTGAGTGTGAAGATGAGATGCAAGATAAGCTTGCAATGGTGAGGCCTTATATAGGCAAGAGTTGTGGGATTCGACTTAAAGTTGGTGGTAGTGTCCTATGGTGTAGTGAGGGAATCTTAGAGTGTATGTGAGTTTGCAAAATTTTGCAGGTTTGAGGTTAGGGATGCAGGGATCTAGAGGAAACAGTGAAAATTCGTCAAACAAGGGCACGGTACCACTAAATACCGCACGGTACCGTTAACTTTAACAGTACCATGGCCTATTTAACGGTACTGTGACCTGGAAGTCACGAATTTTCCTGTGCAGCCTAGTTCTGGGCAGCTAAAGGGAAGTTTCCTAGGGAATAAGAACCACATTTGTGTGTTCTTGAGAGTGTTTGTTGAAAGACTATATGAGTGTGTTTTCGCTCCCCCTTAATCGATGACCATCCGGACAAGATGTGTTAAAAAAATAAATAAATAAATAAAGAGGAAAAAAAACGTTAACGGAAGCGATGAGCTTAGTAACGTCATGACAAGTGATGGATAGCATACAATAAACTTCACCTTTGAAGTCATGTAGCTCTTCTCAATCATTGTGAATATTCATAGAACATTCATATGATGAGGCATGTGATTACGTGGAAATATTCTAAGGGTTAAGAAGATAAAATCTTCAAGGTTGTGGGATTAGTGATAAGGTTCTAGTGGGGTTATCTATGTTGATGAAGAAGGGTTATCTCAATGTATCCTAGCGGTTCTTCGTTTGAAGTGTGTGGAAGATGAGTGGGATGCGGAAGCATTGGTAGTGTTTAGTACTATGCGGAAGTGAAAGGGAAAAGGCTAAGAAATCAGAAGATAGATAGAATCTATTCTGATAGGAGACGATTCTGGTTCAAGACTACATCGAGTGGGTTTCGATAGTGCTTTTGAAACAGTGAGAATTGAAAACAAAATAAACAGTCTCAGCAGACAACGGTCCGACAGTACCGTTAAATTTAGCGGTACCGTCCCCTATTTAAGGGTACCATGACCTGCTGAGGTCATTTTTGACCCAGAATTAGATTATTGACAAAGAAATTTTACATATGTTGTGATTTTTCTGGACCTTGGATTTAAAGGAATTTATACCAAATAAATTATTTTATGAATGAATCCAACGGGATTCGATGAACGTTGATCGAGAACGAGAGATGACATTTAATTGCATTTCGCAAATTAAATATACTTTAAATATTTCGGATGAAATATTTAAGTTGTCATTAGAATTTAAGAGGGTTTTACGAATAAATCTCGCTGATTTAGTGAGACTTTTTGACACGAGGAGAGAATTTATACCTAATAAATTCTTTTTACGAGATGAACGGTACTAGACGAGAAGAGATGACTTTTATATTTCCGAGGAAATACATAGGTAGTCATTAGAGCGATGTGAAGGATGACTTAATATTTCCAGTGAAATATTTAAAAAGTCATGAGACGAGACACAAGATATGACTTCAATATTTCCAATGAAATATTCAAGTATTCATAAGAGCGATGTGAAGAATGACTTAATATTTTCAGTGAAATATTTAAAAAGTCATGAGACGAGACACAAGATATGACTTTAATATTTCCAGTGAAATATTCAAGTAGTCATAAGAGGGATGTGAAGAATGACTTAATATTTCTAGTGAAATATTTAAAAAGTCATGAGACGAGACACAAGATATGACTTCAATATTTCCAGTGAAATATTCAAGTAGTCATAAGAGCGATGTGAAGAATGACTTAATATTTCCAGTGAAATATTTAAAAAGTCATGAGACGAGACACAAGATATGACTTTAATATTTTCAGTGAAATATTCAAGTAGTCGTAAGAGGGATGTGAAGAATGACTTAATATTTCCAGTGAAATATTTAAATAGTCATAAGATTTATGGAATATGTTCCATCATTACTAGACCTAGACGAAGATGGTTAGAGGATTCTCGTTTGAGAGGTTTGGTTGATGTACGGATTTCAATGTGCTTTGCACGCGAGTGTTTCACGGGGTTTTGAAAGACGTAACGCAGGGCCTATGGTGCTAATTCACAGCAAGGTTTGGAATCTTAAGAAGTGTATAATCACACGAGGATGAAAGGAACTACTAATCACTTATATAGTAACTCGTGAGTCCTTTTTCACCCGAAGGTTGATGTTAGCTTTTAGCTTTTGAATGAGCGTTTTAACATATGTTGTTAAAAGGCTTGAATATGATGTTTCGTATATGACATTTAATAATTGCGATCGCAAGTTAAACTTACTTGAATATTTCGGATGAAATATTTAAGTTGTCAACCCTACTCTGAGTTCTACTAGGTTTATATCTAACCTTCCCATGACAAAAGGGTGTATTACTTGGAGGAAGGCGAAGTGATGACCAGGGAATTAGGACAACTTTGTGACTACTTTAACTTATAGGTTTTGACACTAGTGTATGACTATATGACTTCTAAGAGTTCATAGTGATAGGTATACCTAATTCCTAATGTGTTAAAAGGACATAGTGTGGGTGCAAAATCATGTAAAATGCACATAAGGAATAAATGCAAATGTCATGCAAAACATGATAATCATTTAGCATTTAAGATCTTGAAGACATTTAATCATCTCTTACGAGAACATGTTATCATTTTGAAACACATATGTGGGATGCAAGCAATCTAGGTTCGCTAAGGAATATCCTAATTACTACTTATTCAAAATGAAATCCTAACGGGAGATAAAGTTCACCGATGTAAACTATCTCTAGTCAAATGTAGGAATGAAAAATTTTCAAGTTAGAGAATGAGTATGAGACTATCACTAGTGGTGCTCAATTCAGGCTAAACACGACCATTTTTACGGGTTATACCACGAACCCAACTTCTCTCTTGGAAGCAATTCAACTGTTAGGTCAAATTGAATTTCTAGTGCGATAGGTTCTCCAGTAGTCATTCTCATGTTAGAAAAATTAAAATTCCTATAGTTGTCTATCAAAGTATAGCAAAGATGATATTAGCTTATTTCGCTAATACATGGCTTAATATGACTCAACTAACCATACTTTCAAATTCGGTTAAGAAAATGACATGTCTTACACAACTCCTAACAAAGGCAAGCGAAATGTTTTAATTTCGTGTTTGAGATTTAGAGATTATTTGATGGAGATGGTGCATTTTATGATCTCTTGGACAACACCTTTGTTTGTTGAGTTGTTGCATGTTATTTTAACATGATTTTGTTTCCTAGAACCAAGAGATGCTCTAATGTGATACAATGTAGAATCTACTATATTGAGAGTGTTTCAAGAATGCTTCTTTGCATATCTTGAGAAAAGAATCTAGTAAAGGTTATTTACGTCAATAGATCTTGTGAATATTATATTTGAAATGAGAAATATTGTATATTTATACAAATATGCTTTTCTAATAGGAAACTTATCACTCTTACGAATGCTTAGTAAAACAAGTATTTCGGTGTATGACCAATTTTACTTGTTTATGCAATGACATATGTTGTATTGGGTTATTATTCAACTCTAATATCCTATATTTGTTAACAAGATGCAATGTATTCTTTTGTAACATAACCATTCATGTTGCAAAGAAAATAAGATGCATAGGATATAAGTTATCCTTTGTCAATCTTTTGATAAGAGAAATACATGTGATATTCTCAAAGATTAATGACTTACATAATAGTTAATAATATATTATGTGTGACACTTTTAATAGACATGTGATTTTGAGTGTTGAGTCGTTCATGAGCAAAGTTAACATATGTTGTTTGTTTGCTCGTGTTTGATTTTTCGGAAATGACACATTTACTAATTGCATTGCAATGTAAATTACTTGTATATTTCAGATGAAACATCCAAGTTGTCAATCCTACTTAGTTGGGTATTTTATGCATCTTTTAAACATATTAGTTTAATGTTTGGAACACAACCATTGGACAAGAAGACTCAATATGGCATCTTCAACACAAGTGTGAGTTACGATCCGATGCATATTATTTTCGTCTTGAGAGGACGTCATCATATTCATAACAATCGAGTGTGATTGAGTATGTAGATTCAGGATAATATGTTTCATCATATTTTGATGTTAACTTGAAGCTAGACAAATAATGACTCCAATTTCATGTCCATACTCGAAAACTTGTCAATTCGATTCGATAATGATATCAATCATAATTTGAATAATGAATTGATATGTACTCAAAATCTTTCTTGACCCTCACGATCACTCCTTTTAAAAAGAAAATTAAAATTTAGGGAATATGTTCCATTTATTCTAATATTAGTTGTATGTGTGAGGTTAATGACTTATTAAGTTACTACTTCGATATTGTCATTTATTTTTATTTGAGAAAAACTATTTATATTATTAAGTATAATATTCTTAGTTTTTCGACACCTCATTAGTAAAAAAATAATTATCTTAACTATTTTTATACAATATACGTAAAATACTAAATGTTTAAAACATTTTGTATGTGTGTTAAATCAATGCAAGTTTAATACATTTTCTTTTACTTAAATACTAATGTATTAAAATGACCTTTTATCTTGTTTAGACAACCCATGGTCAAACAAGACAAAATGATGTAATGTTTTAAAGATCAGGTTATGGATTTTATGAAAGTGTTAACTATTTTGGGGTGTTATACTTTTTACACTTAAACCTTTGAAAAAATAATTGTGTAAGACAATATCTTTCGACACACATGATCTACCAACTTAGTTTCTATTCCTAAGAAGGTTACTAAACCATTTTAAGAACTTGCAACAAATGCAAGAAAATGGTCTATGCCTATATGCAATGCAAAATCAATTACGCAACTTAGTGCACGAAGTCTAGTCTAAGTCCTATTGACGCATAAGCCGAAAAACTAATATTCGACACATAGCAACAAGGCATGAAAGACACTTATGCTTATAGATAAAATTAGCTCAACTAAAGATAACAATAAGCATACAAAAGTATTAACTAATAATACTAAGACACAAAGAAAAGCAAATAATCATTTAGCATAACACACAAAGATACTTAATGTCATTTTGTGTATTAAGTATAACAATGTACACTTAGCTTGATTTTATTTGAAAATGAATTATTTTCCACCCCATTTAAACTTTTGATCAAGTTCAACACCTTGAAATCATGAATACATCAACGTGTGATGTTCACTTTGTGATTTGACGAAAAATTTGTGCAATCGGCATGACCGGAAAGACTCTCTGTTACGAATTGAAGACTCTCGTAAATTTTACTTTACAATCACTTTCTAAAAGTATTTTTAAGTGAAAGTAGACTCAATTACGTTTAAAATGATAGGTAGCATGACTCCTACAGACTTACGGTTGATTTTATACGAATTTTTGAAAATTACCAAATTCTGAAAATCAGACGACGGTACCGTTAAATTTAGAGGTACCGTCCATATTTAGTGGAACCGTACGTTATATTTAACGGTGCCGTACCTGTTATTTCAGTTTTGAACAGAACCAACTTTTATTAATTTAAGAAAACCTTCAAGCTAGTATGACAATGTATAGTTAACAACAAAACTTGTAAGTATTGAGCAACTAAACACTTTTCATATTTTTATCACCTTCATGGGTAATTTGATACATGGATCGTACTCAATTTTGAAAACCATTTGTTTTATAATTTTGAGCGACGTGGCTCTGGTACCAATTGTGGAAACCGTAGAGGGGGGGGGGGGTGAATACGTTTCCATTAAAAACTTAAAACTTTTGTATCAAACTCCCGATCAAGTGTGATGTGATATGAAAAGTGTCAACTATGATCATATAGCATCAAGAGATGAATATATTAAACTACAACATATGCACAATCATACCACGACACATAGATAATCAACATAACATAAGCAACTAGCCACACAAGCAAAAACGCAATGCAAATATAAAGCGATAAAGAATGAAATGAAAGTAAGGAGATAAGTAAGAATGCGCAAACCAGATACGGTGATTTATAGTGGTTCGGTCACGAAGCTCCTCTTCGCCCTACTCCACTCCCCGAGTACCCAACTCGAGAGTTACTTCACTAATCAACAAACTCCCTTTAGTCGGAGAAAACCGTACACGTCGCTTAACTTGTTTTCCGACACTAAGCTAGATGTCGAGTGCTAATCTTAGCTAGCACCAATCTACCACGATCTACCCGATCTACACCGTACACATCGCTTATCCTATTTCCGACACTAAGCTAAATGTCGAGTGCTAATCTTAGCTAGCACCAATCTACCACGATCTACCCGATCTACCCTTGATCCACTTGATCAATACACACAAGCCCAATAGCTTCAAGAGATCTCCAAGATCTCGACAAGATCACAATGATCTTCCCTCACAAACTCTCAAAAGAAAAATGATCTTGATGTATGCTATGATACAATCAAGAGTGTAACAAATGTTACAAGACCTAACAACTACAACTCTTGTATCTTCTTGGATACTTTGAGTTCTTCTCTTACAAATGAAGAGGAATGATAACACTTTGCATCTACTTGGATACTTTGTGTTATTCTCTTGCTAATCAAAAGGGATGACAACACTTTGTATCTACTTGGATACTTTGTGTTCCTCTCTTGCTAATCAAGAGGGATGACAACACCTTGTATCTACTTGGATACTTTGTGTTCTTCTCTTGCTAATCAAGAGGAATGAAGAGGATCACTTGAATGGAGGATTATATCACTCTTAAACAAACTAAGACTCTCCAAATGATCAAATAAAGTCATCTAAGTGAGGAGGGATTAGACCAGAGAAAAGTGTCTGGAAAAATCAAGTTGGAAGTGTGAAATGGTCCACTATTTATAGGCAAGGGAAAAATAGCCGTTACAGACCCACGACTCCACTAATTGTCAGACGGCACCACTAAATTTAGTGGAGCCGTCGGTACTTTAGTGGTACCGTGGACGCTCCTTCGTTTGTCTTTAGTGGGGAAGGTTTATTTGGGAATGTTGTAGCTGTTTTGGGGGGGGGGGGGGGGAAATTGACTGTTGGGATTTTTAAACTTATTTTTAAAAATAAAACATTTCTTTTTAATTCAAAAATAATTTGTAAAATATATTTTTGAGAAAATGTTTTGTCACATTAAAAATGTGAAGTTTAGAAAACTATAATCCTTTGATCATTTGTCAAGTAGTAGATTTGTTTTTCCATACCTTGAGTGATTTACGTTGGGATGGAAATCTATGACTTCGTTGAAGCATACTTGAGACATCGGGAGGTGTTGATGTAAGTATGCATTGATGATTTGTGTTTACAAGTAACTTGCACATTTTACGTTATGTATTACAAGTTACATGTTTGTCATTATTAAAACCGAAGAAATCGTTTAGTTTAAATATCGTAATATTTGCACTAACAATCTCCCCCTTTTTGATGATGACAAATATGTAAACCGTAAGACATAGTAAAATGTAAAAGTTACCTGTTTACACTCCCCTTCTCCCCCTTTTGTCGAATCGAAAAGGTATTTTCCTCGAGCGCTCCCTTGAATTTACTTCCTACTCCCCCTTATTACACTACTATCCTTTCTCCCCAGAAAGGCGAGCTTGCATCATCCTAGTGAAGCCTTCTATCACCACTTGTGAAAACGACTCCATGCTATGTATTCAAATACTCCCGAGCTCCCCCTAGCTCAGTGCTCCCCTATGGTGACTTAATCCCCTTGTTTATTTACCTTAGTATCTTGCGGATCCATGGATCAAATTCTTACAAAGGCTTTTCCTACATCAAGGGTTAGCTTCGTGCAACATAATATATAGAAGAATAGGAGCAGCATTATAGGGATAGAATACACATAGCAAGACATGCAAGGGTTAAACTATGTTAACACATAAGTGTCATAACCCGACCGACAACCTAAGGTGTAATTTGTCAATCAATCACACTAATCAAGAACGAGATTCGTTCGTTGACTGACACACCAAATGACTTCTTCCAAGTTGTCATTGGGAAGGCAAGTTCTAACAAACCTTTTGAACAACATAATCATCTACCTAAGATGATTAGTGTTGGGATGGTTTAGATTAATATATCTTTTGCACTGACAATGAGATGCATAATATATTTCTAAGAAAAAAAATGTGCATGTGATCCTAACAGGATTGGGGTTGGATATCTCTAACGGGGTTGAGGTAATGAGGTTCTGGATTTCTAGTTTGGATGAGCCTAGGTGTGTGTTAGAGATAATTTGGTGTATGAAGGGTTTCGTGTGATTGTGAGGATTGAGGGTTGTTTAACTAACTATCACTTATCCAAAGTGAGGATTAGTTGTAAGGTTTGAGTGTGATGATCGATGGGTTGAAGGTTCTAAGACTAACTATCACTGTCAAGAGTGAAATGTAGCTAAAAGGTTTAAGTGGAATTGATATAAGGGTTGAAGGTTTTGAAACTAAATATCACTGTCAAAAGTGAAGTTTAGTCATAAGGGTTGAGTGTGATGGGGTTAGTGTGAGAGCTAAAGGTTGTGGTGAACTTGGTGAAAGTAAGGATGTGGGGATTCTTGTGATGGTGTGAGGAGGTGCTCAAGGTAGTAGAATTGAAGGCTCAACTCATCTCTAAGGTACATGATGAGGTATTGGTTGTGGTGACAACAAGGATAACTTAGGGTATGTGGTTTTAGGGGATAAAGAATGGGATGACCCATTAGTGGTTGTGGTGATGGTGATAGTCATGAGCATGATGTATTAGTGCCAGGTTCAAAGGGAGTTGATGGGGAATAAGGGATGATGTTAATGTAAGGTTTGAAGATGAGATGCAAGATAAGCTTACAATGGTGATGCCTTATAGAGGCAAGAGTTGTTGGATTCGAACTAAAAATTGGTAGTTGAGTCCTATGGTGTAGTGAGGGAATCCTAGGGTGTATGTGAGTTTGCAAAATTTTGCAGGTTTGAGGTTAGGGATGCATGGATCAGGAGGGAACAGTGAAAATTCATAAAACATAGGCACGGTACCACTAAATACCACACGATACTGTTAAATTTAACGGTACCGTGACCTGGAAGTCACGAATTTTTCTGTGCAGCCTAGTTCTGGGCAGCTAAAGGGAAGTTTCCTAGGGAATAAGAACCACATTTGTGTGTTCTTAAGAGTGTTTGGTGAAAGACTATATGAGTGTGTTTTCGCTCCCCCTTAATCTATGACCATCCGGACAAGATGTGAAAAGAAAAACTAAAGAAGAGAACAGACGTTGACGGAAGCGATGAGCTTAGTAACGTCATGACTAGTGGTGGATAGCATACAATAAACTTCACCTTTGAAGTCACGTAGCTCTTCTCAATCATTGTGAATATTCATAGAACATTCATATGATGAGGCATGTGATCATGTGGAGATATCCTAAGGGTTAAGAAGATAAAATCTTCAAGTTTGTGAGGTTAGTGATAAGGTTCTAGTGGGGTTATCTATGTTGATGAAGAAGGGTTATCTCAACGTATCCTAGCGGTTCTTCGCTTGAGGTGTGTGGAAGGTGAGTGGGATGTGGAAGCATTGGTAGTGTTTAGTACCATGCGGAAGTGAAAGGGAAAAGGCTAAGGAATCAGATGATAGATAGAATCTATTCTGAACGTTGATCGAGAACGAGAGATGACATTTAATTGCATTTCGCAAATTAAATATACTTTAAATATTTCGGATGAAATATTTAAGTTGTCATTGGAATTTAAGAGGATTTCACGAATAAATCTCGCTGATTTAGTGAGACTTTTCGCCACGAGGAAAGAATTTATACCTAATAAATTCTTTGAACGGTACTGGACGAGAAGAGATGACTTCTATATTTCCGAGGAAATATATAGGTAGTCATTAGAGCGATGTGAAGGATGACTTAATATTTCCAGTGAAATATTTAGATAGTCATGAGAGGGATTTAAAGAATGACTCAATATTTCCAGTGAAATATTTAAAGAGTCATGAGACGAGACACACGAGATGACTACAATATTTCCAGTGAAATATTCAAGTAGTCATAAGAGGGATACGAGGGATGACTTTAATATTTCCAGTGAAATATTTAAATAGTCATAAGATTTATGGAATATGTTCCATCATTCCTAGACCTAGACGAAGATGGTTAGGGGATTCTCGGTTGAGAGGTTTGGTTGATTTACGGATTTCGATGTAATTCGCACGTGAGTGTTTCACGGGGTTTTGAAAGACGTAAAGCTAGGCCTATGGTGCTGATTCGCAGCAGGGTTTGGGATCTTAAGACGTGTATATTCACACGAGGATGAAATGAACTACTAATCACTTATATAGTGATTCGTGAGTCCTTTGTCACCCGAGGGTTAATGTTAGCTTTTAGCTTTTGGATGAGCGTTTTAACATATGTTGTTAAAAGGCATGAATATGATGTTTCAGATATGACATTTAACAGTTGCGATCGCAAGTTAAACTTACTTGAATATTTCGGATGAAATATTTAAGTTGTCAATCCTACTCCGAGTTCTACTAGGTTTGTATCTAACCTTCCCATGACAAATGGGTGTATAACTTGGAAAAAGGTGAAGTGATGACTAGGGAATTAGGACAACTTCGCGACTACTCTAACTTATAGGTTTTGACACTAGTGTAGGACTCTATGACTTCTAAGGTTTCATAGTCATGGGAATACCTAATTCCTAATGTGTCAAAAGGGGCATAGTGTGGGTGCAAACTTTACAAGCAAATTATGTAAAATGCACATAAGAAATAAATGCAAACATCATGCAAAACATGATAATCATTTAGCATTTAAGATCATGAAGACATTTAATCATATCTTATGAGAACATGTTATCATTTTGAAACACGTATGTGGGATGCAAGCAATCTAGGTTTGCTAAGGCAGATCCTAATTACTACTTGTTTAAAATGAAATCCTGACGGGAGATAAAGTTCACCGATGTAAACTATCTCTAGTCAAATGTAGGAATGAAAAATTTTCAAGTTAGAGAATGAGAATAAGACTATCACTAGTGGTGCTCAATTAAGGCTAAACACGACCATTTTTACGGGTTATACACGAACCGAACTTCTCTCCTGGAAGCAATTCAACCGTTAGGTCAAATTGAATTTCTAGTGCGATAGGTTCTCCAGTAGTCATTCTCATGTTAGAAAAATTCAAATTCCCATATTTTCCTATCGAAGTATAGCAAAGATGATATTAGCTTGTTTCGCTAATATATGGCCTAATATGACTCAACTAACCACACCTTCAAATTTGGTTAAGAGAATGACATGTCTTACACAACTCCTAACAAAGGCAAGCGAAATGTTTTTAATTTCGTATTTGAGATTTAGAGGTTATTTGATGGAGATGGTGTATTTTATGATCTCTTGGACATCATCTTTGTTTGTTGAGTTGTTACATGTTATTTTAACATGATTTGGTTTCCTAGAACCAAGAGACACTCTAATGTGATACAATGTAGAACCTACTACATCGTGTGTGTTTCAAGAATGCTCCATTGCATATCTTGAGAAAGAGTCTAGTGAAGGTTACATACCTCAACAGATCTTGTGAGCATTATATTAAAAATGAGGCATATTGTATATTTCAACAAATATGCTTTTCTAAGAGGAAACTTATCACTCTTACGAATGCTTTGTGAAACAAGTATTTTAGTGTATGACCAATTTTACTTGTTTATGCAATGACACATGTTGTATTGGGTTATTATTCAACTCTAATATCCTATATTTGTTAACAGGATGCAATGTATTCTCTTGTAACATAACCATTCATGTTACAAAGAAAATAAGATGCATAGGATATAAGTTATCCTTTGTCAATCTTTTGATAAGAGAAATACATGTGATATTCTCAAATATTGGTGACTTACATAATAGTTAACAACATATTATGTGTGACACTTTTACTAGACATGTGACTTTGAGTGTTGAGTCGTTCATGAGCAAAGTTTACATATGTTGTTTGTTTGCTCGTGTTTGGTTTTTCAGAAATGACACATTTACTAATTGCATTGCAATGTAAATTACTTGTATATTTCGGATTAAACATCCAAGTTGTCAATCCTACTTAGTTGTGTATTTTATGCATCTTTTAAACATGTTAGTTTAAAGTTTGGAACACAACCATTGGACAAGAAGACTTAATATGGCATCTTCAACACAAGTGTGAGTTATGATCCGATGCATATTATATTCGTCTTGAGTGGACGTCATTATTTTCATAACAATCGAGTGTGATTGATTATGTAGATTCAAGATAATATATTTCATCATATTTTGATGTTATCTTGAAGCTAGACAAATAATGACTCCAATTTCATGTCCACACTCGAAAACTTGTCAATTACATTCGATAATGATATCAAACATAATTTGAATAATGAATTGATATGTACTCGAAATCTTTCTTGACCATCACGATCACTCCTTTTAAAAAGAAAATAAAAATTTAAGGAGTGTGTTCCATTTATTCTAATATTAGTTGTATGCGTGAGGTTAATGACATATTAAGTTGCTACTTCAATATTGTCATTTATTTTTATTTGAGAAAAACTATTTATATTATTAAGTATAATATTCTCAGTTTTTCGACACCTCATTAGTATAAAAATAATTATCTTAACTATTTTTATACAACATACGTAAAATACTAAATGTTTAAAACATTTTGTATGTGTGTTAAATCAATGCAAGTTTAATACATTTTCTTTTACTTAAATACTAATGTATTAAAATGACTTTTTATCTTGTTTAGACAACCCATGGTCAAATAAGACAAAATGATGTAATGTTTTAAAGATCATGTTACGGATTTTATGAGAGTGTTAAGTATTTTGGGGTGTCATACTTTTTACACTTAAACCTTTGGAAAAATAATTGTGTAAGACAATATCTTTCGACACGCATGATCTACCAACTTAGTTTCTATTCCTAAGAAGTTTACTAAACCATTTTAAGAACTTGCAACAAATGCAAGAAAATGGTCTATGCCTATATGCAATGCAAAATCAATTACGCAACTTAGTGCACGAAGTCTAGTCTAAGTCCTATTGACGCATAAGCCGAAAAACTAATATTCGACACATAGCAACAAGGCATGAAAGACACTTATGCTTATAGATAAAATTAGCTCAACTAAAGATAACAATAAGCATACAAAAGTATTAACTAATAATACTAAGACATAAAGAAAAGCAAATAGTCATTTAGCATAACACACAAAGATACTTAACGTCATTTTGTGTATTAAGTATAACAATGTACACTTAGCTTGATTTTATTTGAAAATGAATTATTTTCCACCCCATTTAAAATTTTGATCAAGTTCAACATCTTGAAATCATGAATACATCAACGTGTGATGTTCACTTTGTGATTTGACGAAAAATTTGTGCAATCGGCATGACCGGAAAAGACTCTCTGTTACGAATTGAAGACTCTCGTAAATTTTACTTTACAATCACTTTCTAAAAGTATTTTTAAGTGAAAGAAGAATAATTACGTTTAAAACGATAGGTGGCATGACTCCTACGGACTTACGGTTGATTTTATACGAATTTTTGAAAATTACCAAATTCTGAAAATCAGACGACGGTACCGTTAAATTTAGAGGTACCGTCCACATTTAGTGGAACCGTACGTTATATTTAACGGTGCCGTACCTGTTATTTCAGTTTTGAACATAACCAACTTTTATTAATTTAAGAAAACCTTCAAGCTAGTATGACAATGTATACTTAACAACAAAACTTGTAAATATTGAGCAACTAAATACTTTTCATATTTTTATCACCTTCATGGGTAATTTGATACATGGATCGTACTCAATTTTGAAAACCATTTGTTTTAAAATTTTGAGCGACGTGGCTCTGGTACCAATTGTGGAAACCGTAGAGGGGGGGGGGGTGAATACGTTTCCATTAAAAACTTAAAACTTTTGTATCAAACTCCCGATCAAGTGTGATGTGATATGAAAAGTGTCAACTATGATCATATAGCATCAAGAGATGAATATATTAAACTACAACATATGCACAATCAAACCACGACACATAGATAATCAACATAACATAAGCAACTAGCCATACAAGCAAAAACGCAATGCAAATATAAAGCGATAAAGAATGAAATGAAAGTAAGGAGATAAGTAAGAAGGCGCAAACCGGACACGGTGATTTATAGTGGTTCGGTCACGAAGCTCCTCTTCGCCCTACTCCACTCCCCGAGTACCCAACTCGAGAGTTACTTCACTAATCAACAAACTCCTTTCAGGCGGAGAAAACCGTACACGTCGCTTAACTTGTTTTCCGACACTAAGCTAGATGTCGAGTGCTAATCTTAGCTAGCACCAATCTACCACGATCTACCCGATCTACACCGTACACGTCGCTTATCCTATTTCCGACACTAAGCTAAATGTCGAGTGCTAATCTTAGCTAGCACCAATCTACCACGATCTACCCGATCTACCCTTGATCCACTTGATCAATACACACAAGCCCAATGGCTTCAAGAGATCTCCAAGATCTCGACAAGATCACAATGATCTTCCCTCACAAACTCTCAAAAGAAAAATGATCTTGATGTATGCTATGATACAATCAAGAGTGTAACAAATGTTACAAGACCTAACAACTACAACTCTTGTATCTTCTTGGATACTTTGAGTTCTTCTCTTGCAAATGAAGAGGAATGATAACACTTTGTATCTACATGGATACTTTATGTTCTTCTCTTTCTAATTAAGAGGGATGACAACACTTTGTATCTACTTGGATACTTTGTGTTCTTCTCTTGCTAATCAAGAGGGATGACAACACCTTGTATCTACTTGGATACTTTGTGTTCTTCTCTTGCTAATCAAGAGGAATGAAGAGGATCACTTGAATGGAGGATTGGATCACTCTTAAACAAACTAAGATTCTCCAAATGATCAAAGAAAGTCATCTAAGTGAGGAGAGATTAGACCAGAGAAAAATGACTGTAAAAATCAAGTTGGAAGTGTGAAATGGTCCACTATTTATAGGCAAGGGAAAAAATAGCCGTTACAGACCCACGGCTCCACTAATTGTCAGAAGGCACCACTAAATTTAGTGGAGCCGTCGGTACTTTAGTGGTACCGTGGACGCTCCTTCGTTTGTCTTTAGTGGGGAAGGTTTATTTGGGAATGTTGGAGCTGTTTTGGGGGGAAAATTGACTGTTGGGATTTTTAAACTTATTTTTCAAAATAAAACATTTCTTTTTAATTCAAAAATAATTTGTAAAATATATTTTTGAGAAAATGTTTTGTCACATTAAAAATGTGAAGTTTAGAAAAATATAATCCTTTGATCATTTGTCAAGTAGTAGATTTGTTTGTCCATACCTTGAGTGATTTACGTCGGGATGGAAATCTACGACTTCGTTGAAGCATACTTGAGAATCGGGAGGTGTTGATGTAAGTATGCATTGATGATTTGTGTTTACAAGTAACTTGCACATTTTACGTTATGTATTACAAGTTACATGTTTGTCATTATTAAAACCGAAGAAATCGTTTAGTTTAAATATCGTAATATTTGCACTAACAAACTAATTCATAAAAGTATTTTTCAAATGAAAGTAGACTCAACTTCGTTTAAAATGATGGGTGACACGACTCCTACGGACTTATGGTTGATTTTATATGAATTTCTGAAAATGACCCAATACTGAAAACAGACAGACATAGGCACGGTACCTTTAAATACCCCACGGTATGGTACCGTGATCTGTTTTCTGATTCAGTTTACTATTTTGGTGCGGCGACTCGACGAAAAAATGTAAAATTTAATAAACTAGATACCGAACATATAAAATATATATTAAGCATCATTTTCACGTTTAGGACTAAGAAACACATTTACGATAATACTTTTACTACAAAATAATGGTTTTTCCCAAACACTCCTTTCAAAACCGCATGACTTTACGACTCTTTCTAAAGACATGACCGAACACTTACAAACTCTATTCTTTTATTAATTTAAGAAAACCTTCAAACTAGTATGACAAAGTATACTTAACAACAAAACTTGTAAGTATTAAACAACTAATTACTTTTCATATTTTATCACCTTCATGGGTAATTTGATACATGGATCGTACACAATTTTGAAAACCATCGACGTGGCTCTGGTACCAATTGTGGAAACCGTAGAGGGGGGGGGGGGTGAATACGTTTCCATTAAAAACTTAAAAACTTTTTGTATCAAACACCCGATCAAGTGTGACGTAATATGAAAAGTGTCAACAAAGATCATACAACATCTATATATGGTATAAAGTAAACTACAACACAAACACAATCAAACCATGACACAAGCATAATCAACATATTATAAGCAACAAACCACACAAACATAAATGCAATGCAAATATAAATATAAAGCGATAAAGAATAAAATTAAAGTAAAGAGATAAGTAAGAAGGCGCAAACCGGATACGATGATTTATAGTAGTTCGGTCACAAAGCTCCTCTTCGCCCTACTCCACTCCCCGAGTACCTAACTCGAGAGTTACTTCACTAATCAACAAGCTCCCTTCAGGCAGAGAAAACCGTACAACGTCGCTTATCTTTATTTTCGACACTAAGCTAAATGTCGAGTACTAATCTTAGCTAGTACGAATCTACCACGATCCACACGATCTACTCACGATCTACTCGATCTACCCTTGATCCACTTGATCAATACACAAGCCCACAAGCTACAAGATATCTCCAAGATCTCAACAAGATCACAATGATCTACTCCCACTCGACTCGATCTACCTGATCTACCCTTGATCTACTTGATCAATCACACAAGCCCACAAGCTTCAAGAGATCTCCAAGATCTCGACAAAATCACAATGATCAACCTTCACTTGACTCAATCTACCTTATCTACCCTTGATCTACTTGATCAATCACACAAGCCCACAAGCTTCAAGAGATCGATCTCCAAGATCTCGACAAGATCACAATGATCAACCCTCACTTGTCTCAATTTACCCTATCTACCCTTGATCAACTTGATCAACACACTAGCTCACAAGCTACAAGAGATATTCAATATCTCTATAAGATCACAATGATCTTCTCTCACAAACTCTCAAAAGAAAAATGAACTTGATGTATACAAGATACAACAAGTATGTAACAAGTGTTACAAGTGCTCTAACTACAACTACAACACTTTGTATCTTGTTTGATACCTTGTGTTCTTCTCTTGCACTAGAAGAGGAATGAAGGTGATCTCTTGATAGGATGAAAGGATCACTCTTAAACAAACTAAGACTCTCTAAATGATCAAAAAAAGTGATCTAAATAAGAAGGGATTAGACCAGAGAAAACTGACTGGAAAAATCAAGTTAGAAGTGTAAAATGGTGCACTATTTATAGGCAAGGAGAAAACTAGTTGTTAAAGAGGGACGACACCACTAATTGTCAGACGACACCACTAAATTTAGTGGTACCGTGGACGCTCCTCCGTTTGCTTTTAGTTGGGAAGGTTTATTTGGGAATGTTTGGAGCTGTTTTGGGGGAAAATGGCTGTTGGGATTTTTAAACTTATTTTTCAAAATAAAACATTTCTTTTTAATTCAAAAATAATTTGTAAAATGTATTTTTCCAAAAAATGTTTTGTCACATAAAAAATGTGAAGTTTAGAGAAAAATATAATCCTTTGATCATTTGTCAAGTAGTAGATTTGTTTGTCCATACCTTGAGTGATTTACATCGGGATGAAAATCTACGACTTTGTTGAAGCATACTTGAGACGTCGAGAGGTGTTGATGTAAGTATGCATTGATGATTTGTGTTTACAAGTAACTTGCACATTTTACGTTATGCATTACAAGTTACATGTTTGCCCTTATTAAAACCGAAGAAACCATTTAGTTTAAATATCGTAATATTTGCACTAACAAGAAGTTTGAGCATTAGGATGCTCTTAGTGCCTCTATATCTATATATGATGAATATGCCATATAACACTAAGAGCTAATATTTCTTGTAGGTGTGAACCAAACCGAAACTAAATTTGCGGTTTCTACAAAATGACAATCCCAAACCGTGAGGTTTTTCGGTTTTGTTCTTTGTTTTGGATTTTGCAGTTTTTTTATTTTTAAAGTCGTTTTTAATTAATATTGTTCTTTAATATATATTTATTATATAATAAATATATCACTACGTTACATTATGGCTTGAAACACATATACAAAACATTGTGTATTAGTATGAGATTATAAATTTAGACAATAGTAAAAGCCAAATGAAATAGGCAATTTAGAAAACTTCGATGATGAATTGAAAGCAAAAAAAAAGTAATTTTGACATGACCCAAAAAATCACATAATATAATTAACCAATAAAACGTGTTTGAAATAATTAAAAATTAGAAAAGTATAACCAAAAGCATTTTAGCATACAAAATTATGAATTGTAACGGGTTTATTTCAAATAATAATAACAATATGGATTTTGCTAACCGATGCCCACTGGGCAGAGGTTAAGGTGTAGTTAATAACAAACTTTCTTAATTAACTAAAAAATGCATTAAATACATATTAAATGAACTTGTAAATTACTATATTTGAACATGATTTTCACTGAATTAAAATATTCCTTATATAAACAAATTAACTCATGCCCACTGGGCAGAGGTTAGCAAAACCATAATAATAATAATAATAATAATAATAATAATAATAATAATAATGTTTTGAATAATAATAATAATAAGGTTTTGAATACGACGGACAGGGGCGTCTCCGAGGATTTACGGGCCCTGTCCGAGCCGTTAAAAATGTGCCCTTTAGACCCCTTATTGGGCTTATAAATTTATTATGGGTTATAGATTTAGTTATAAGATTGGAATTTAATTTGGCCTAAGTTTAAATGTTTAATACCTATTTAAAAAAATACATATAATATATATATATATATATATAGGATTTTTTTTATAAAAAATGGGCCCCTCACGAAAACGGGCCCTAGCCGGTTGGCCTCCCCGGCTACCCTTAGAGCCGCCCATGGTTTTGAATACGACGGAGTAGGTTCGGTGCGGTTATTTCGATTTGGTTTTTCAATAGAAACCAAAACTGTACCGCAAAAATCTGTTTTTCTGTTATTTGAAACCAAACCATCAAATCGGTTTTTTATTTGGTTTTCTCTGTTATTTTGGTTTTCGGTTCAGTTTCTTTACTACGCACATTGTTTTATTATAAATGTAAATATTTAAAAATTACACCGTAACATAGCATTTAGGAGTGTTGAACATTTAGAAGTTGTTTTACACATTATAATTACACCTACAGTTACGTTACCAAATATTTTATACGAAAAAAACTGCTAGTGCTTAGTGCTCATGCTCACTGCTATAGCAATACAGAATCCCTTGTTACGAATACGTTTTGTTCACTCGACTCAATTAACACGTTCAACCCAAATGACCGTTGTTCAATTCCAGGCGATTTTGTTTTTTGATTTGAGTTGTTTTTACTTTACTAGTTTCACCTGGTTTTAACAAAATACAACTCAAACTGACCAAGGCTGAAGCTACCACCAGATAATTTGGTCCCTATGTTTCTTTAGAGGTTTCTTTAGAACATTATTAAAAATAAAACATTAAACAAAAAAGACCTTGGTCAACTTTAAAAGTCAAGTACATTAATGAATTTATCATTAATGATTTCCAGTATGACAAAACTTGACCCATTAAACATAAATACTACTGTATCAGTATGACAAAAATCAATAAATTTTTACCAGTTGTTATTCAGAAGCATACAGTGATACAACATTACACAGAAAGATGAGCACATACAAGCATTCAACAATAGTGAATGTCACAAAATCACACCAAAATTAAAGGTCACTATGCGTCGCTTGTCGATACACCTCTAGTAATTAGTTGACCATACCCCAACTGTCAGATACAATTTTAAAACCTCTAAATGATCTGGAGTCTCATAATATCATATGAATGTAAAAGCGCTTGTCACAAAATAACAAGGGGATCTGAAATAACACAAATTAATTAACTTGATGTGCATTGTCAAATAGACTTTGACACACGTATAAACAACCCCCTAGAACATTGACATGGCTAGTGAGAAACTAACCGAACATTTCTAACCTACTTACACCTTTTCAAAATGTTTCCTACAACCAAAAGAACACCTACAACAAATGTATAACCTAAAACATATCTGGGGAGGAACGACACTATATGAAACAAAAAAACCACCATTTTTGGTTAATTCTTAAGTTATGGGACGGGCGTGTATCTCAGCTCCTATGTGGTTCAAATTAGTTGCAACAGAGGTTATTTACACAAGGCCGCGGTCAATAGTCAGCTTGAAGGAATTTCTCATAAGCTGTTCCACTGAGAGTCTTACTGACTTCTTCCCAGTTCTTGATGTGTTCCGATAACGCCCCTTTGTGTATTTTAACCTGTTGACTGGTCAAATTCATTTGTGTCAGCTTCAGAAAATCTTCTACCTCTACGAGCTTATTCTGCAGTCATCACAAAAATAAATATTTTTCATTATTTTCCACATTGCCAAAAAGTCGGCTTTCTTGAACTATAATTTTTTCTTTGTGGGTTGTATTGTTGTGCGATGATAGTTGTACAACACGTAAAATAAACACAACCAGTGTGATATGATAACAGAACTAAGAAGAAAAGATACGAATTCAGAAACGAGTGATACTTACAGAAGGGTCTTTCACGAGATCTTCATAGTAGATTATGATGTGGCGCGTGCTATTGAAGTAGTTGAGTGCTTTTACGGCAGTTGATTCCATTCCTCTCAAATCCGATTTTAGGGATGTTATGTTGATGTTAGGCTTGTATTTTGAAAGTAAAGTAGCCTAAAGAAACAAAGGAAAGGGAATAAGCTCATGCTAATGTGATAAACATGTATCAAATTCTAAGTAAACAAATATTTGAAAAGAAAAAATAAGAAGTCATGTTTGTTTCATTGTGTGTATTATGTGTCCATGTATGGGTAAGAGAAAGGTACATTGTCGTGGCACAAATTTTCCATGAGCATTAGGCAGACTTATTCATATAAGGGTGTTTTAACGTGCTGCACAAACTGTATTGGACAAAACATATTCTAATTTCAATTTTCAGATTTTACAAAGCCAAAGTATTCAGATTTTAAGGCGCAGGTAAAATGTCGTCTGCATAAATTTTACATAGATTAAAACAACTTCCTAAAAGATTTTAGTGATTGTTGCTGAAAATAAACGCACAAAATATAAAATTTTGGGATGTAGAATAACCTCTTCATGCGAGTGTACATGGGACACATGGACTCCATTTAGAAGCTTAGCATCTTTATCGAAGACATTCGCAAGTATTGAGACCAATCTACGTAACACATTTCTTCGCAAGAGAAAAATTACACTAACGCCCCTATCATTGAAGTATTGTGCAATCTCATTAGGATGCTGCATTAATCCCTGCAGTGACAAAAACAAAAATATGGATTTGTTAGAAATAACAACAGAAAGGTGCACCAAACACTAACCAAGCCAAGAATCTATAGAGTGGTGAAATTTGCAGGCTGAATATAACTTCTACTCCGTATTTTGGAAGAAACGCAATTCTTTAATTTGTGATTCCTTATAAACAAAAACTAAATACCTTTATTAACTACGTACAAAAATTGGACGGGCAGTAATAGTATATTGAAATCCATAATGTTCTCTTTTTGTCAGTATGTAAGACCAAATTTGCATTTTCCCCTATATACCCAAATTCGTCTATGAAAACAATCTAAAGGTTGTGTAACTTAAAGGGTAAGAATTAAAATGAACTTTAGAATGATAACAAATGCAAAGCTTAAAGTATTCAAAGATGGTATATACCTGATTAAGCATCCATTTGAAGCCAATTGCAGCAGAACACTCGTTCTTCGAAGAACTAGTAAACCAGTCCAAATTGTAAACTCTATCGAGTGTCTTAATAATGGATGTAACATTCTCTCTTCTACTCTTTGGCCCGAAAATCTCACCATTTGAGCTCACATTTACATGACTATTTAATAAAGTCTCAAACCAACCACTTCCTGATCTTTGCATCGACACAATGGCAAACAAACGCACAGGATTTCCAGCACATTCTGACCTATTGAACGTTTTGGGTTTAGGATAATGCAAGTAAGGTACTTGAGAACGATCTACAACGGTGTCATAACAGGGCCTTTCGAAATCATCTAAGTATAGAAACCTGTTCGTGTTCAGCAAGTTCATTTGCTTTAAACATATCGAACATATATAAATACCACACATCATCGCGAATGCTGATAACATTAATCTTAACACCAATGAAGCCCTTTTAGGAGGCTTGATTGTAATAGTATCCTGTCGTTCAAATACATGATATTAGTAATCAAACAAGAATGAAGCTAAAGTACCGAACAAATTTACATTTACTTGAGAAGGGTGTTTGGAATCACGTTTTGGGAAAGATTAGCAAAACAAAAATAATCAATAATTAGTGTTTAGCAAACTACTAAAAAAAACAATTATCCGTGTTCTGCTAGAGCTAAAACTTAGTAAACACCCCCCTTATTCAGCTTTTACAGCAAATTTGTATACCTTGTTTCCAAAAAGCTGATACTTTTAACCTTAAAAAACAAGCAAAAACAATAAAGTTTATCTTTAACCAAACAAATCATAAACTAAATATTCCAATCCAATTTCAAGCTACAAGATTCACTTTAGTCACACAAATAAACATTTCCCCAACTCAAATCTAGCAGAGATGTATCTTGTGCAGAAAAAGATATACCTTGGTATAGATTTGGTAGGTCTGAAGAAAATCTAATGAAGCTCCTACATTTACTTCCTAATTAAAGCTTAAAACCACTTAAATGACAAATTTGGTCTAAATTAAATTACCAAAAAACATCATTTACACAATCTATAAATAAAAATCAAAACTTTATTCATAATCATTCATACCCATCTAACCAAAAGCTTATTTCCATGTTTTAAGTCCAGAAACAAAAAATAAAATATAGAATCACAATGCCAAAAAAAAAAAAGAAAAAAAAAAGCATACCTTATTGAAAGAACATAAAAGCTCGGCCATTATAAATCAAGATCTTTGTATCCTCGTAAACTTAATCTCCCCAAAACATATACTATGTTTTTGCTTATGTTTTTGTTTTTTTCTAGAGAGGGAGAAACAAACAATGTTTCTTTCTAGTAAAGATCAAACCAGCTGGAAATAAACACTTTTTTTGTTGTATATATAAAAGACTATCTTTCTTTTATATAATAACGATAAGAAGAAGAAGAAGATAGGTATTGTGGTAATTAATACTGTATGATGCTCTGATCTATATAATATACGTAATTAATGATGTAATTGTGTTACTCAGAGATTATTTAATAAAATGAAGAAGAACAAAGGAAAGAAAGAAAAGGAAGGAGTCTGAACCCACTCACTGGAAATGCGCGTGTATGTATTTATTTATTTGACTTATGTTTATGTTTTGCTGGTTTTTAGCAAAGAATTTTTCATCATGCCTGAAAACTTTTTTATTTTATATTTAATTTATTTTTTGAAAAAAAAAAAAATGGATTAAGAAACGGTACTATATGATAATATGTGATGATGATTACAATATTATTTTGCTACTGTAATTAAGTTTGAAATTAATCCCCTTCATCTTTTTTGAACATTGTACATCACATAACTTTTGTGTATGTGTAATCAAGTTTTGGAGTTTGATCATAATACTTTCACATTGCTTTATAGATGTTGTCCAAGCGGCTTAACGATAAGGCGTATTAATACTTATATTATATGTATTACTCTATTATACATTTACTGTGGGAAACGACGTCGTTTCATGAGCCTCCAAAACGACGCCGTTTTGTTATGCTTTTTTTTATTTTATTCTTTCCTTTCCTCCATACCACGCCGTTTCATGTTTCAAAATAACATTTGCCAAAAACGATATCGTTTTGGTATGTGTATACGTGTCTTCAATTAATTACATGTCCCAAATACATACTCTTCAAGAACACGTGTTCATCAGATTATTACTTACAAACTAAGACTGCGTGTGAGAGTGAGAGAGAGAGAGAGAGAGTGATTGTGAGATCGTGTGTGTGAGATTGTGTGTTTTTCGGTAGGTTCAATTACATGTTGATTGTTGCCAAATAATTTTTAGGATTTAAAGTAGAGGAAGATCACATTCAAAGATTCAATTGCATGTAGTGTGTAACACCCCCTAAATTATGAGTTAACAGCGGAAGACTAATCGGGGTATTACGGGGAGGATCATAGTCATAATCATAGAAAACGGCTCAAAAGAGGCGTTTTGAAAGTTATTGTCATTCAAATAATATTTGAGATACAAAAGTGAAATATCATAGTTGTGAAATCCTAGAAAAGGGTGTAGTAGGTTTGAAATGAATGACATAATTTATTTTACACCACAAAACCCTCGGTTTAATGCCCACTCCGTTCCTTGAGATGCTCCGTTAATTACCTGAGATTAAACATTCTAAAAAGTGTCAACACAAATGTTGGTGAGTTCATAGAGTTTATAAGTAAACAGTTGATTTCAATAGTTTCGAGTGTGAGGTGATAATTGTAATAAATACCAATATTGATGAAATAGGAAGTGAGTTACGTTGGGTGAAAACCATAAGTAAATTGTATGTAAATCAGTTAAACACAAGTGTAGGATTGCATGTGAATTACAATCATAATTTGAAATAGTGATATTGCCGTTGTATATATATATTGCCCTAAGTCTCATGACACGCAAACGTTAACAGAGTACCGGGATTCGGTGGGGAACACATCAAATTAATGGAGTAAGTTATGGCCCTCGGGGTAATAGGGGATTTGGCAATTCCTATTTCCTTCAAATATATTGCATTGCGACTAATTCGACTAGCAACTAAGGCTATTCGTCAGGCATTAGTGGAATAGGCAGTCAGCCTCAAATAGATCTATTCACTATATTCGCGTTCACTCGCAAGTGATTAATGGCTCATGATGGGGAGGGGCTTTTGGCAATAAAGTAACTTAGGCAATATCAATCAGGTGTAGCATACATAAAATACTTGTGTTCTATTTTGTAGCATGTATTTTCCTAGATAGGAAAACATATAAAAGTGGTGTATGAATTCATGGTAATTCGTAAAATTGTATATTACTTGTGTAAGTGAAAACAAGAACTATGTTTCAATAAACCAATAGAGTGTGTCATCATTTGAGTACAATGTTTAAGGTAAACGAGTAAATTTGTTAGTAGAACAAGCATGTATCTTCCCCAAAGAGTTTAAAATAAGTGAAAGAATGGGCTATGACTCACCTTGTATGTAACTGACAAGGTGAAATGTGAAATCAAGTGAGTTACGGGAACGGCTCCAACACACGACCTGAATAATAGTGAAGTCTGAGAATTTGACTTAATAAGAACAACGAGTGTGAAAATGAGTAACGGATAATGATTTGATTGGTGATGTGAGAGTGTGATATGCTTAAAATGCTTAAAGTTCAAAAATAATATTATATATAATATTATCTTGTTTTTATGTCTTGATATCGTTTCCTCAAAGGGGGTGGAACGAAACGTTAAGTTAAATCGTTAAAATTCGTTATATATAAATATAACGTAACGTGTTTAAATATATTGAACGAAATGTTAAAACGCACGTGATTATGTTGAAAAGTGTAAAATGTGAAATAGAAATGAATATGAGTTAAAGTTACAGTTTGGTCCTTTTACTTATACCAATTTTACACTTTTTACCCTAACGGAGTTAGTTTTGCACCGTTAGTCCTTGGTTAGTTATATTTTACATTTTTAGTCCAAAAGGTTCCAAAATGACATATTAAGCTTCAACTTTACTGTCTTAACATTTTCTACCCTTATTTTACTGAATTGATAGTTTGTACCCAATTTTTCTGAAAGTTACAGTTTTACTCCTAAGAGTAAATATATTTTGCAAAACAAGTCCAAAAATCACAAAAATAGTGTGATAAGTTTTCCGAAAGTTTTAACAACTTTATAAAGCTTATTAGAGTTCATAAAAACTACTTATTACACCAAAGTGCTTAATTTTGGCTTAATGGACCTTTAAGTCGAATTAATCAAGGCCCATTAAGAGTTTATGATGCGAGGGGTTTCAAACGGGTTTGGGCCTGGATTTGGGCTAATTTTATAGGTCTAAAAACATATTCCAAGTGCTTATAATGCTGCTTATTCAAAAGTGCTTATTGGGCTTTTACAAAGCCCAATCGATATATAAAGGATTTAAACACAGTTTCGTGTAGCGATAGGATGGAGGTTCAAAAAGGACTTTTTCAAGCTTATCATGAGTGCTTATTTCTTCAGCTTATTAGTTGAATATATGGAGAAACATGTCGAGTATTAAAAACCATGTGTTGTGTGTGAGTATTCGGTTTTAAAGGACCATTCTATTAGAGTAAAGTGAGTTGATTCGAAAATTGAAATGACTTGTAATATGTGTTATCATTATATGCGATGTAATATAGGATCAAAATGGTGCTTGAAATGTTATAAAATGATCTTGTGAGTGTTGAATGATGGTGCATCTTGATTTTTAACCATCCCTTGATATCGAAGGTCATATGTGTAACGAAAAATGAATATAAAAAATGTGAAAAATGCATAATAAGTAATTATACGTTCGAATAAATTTTGAACAATGCATGAAATAATAAAAACCATAAAGTTGAATGGGAAGGAGTCGAAAGGACTTACTACACCTTAAAAGGTGGTGAGATTTCCGTTTAAAAGGACTAGGAATCGAATGAAAAACCCTTAACCCGTTGGAACGATCAACAAAGCTTCGAAAGGAACTTGTCGATTTGAAAAATGGACTCGAACACAATGGAGAATTTATCCTTGCTTCTCGGCAGAGACAATGACTAGAGAGAAAGTATGTGAGTGATATTTGGCTAAGTGTGAATGGAAGTTAATGAATATATGAAATATGTGTGTGTTGGTTCGAATGTGCATGCATGTATATGTCGATATATACTATAATATGCACAAGTTGGGTCCTTACATTCGATTTGGAAGAAGATATGAGGGAACATAGAGAATATTTTCTAGCAACTTGAGTACAAGTCCTAGTTGGTGTGAATGTGTTTGAGTACATATATGTATGTATATATATGTCGACCTATGTGACTTTAAGGACAAGTTGAGACTATTTTGAGATTATATTCGATTCTTGGCAGTGGATAGGATAGGATTTGGTGAATCAAATGAGTATGTATCAAGTGTTAGGATGTTTAGAAAGGTGTATTTGGTTAACGTTCAAGTATTATATATATGTGTGTCGACACATATATATATATATAAAAGGGTCCAAAATAAACTTCAACGTGTGATATTGTATTACAATGTGAGAAACAATCATATAGACTCATATTCGATCATATAAAACCAAAAGACCTAGGTGAAAATAAGTTGGATCGATTTTTGTTAGAAAGGATAAAATTTGAGTGAACTTGCACATGTGTCGAATGTGATATACTTTGAGTCCCATTTATGTAACAAACGTTCGAATGAGAGTGTTAGACTTTGACATCATGATTCTTGGGTGTATAGAGATTCGAGAGGTGTAAAAACTTGCATAACTCGTGTGTCGAAATCAAAAGTAAACGAGACCAAGTGAGGGTGAGTTGAACGAGTGAGATAATAGGATTAGTAAAAATTATAAGTGTTGGGTTGGGCTTGTGAATAGTAACAGGCCAGAAATTTTGGGCCATGAATAGTATAAGGATTCCGTTTGGTTTATAATGAGTGTGTTGGACTGTCGTGGTGCGCGTGTGAGCTCGTTCCAAAGTGTTCGTGAATTATGAAATTTAATAAACAAAATTTTCAAATTTTGTTCGTAAAAATGGTTAACTGAGCAGTAATGGTAATTAATACTTGATTAACGTTTACAAATTACTAGGGAATTTTACAGATTGCTACATAGTGGGTAATCTTTGTTCAAAATTGTAAGTTTATATCAATTAATTTGAGATTTTTTTCTGGTGATGTTTATACATGTATAATTTATGATACTCCCTCCGTATCATATTAATTGTCCAGTTTGACTTTTTATAGTATTTCTTCTTCAACTTTAATCTTAAATATTTTTGTTTGTGTTATATAATATTTGATACAAAATATATGAATGGATTGTGTTTTAAATGTAGTTTCATTGGTATAATTTTCATCAAATATTATACAAAAAGTCAAACTGGACAATTAATATGGGACAGAGGCAATATTTTTTTTAACAAATAATTGGGGTTTCGTTGATTTGTAATGTTAAGTAAAAATTGTATGCCGATTTTTTTTTATAGGTTTACTGATTTTTGGTTATTTATGAAAAGATGATAGGGTAAATGTAATTTTAGGCCTATTCGAGTTTTGATGATTTTGAATATATCGGCTTACTTTGTAGCAGTTCTTGAAGACTCGTATATGTTCATAGGTGTGGCTTTTATATTGTTTTTAGAGTATTGCATGTGGCTGTACATTCTTGATTCTTTTTAATCTGAGTAAGTTGTTGTCAGAGGTGTTTTGTAGTGTGTCTGTGTTTTGTGTTCATAGGGTCAATTGTTATTTGGTTTGTTATAAATGTTAGATGTTAAAATGTATCATGACATTTGGATTATTTTTTGGCTGTTATTGTTACTCTTATTTTTTGTGCTTACATCGGCTGTGCATTTACCGTAGCTGAAACTCTATGTATGGTTTTGGCTGCCAGGGTTCATGGGAAGAGGTGGTAATTCTTATGTGAGGCATGTGTTGTCGACTGCAAGTAAAAACAGGTGGTCTATGGTGGTATTCGCTATATGCGTCTGTGCAGATGGTTTTGCGACTGCACCTCAGGTTACTATTTATGCCACATGTTATGTCTTGAAAATTTATTAATCCAGTCACCTTTATCTAAAGTTCGTTTTTTTTAATGCGACTAAGTGATGTTTACATTGTGGCTAATAACTTTCTTCAATGTAGTTTTTTGGTTGTTATATCTATGGTTTGTTGTAACACTGGCTGCTGATTTAACATGCTTTGTTACGTGTTGTTGTTTTTGTTTGTATATTGTTTCTGAATATCTCGGTATATGTTTCCGTCTGCTTAGAATAAATTTTCTTGATAGAGCCCGTGAAATATAGTGATGTATTAAAGGTTAGTCTTGGCTAAATTGTTTTTAGGTGGCGTTAATGTTATGGTGATGTAGGATTGATTTGTAGTCAAGGTTGTGTCTGACGACACATATAGATATTTGTTTATTCTGTTATTAATAATTTGTTTTGTTTCCTATTTAGGCCTTCCAAGATGTGTCAACAGGAAAAACTCTTTTTTGTTTGAGGAGAATGGAAGAAATCGATAGAAAGCTTTGTTATGATGGTTGATGGAATTAAAAGGCCACCTCCACGTACCGAAACAACCATCAAATGGTGGTTTCTTGGTGAGGGGTATGTCGAAGCACGATGCTAAATTCCACCGCGTCTAGCATGTGCGGGTTCATTTTGGTATGCTATTTATTGCTTTTGGGTAAGATTTATGTTTGCTTGCATATGAAATTGTCAGGATTATATTTGTTAATATTGGTCAGGTTGCTATTGAAAAAGAATTGTTTTTTTATGCATTTTTATGCCTAATGTCTGGTATTAAGTGTCATAGTGAATTATAATCTAATAAGATCAAACAATAAAAGCGTCCTATAAGATGTATTATAATATGACCTTTATATCAAATGCCTATTAAGTTATAACATAACGAGGCCATATTAAAAAAGTGTCTTGTAAATTAGCTGAATAGGATCCGCATAAAAAGTGTCCTATTTAAAGCCACTATAATAAGACTCAAAATTTTATTGGTTTTATAAAACGTTTTTTAAGACCTCATTCAAAAACGTGTCCTATAGAAAAGTCCTAAAAGCCTTTTTTTTTTTTTTTTTGAGGGGGGGGGGGGGGGGGGGGGGGGGGCCCCCCCCCCCCCCCGGATAGTGTCAACACTTTTAAAAGACGAAGTTTGGAATGATTGTGAGATGAAAGATGCTCTGTTTAAAATGGCGGGAATAATAGAAGATCAAATCAGTGCTAAAATTATTTGGATGCATACAAAACACAAATAGACGATTGTGTAATGTTTTTTTAATTTTCATATTATATTTTATTTAAATGTATAAAAATTTAGTTTGTTTGAATAAATGAAAATAAAATAAAATTGTGAGGCTAAAAAACTAGCAAACGACTTGAGCCAATATATATATATATATATATATATATATATATATATATATATATATATATATATATATATATATTTTTTTTTTTTTTTTTGAATGTGAAATGTGAAATGGTTAGTTGGGGCAGAAATGACGAAACACCTTGCATTTTCACCATACCTAATGCTTGTATTTTATTACTCTATCAATTATTTTATGTAAGATGATAGTACATATATTGCTTTCTGCGTGGTTTTATATTGTATGTGCACATAACCACCTAGAAATGCATCCAAGATCCGTTTTACATTTTGCTACTGTATTAGTTCTAGATGTTCTCGTGATCAATTTATAATTCAAAATGCTTCTTTTGTGTTTTTCTCTACGTACCAACGTTAATATAAATATATAAAAATGTGGTCATGTGGATGTTTTTTTAATGAACATAATATATTATATATGTTCATTTACAAAAAAATCAAACTATTGCTACTAAGTTGTCATTAGCTAAAATCATGCGTTCGGTGAAAACGACAATTTACGTTAAATCGATAGAGTTGCAGTTTTCAATATTCGCTTTAAAACATTTGGTTACGTATATATATTTATCGATAGAATATAGTTACCATCTTTTGGCACATACCACAATTTCTACGGCGTGCGAATTAACTCCTAGAATCTTTGATTCATTCTAACAAATTCTAAGGGGTGCGTTTGGTTTGTAGAGGGGTTTCGGATTTGGATTCGGATTTAAATTTGGATTTGATGTAAAAGAGAGAAAAAAATATTTAGGGATAATTACCAAAATAGCCCAAACACAAATGGGCGGTTCCCTATCTAACCCGAAATCCGAAAATAATTGTGTTGCCCAGGGCAACCGGCATTTTTTGGGGCAACCGAAGGATTTCCAGTGTATTTGTTGGGCAACAATCGCCCTTTTTTGGGCAACTGGGGGCATTGCCCAGGGCAACCGGGGTAGAAATATCCCATTTGGGTTTTGGGCTATTTTAGTAATTATCCCAAATATTTAATAGTAATAACTATTTTATATAATAATTTTGTAATAAAAAATATTATTATCTAAAAGAAATGTATAAAATGATGAGAGGAGGGTAGTTGGTGGGGCCCACTAAAAAATTTAATACTTACCAAAACCCTTCAAATTACTTATCAATCAATCTTTCATTCCTCAATTCATTCCGCCTTCTAAAATTTACAACCAAACAAAATTTTAATGTCACATCAAACCAAAACCCATATCAAACACACCCTAAAATGTGGTTTAGAAATTTTAGAAATGCACAATTCATTTTCCAATTTAATATAATTTTTCCTTTCAGCGTACTCATACAAATAAACAGATAATATAAACAACTTCGACTTGACGGGACAGAATATCGATGAATCCATTTTGCTATATTTAGCAAGACACATAAATGATTTGACAATGAACTATTTTTATTACGGTAAAAAAATTACTAACAGAATTAGCCTCTTTACATAAGAGTGCACGGTGCACATCACTAACAACACGTCATTAGGTTCTTCTTCCCCAATAGCGGCCGCCATTTTATGCCATTAATGGTGTCATTCGCTCGTCGTTGGGTTCCACGTTGGGCAATTCACAAGCGTTGTTGGGTTTTTTTTGTTTTGTTTTGTGAGTGAGTGATGTAATTTTGGTGGTATGTTATGAGACCCACTTGCGTGTATAACAAATATAGCTAGAAAAATTGTTTTAGTTATTGTTATGTTATTTGGTGTGTACTGAGGTGGCAACCTAATAACAGTTATTGAGTGCTTCTTGCACCCAGCTCTCTAATAAAGTTAGAGAGAATTGTAGATAAGAATACAACCACAAGATAAGACGTGCTAAACTAAGAATTAAAACCTACAGGCAAAACCCATGAATAACGACGTGATTTTAGAGCGGCGAGAAATTATAATTTGGATATTTTGGTTATGTGTTTTGTGTAACGTACGATAATTCAATTAAAAGAATAATTAAAAAAAATCAATTACGAAACTCTACTTCTACCAAACCAAATATCCATAATCGACAATATTTTTTCCCATTACAGATCTTCTACATCGCGAGCGAAAACATTTGTTCGCCACTTCCATTTGCTCGTAACTTTAGAAATAACATGTGGATGTTGAGCAAATACATTTGCTCGTCACTTTGGTTTGCTCGTCACTTTCATATTGCCACATGGAGATGGAAAGCAAATGAGAATGGAGAGTAAATAAGATTGTTTGCCACATATAAAATTTTCAACTAAATTTGTTTGCCACATGGGATGCAGAGCAAATGGGGAATGGAGAGAAAATGAATTTGTTTGCCACATATCACAAATTGGGCGAGCAAATGGGAGGGAGATCAAAAAGTTTTGCTCGCTATGTCGTATTTTGTAACCCAAAAATCTAGAGTCAAAATTCATATAACACTTTTCATAATGTCCATTCTGGAAATTGTCTCTTTTTAAAATGTATCAAAAAGCGTATAAAATCATTTATTAAAACTGAAATGAATTTTTTTTAATCGTGTATTGTTCTAGCAACATAATCCAAGTAACATATGACAACCTTTTTCAAAACCTAAGTCAACTATTTTTTCTTCGGAATTTAATTGCAAATCACGATCGTAGACAGCATCATCTAAATCTAAGTGGTTTGAGAGTTATAAGCAACACAATGAGCCATGTTCTTTTTTAAATGACAAGGCTATGGCGGTGAATCAAGTATGTTTTTCTTTGAAATTTCATTATGTAGCCAATGACGCTGAAGACGTCAGTTAACTCCTTACGTTTTGTGAGTTATGATCAAAACAGTGATCGGTTATGGTTTAATCCGAAAATTGATTGTTTATTTAGAGAACGGATAAACGACGACTGCTAGGTTTTGAAGGGATGGATAGAGATTTCGGCTCAAGGTTGGCGACTAGGTCTCAGGATAAGATCTGCTCGATACTATGTTAGATTGATAAAACCTTGTAAGAGATATTGTATTATTGATACTATATTTAATTATTTATAACGTAATTACATATATCATATTAGAAATCATAACGGACCCAAAGCCCACAACCGGGTTTGGGCCAATCTATCATCTAATACAGACCAGTACAAATCTTGGCTTAAAAAAAAAAAAAAAAAAAAAAAAAAAAAAAAAAAAAAAAAAAAAAAAAAAAAAAAACTATACAAATCTTTACTACATAAAAAGGGTGCATGTCATTTTTTGAATTTTTGACCCGTTTGGTTGGGGGGAATGGGAATGAATCTATGACTTTGAAAGTCAATCATGTTGTTTGGTTGGTTATTGGTTGGGGGAATGGGAATGAGGATACCCACGGGTATGGGTTTCCTCATATATGATGTGTGTGGGGGGTTTCTTCATTCCCTCCAATACCCATTCCACCCTATACCAATACCCATACCCATTGTGATTCATACCAACAAACCAAACGGGCCCTGAATTCTTGAAATTCTTGAAAGCTGAAACTAATACCCCATAATCTATTCTAGGAAATCTTTAATTGATAGAACCATTGTAACAAGGTTAAATACCCCTTAATCTATTCTAGGAAATTTAAATGTCTTGAAATTTTCATTGTAACAAAACACGGTTAAGTTGATTGGTCTATGAACAGAATAGAAGACTTTTTAATATTTACAATTTCGTTATATATATGATTCGTGAAGAGAAGAAGAGTAAAAGGGGTAACTTGGGATTTTCCCCGTGGAGATCACTTGGCTCAAAGCTTTAGACTTACTTTATTTACAGTTAGCATTTGCCCTTTTGTGACTTATGCGACATATGCGAATTGTACAACCTAATAACATGTTGATACATGTCTTTGTACCAAGTACACGTAAGATAGGAGTACAAGTGTATAAGTGTACTCGGTGGTACCTTGTATGCAACTTGTACTAATTTTAAAAAGTTTATATGCGACTTGTACAATTTTTTTTGAATAGTGTTAATTGTACTTGTCATTCATGATTACACTTTATGCGAGTTGTACTTTATAATATATTTTTTATGCAACTTGTACAAAAGTTTAATCTTTATAATAGTGTACTTAGTACTTTGTAATGATTATTCTATTTTATGCCACTTGTACCTTTTTATGCAATTTGCATCAAAATTCCATTTTCAAACATACAATTAGATACCCAGCCACAATCAAATACAATTGGAAAAACATAACCCTAATGTTAACAATTGGCTAGAAACATAATCAAACAAGATAGAAAACACAAACACAAAACAAATGTTCTTTCTTCCCTGATCCATTGGTGTATCTATTTTTTTTGTCAAACCCTAAACGTTTGCACCAGCAGCCCAAAAATGTCTAATCCAGCCGAGAAATTTGATGCGAAAGTGAGTGTGAGGTCTAAGATGCATTTCCTAGTCAAGATTAAAGCTAAGTTGCAAGCACACCCAAATCGTGATATTAAGTTTAGGAATAGTGTATTTGGCCCCTGGTTAGATACTCCCCATAGCCCAAATGATAATCATTTGTTGAATTATGTTCTTCAACATCAAGTATTTGTCCCACAAGTAAGTACGGAATTCCCCGATATAATTTACAACATAGGTAATCAGATACTTCATTTTGGTCGTCGTGAGTTTTGTTTAATTACTGGATTTAGATGTGGTACACTGCCGGCAGAAGATAGTAGGCAAAGCTGTTTTTCTTACCATGTGTTTCCCAAAAAAAACCCAAAACACGAAGAGTGTAAAGGTCAGTGAGCTTTGGGCTGTTCTTATGGATGAAAAACGTTGGCGTGCATTGAATGATGAAGATGCCGTAAGGGTTTTTCTATTGGTTGTGTGTGAGCTTGTATTTATGGGCCGTGAAGAGCTCTTAAACATGCCTCACCATCTATTGACCTTAGCTGACGATTTTTTTGCTTGGAATGCATATCCATGGGGAGAATACATGTGGACATATTTTTACAAAAGAACAGTGAATGTGGTTCCTAAGCATGCCGATATGCATCTTCAGCTAAAGAAGCAACAATCGAAGAAACAGGTGACATATAATCTAAATGGTTTTGTTTGGGCGTTAAAGGTTAGTATGGGAAGAAATTTGTTTGATTTTGTAATAATTTTGATTTTATTAATAATCAATTATTTTTGCATAGTTTGACTAATTGTGCGGTTGTTTTCATGCTTTAGATATGGATTCTTGAAACATACCCTAACAGCAATAACTGATGGTCGAAAGACCCGGATGTCATTCCTCGTGGTCTAGCTTGGTCGAAATTTAGAAGATTTGAAAAAACAGATTATGATCGTTTGTTTGTGCAGGTAATCATAGCCCCTTTTTTTCCTCCTGTTATAACATGTAATGTTATACAATTACTAAATGCTTTATCTCTAATTGATTAATAGGATTCAATTCCCATCATTGACCTTGTTCCAACTGATAGAGAGTTGCAGCAACCATGGTTCATTCGAAGTATGGCATTTTTAAGAGGTGAGGATGTTCCTTTTACTCAAGCCGCTTGACCAGCTGGTGTTGGTTTGGTTCACGAAAAAAAGGGTGCACCTTTGATAGCAGGTGAGGTTGTTCATTCGTTAAAGCAAGATGTTTTAAAGGATGTGTCTCCCGAAGAGATTCGGGTCCAACAAGACAGTATACATGATGTGGGCCTACAAGAGGTTGGGGTCCAAAAGGACGTTGTACATGAACCGTCTCTTCAGGAGCTTGTGATTCTGTTGAAAAAAATGTTGTACCAGAAGCACGTCAGTTAATGGATGCTTTTGAAGCACTGTGTAAGGAAGTTATTGATGTAAAACCGGAACTTCTTTGTAAGGTCGATGAATTAAGAAAAATGGTTGGTGCTTCTTTACGAATACCGGTTGAGCCTATTAGAGTTAAAGAACAGGAATGTATTGCGAAAAAACGTGAAGAAGTTAGCGAACAGATAAATACTGTAATTTCACAGTCCTGTAGTGGAACGGCTGGTGTAGAAGATAATAATAATTATGCTGCAGATACACAACCATCCTCACTTAACTATCTAGTTGATGCGTTGGCTTATGTGACGGATCCACCTTCTTTGCCTGTTGTTGATTGCCAGATACCCGATAAAGTAAGAAAATGTTGATAGTTAATTATTATTATTATTTTTGTCTGTATTTGTGGGTTATGTATTTACATGAATGATATCTCTTACAGGGGAATCATGAGACGGGTGATTACATGGATGTTGAGAGACAAGACCCAAAGTATTCTTTGGATAAATTGTCGGTTGGGTTTGAAGAAGATACTATTTCTAACGGCGAGGTCTCAGTTCCTGGTCAACCAAACTATTGATTGTGCAGAAAAAAAATTTGGACGGCATGCATGTTGTCTCAGAAGATAAGACACAGGTCAACCAAACTATGGATTGTGCTAAATCGTTAGAGGTCAATACTAGTGAGTTGATTGGTTTTATCCAAAAAAAGAATGATCTTGATAAGTTCATCGGAGATTTAACGAACAATGAAATGATGAAGCAACTGATGGCATCGCCACCCCCAAATGGTTTTAAACAAAATGTGTACGGATGTAATCTTAGGCAGCGGAAACCAGGTCCTGCCTTCCTAACACCATATAGGCAGCAATCAGCAACAACTCTACGACCCAGAAAAAGGGCTAAGCTACCCACAAAGAGGACTAAGCCTTTGGAACCAGTTGAATGCCAAATTAATGATCGAAGTGATGGTTCTAGAACGTTAACTACAGATGACAGTGAATGGCAACAACTACATGTGGAACCTTTTTGAGAGGTACATGAGTCAATTATAATGTGTTTTACTTTATAAATGTTTTGAAAACATATTAAATGTATGCCTTAATTTGTTTCAGGATCTTAAACGACACAAAAAATCCAACCCATTGAAAGTTACTGTGCTTGGATTTTTGAAACACTTGTTAAAAAATGGTGAAAGCGAAGAGTCTAAGAAAATGTACAAGTTTCTGTGGGGCGGATGTGATATTGTTGTTGATGACCAATTCTGAATTGGATTATTGGGATTGGACAGAAGATATAGAGGTTGGATGACAGACACGGTAAGTTACTGGTTTATATTGAAGTATAACAATCTTCCAAGTGATGTTTGTGGAATGCCAATTTATTTACTTGTTATGGTTCATAATATGCTTGTGTCTGCATCGTTTGTTTTAGGTCCTATTTTGTTTTGTTACTGCGTGCTCATTAGAGTTTATATTGTTGTTAGCATTTAAATTATTAGTGAAGTGATGGTCATTTGTAACATTAAGACTTTGTGTGTGTCGAGTACTCGTACAATAGAATAGTTTAACGTGTTGGGCTTGTGGTATAGAATAGATAAGTTAGCTTGTATTGTCTAAATGACTAATGTAAAGCTCATGAGCCTCAAGCCCAACCGAAGCCCAAAGATAGCAACTAGGGCGTCACTCACCTCCTATAAATACACACTTTCACCCCCATTTTGTGTGTGCCTCTTAGTGTTGTGTAGGTGAGAGTGTGTAGGTGTGTGTGCTCTAAGTTCTTTGTTATTTTCTTTCTTTTGAAGCTAATAAACATTGAGTAATATTTACACCATACGATCCACATCTACTCTTCATCTATACTTCTTATAACTATTGAGTGTCACGAGTTTATTTTAGTAGTTAGTTGTAGTGATAAAGTAGTGTAGATCTAGCTTTACAAGTGGTATCAATATGCCATACAATGAAATTGGATAAGTTGTGTCGTGTTTTGATCAAAAGGTTGTAGCTTTTTGGTTTTAACGTGTGTTTAATAGAAAAAGGTTGTAGCTTTTTAGTTGGTTAGCGGTATTTAGTGAGTTTTTTCGTTAAAGGTTCAAGCTTTTTTCATTTTTACGTGAATTTTGTCAAGTTTTGGTGTTAAAAAGTTACTTTTTGAGTCGAAAAACTAGTTCTAGATCATTTTGGCGTCAAAAGGTGATAACTTTGTTGGTTTGTTCGTGTATTTAAAGTTGGGTTTGATCGAAAAAAAGAAGCTACACAACTTGCGACGTGAATCTTCATTGGTTTGCATTTTTATCCATTTCTTGTATAAGAATTGTGATAAAAAATGATCTTCATCGACATTGAAAAAATCTATTTTCTTGTATAAGAATTTAGATAAAAAAGGGGTTTATAGGAATTGTTGTGCTTGACAAATTCTATAAAAGAGGGTTTATAGAAATTGTATAATTTCTATAGAAATTGTGCTCTTATCGAAATTGTCCAAAAGCACCTTTATCGCAATTGTCCTCAGCCCTTTATCGCAAATCTGTTCTTAGCTTTTTATCGCAATTGTGCAAGGAAGTCAACTCTATCGAAATTGTTGGTCAACGCTCACTTATCGCAATTGTCACCTGAGTTTTATCGCAATTGTTGCCAGAGAAGTCTTATCGAAATTGTTTATCGGACAGATTTTCGCAATTGGTTATCAGACAAGCTTAGGCTATCGCAATTATATATCGGACAGACTTTTCGCAACCGTCAGAATCAGTCCCTTATCGCAATTGTCACTTGACAGACTTTTCGCAATTGTCAAAATCAGTCCCTTATCGCAATTGTGGCAGTTTAACGTACTTTCGCAAATTGGCAAATCAAGTCCTCTAATGCAATTGATTTAAACGCTTTACAACTTAAATAATTTTTATAAATTTGATTTGAACTTTTAATTTCTACAACATCAAAGATCGCGGACTCGGTATTCTCTCGCTTGTATAAGTGTGACGAATACTTCGACAAAGGAATATCTACTAGTTTGTATAAATTAGTTAGATCGTTTATATAAATTGCATAATTCTATATAAATTGAAATTTTGCCATAATTTGTATAAATTTTGGTCTAAATTGAAATTTCTATAGAAATTGTCATTTTATCTAAATTGTAATTTACATAACTTTGTCGAATTTGTGAACTTTTGATTTTGTCTAAATTATAGTTTAGTCAAATTTAGTAACTTTATTTAATTTGCTTCGTTTATCTAAATTGTAATAGTTAATCTAAATTGCAAACGATCATCAACAAAGAACCAAGACTTCACAACAACAACTAAGTTTAACCTTCATCAACCACAACTCCTATTTCGTTGCAACGATCTTGAAGTAACTTTATCATACAACAACATCAATGGCAACTCAACAAGATATCCATGCAGCTGGTGCTGAAAACCGTCCTCCAATGCTAGAAAAATGTGGTTATCTTCCATGGACAAGTCGTATGATTCGATACATCAAAACCAAACCTAATGGTCAAGGTAGACTCTTGCTTAACTCCATCCAGAAAGGACCATTCAAGCCTCGTCAGATTCAAGAATCGGGTAATCCAAATGCAATACCTCCCGTTCCACCGATCTTTCGTGATCAAAAGGAAGAGGAATACACAGCAGATGATTGGAAGCAAATTGAAGCTGATGACTTAGCCATGCGCTTAATTCAACTTGTTTTACCACGAGAAATATTTGCTGCCATTGACAGTTGTGAAACTGCTTATGATATGTGGGAACGAGTTCGAAGGCTTTGTCATGGCACAGAAATTGGACAACAAGACATGGAAAACAAGCTGCTAACTGAATGGGAGAAGTTCACATCCTCTCCGGCTGAACCGATTAAATCTTACTACACAAGGTTTTGTACACTCATGAACGAGCTTATCAAGAACAAGTTGACACCAAGGAAAATTGTTCAAAACATCAAGTTCATCAACAACCTACCAGAGGAATGGGGACGATATTTCACTATTGTCAACCAAACAAAAAACCTTCATGAGGTGAACTATGATCAGCTCTATGACTTTTTGAAGCAAAACCAGAAAGAGGTAGATGAAGTTAGGAAAGAGAAGCTAGCCAAACAACATGATCCTCTAGCATTGATTGCTCAAGCACCAACACCTACAACAGTGAATACACAACCATCATCATCCACTTCCACTCAGAACTTCCCACAACAACAATATGTCCCACAACAACCATTCTACCCACAACAACAAGTCATTCCACAACCACAATACCCACAATACCCAGAACCAGAATACAATGAAAATGATGACAGTGCTGCTTTGACTCAAGCATTTAGTCTTTTATCAAAGGTATTCCAAGGACGCTATTCTACACCTACCAACAACAACCAAAGGATTTCATCGAATACTCGCAACAGACAGATTGCTCAGCCGAGTTTCAACATGGGTCAACAAGGACAGATGGTTGGAGGTTTTGGGAATCAGCAGGGATATGCTCCTCGATATCAGATGGGTAATCAGAATGCAGGGCAGTATGTTGGAAATCAGATGGGTCAGTACATGGGTAATCAGAATCAGATGGGTCAAGTTGTTGGAAATCAAAGGGGTCAGAATATGGGGAATCAGTTTGGGAATGTTGCTGCTCCAGTTGCTGGGAATGCTGGGAATATGAATCAAGGGAATGTGTTAAAGTGTTTCAACTGTCAAGGAATTGGTCACATGGCAAGAAACTGTCCCACCAAGCCAAAGAAGAAAGATCTTGAGTATCTTCAGAAAGAAGTGCTCTTAGCTTAGAAGGAAAAGGCAGGGTTTCAGTTGAATGCCGAGGAGAATGATTTCATGGCTTTGATGGATGATATGGAAGACCTTGAGGATATCGATGCCAACTGCATTTTCATGGTTAATCTTCAGGAGGTCAAATATGATACGGATTCTGAAGCACCTCCTGCTTATGATATCAATGGAATCTCTGAGGTACCACCATATGCTACATGTCACAATAATGAAATGTTTGATATGTCACCTCAAAATGAACAGCATCCTGCGACTCCTACTCCCACTTACGATACATATATGGACTCCCCAACTTGTAGCAATACTAATTTGGCTACTCCTGATATGGATCCTATTAGAGGCTTCGAGTCTCAGCATACTGAGAATGATGAGGATACACGTGCTTTATTTGAATCATTATTGCAAAATTGTAGTATTGAAATTGAAAAGGTCAAACAAGTCAATCGCGATGTTAAGGCCGCGAATGCTAAATTGACCGCTGAGCTTGAGAGATATAAGGTAAATGAACAAGCTTTTGAATTTAATAACAAACGACAATAAGAACTTGAAATTGGTTATAGAGATTCTGTTTTAAGAGAAAAACATTTGCAAATCAAATATGACACTCTCGATGTTAAGTTAAACATGCAAATAAAATCCTTAAACACGGAAATTTCAGAATTAACCAACCAACTTTCTAAACAAAAATCAACTTGCTCGGATCTTGAAAAAGAAAAGAAAGAGTTGAATGAAAGGTTTTCAAAACGAGAAAATGATCTTCTTGATGAAATCATTGACAAACAAGAAAGCATTAAAAAGTTGGAAGATTTGCTTGTAAAAATGGGTCATTCATCACAAACAATTAATTTTCTAATTAACGATCCAAACCCGATTTTACATACAATGAAGAAAATGGCTATCGGTTGTGAAAACCCTTATCATCTCAAGAAAGCTCAGAAAGAACAGAATGTGTTATATAATGGTAGTATGCTAAATGATAAACATGATCCTCCCGAGGTTCGGGATTCTTATGAAACGATTGAGCTTGCTGAAGAGAGTAAAAGCAAAATGAGACAAATGAACCCAGAAATTAGACCAATTGATTATAATAACCTTAACATAATTTCTGGCGTTCATCTTGTTCAAAAAGAGTCACCAATGTTTTTCAAGAAACCAGTGTCTATCGCAAAACGAAAAGTTGTTTCAAAATATCTTTCTAACATCGAACAAATGTCCTCTAAGAACACTTGTAACACGAGTGAAGCTAGACGATATTTGGATAATCTTAAAAGAAGAGTTGAAACGCTTCAAATGATTGTGGGATCCAAAACAAAAAGTAAATTCAATGACTGGCATTCAAGTTTTCATACAGAACAGAAAAAGATGTTTGAAACGGAAATCAATCCTACAATTACTGCAATTTATGCAGTAGTTCTTAATGTTGAAAATAATCTTCTGAAAGAATCAGCCGACTTTGTCAAGGACCACAAATCCCTGGTGAAGGAAGCTAATGAAAACATTGAACACATCAAAGTTTTGGAAAAACACAATGACACTCTCTTCGAAGTAGCTCTATCGACTGATATTATGTCCATTATTTATCAAACATATTATGTAGAGGATGATGAAAGACTTCGAGCTGAGACTTCTGAAATTGTAGAAAAATATGAAAATGCGCTTGCTAAGCTTAAAAAACAAAATGTAACATATTTTAAACAACTTGATCGGAAAAAGGAAGAATGCAAGTATGACAAATTGTCATATGAGCATGCTTACAAAAACATGAAAGAGCAAAATGATCAGTTGAAGTCTCAGCTGGAAAGTCTAAAAAGGAAGGGTGAGGAAACTAAGGAAAATACTGTTGTTAAACCAAAAATGTCAATCTCTCAATGTGTTCCAGTCACTCCAACACCCTTGCCTAATGTTTGTGAAAAAGGAAAAGAGAAAGCAGTTGTCGAAACATCAAATGTGATAGCACCTGGACTTTATAGGATTAGTACCACTACTGCGTCTACCTCTACATCTAAAACATATAGGGCGATAGACAAAAGTGTGAAAGATAATCCAAAAGAGACTAGGAATGCTAATACAAATTCAAAGGACAATGAGATAAATCCTAATGTGTGTGCCTTACCTTCTACAGGAGTAGAAAGTACATCTAGGAGCAGCAGACCAAAGCCTAGGAGCAATACAAGGAATAGAGTCTCGCTTGCCTCTGAGAGTGAAAGCAAGAATAAAACGGAAGAAGTAGAAGAACACCCTAGGATTTTATCGCTTTCGAATAAGAAACATATGTCATCTGGATGTAATGTTAAGAATACTGTTTCGAGTACATGTAATGACTTTTTTTGTTTAATGTGTAAGAAATGGTTATCTGAAAATGCTTGTGATGATATTGTTTCTAATTATGTGAATGTGAATGATATGCCTAAACAGAAAGATGTTCCTCCAGCAACTAGTGCTAAATCTAGATATATTAAAAGGCTTATCAAATTAGCTAGGTCAAACACTAGTAGCATATTGCCTAAGGACCATCTTAAGTTTTGTGCATGGAAACCAACGGGGAGAAAGCTTACACTTAAGAATGGCAAATTAGAAATTATTCCAAAAGAACAAATAAAAACCTTCTCTAAGTGTGATTCATCTGTTACATCTAACCCCATAGAACCAAATGTTAAACGGTTTCCAAATGCAAAATCATCTGTTCTTGGCAGGTCATTGAAATCTGTCTTTGGATCGTCGACTCGGGTTGCTCCAAGCACATGACCGGGAATCTGAAGCTGCTGATCAACTTTGTATGGAAGTTCATGGGAACTGTTCGGTTTGGAAATGATCATGTAGCAGCTATTCTGGGTTATGGAGATCTTCAGTTCGGGAATTTCTTAATCACTCGGGTTTACTATGTCGAAGGGTTGGGTCACAATCTGTTTTCAATTGGGCAATTTTGCGATGCAGATTTAGAGGTTGCATTTAGGAGAAACACTTGCTTCGTTAGGAACTTGATTGGAGATGATCTCTTAACCGGAAATTGTGGAACTAATATTTGTGCTATCGACATTAACCAAATGGCCTCTTCATCACCAATTTGTCTCATGACAAGAGCTGACGAAACTAAGTCCTGGTTGTGGCACAGACGTTTATCCCATCTCAACTTCGACACCTTAACAAAGCTAGCCAAAGACGACATCATCACCAGTCTCCCAAAGTTCAAATACACCAAATAACACTTATGTCCATCCTGTGAGCAAGGCAAAAGCAAACGGGCAACATACAAACCCAAAACCGTACCCAGTTCGGTCGATAAGTTACATTTGTTGCATATGGACTTATGTGGCCCAATGAGAGTTGAAAGTATCAATGGGAAGAAGTATATTCTTGTTATTGTCGATGATTATTCAAGATATACATGGGTAAGGTTTTTGAGGTCAAAAGACGAAGCACCAGGCATCATCATCACCTTTCTGAAGCGAATTCAAGTTTTACTTCAAGCTCCAGTAAGGATAGTAAGAACCGACAATGGCACTGAATTCACTAACCATGAGTTAAGAACATATTTTGACGATACTGGAATCACTCACCAGACATCAGTTGTTAGAACTCCACAGTAGAACGGGGTAGTAGAAAGAAGAAATAGAACTCTTGTGGAAGCTGCTCGCACGATGCTGATTTATTCTAGTGCACCGTTATTCTTATGGGCTGATGCTGTTTCACTCAGAACCGATCCCTAATTCATCCAAGATTCAATAAAACCCCATATGAGCTAGTGAACAACAGAAAACCCGACATCTCTTACCTTCATGTATTTGGCGCTTTGTGCTATCCAACGAACGATAGAGAAGATCTGGGAAAACTGAAAGCTAAGGGTGATATTGGAATCTTCATTGGTTATTCAGATAACTCGAGGGCATTTAGGGTGTATAATAGAAGAACTAAGAGGATAATGGAGACGATGAATGTGAAATTTGACGAGATTTCACAGATGGCTTCTGAGAGACTCGCTCTAGAACCCGCGCTTAACCCGATGGCTTCTAATCATACCAGATTAGGACCCGCACCAAACAGTCAAACTTCTGGACATATTAGTTCAGAACTCGTACCCCAAGGAGCTCAGTCAACTAATCCTGACAAACCAACAAATCAATAACTGGACACTTTCTTCGAGTATATGTATGATGAGTACTATGGTGGCGCTTCGACAAATGCATCACAACAACGTTCCGCTGCACCCGCTCAAAATCATCAACCACCACCACCACCACCACAAGATGCATCCACTACATTCAAAGTTGACGCACCAACTCCCTCAACATCATCAACATCTACTCCAACAACTCCAGTGATTGTGATTGTGTTACCAAGAGTTGATTAGCAAAACCAAACCACACCAATTCAAGAAGAACAACAACAAAATGATGCTGTGTTAGAAGACGAATCATTCGAAAACCCGTTTGCAACGGAATCTGCTGAATCTTCTTCTAGGTTACATGAACCAACTAACACACATTCGTCAACTCCAAGGTACCCTTCAACGTTACAGTGGACAAAAGACCATCCAATAGAACAAGTCATTTGTGAACCCTCACGGCCAGTTCAGACGAGGAAACAGCTCGCCACTGATTCCGATATGTGCATCCATGTCTGCTCAGTCAGTCTAAAAGAGCCAAAGAACATTCGGGAGGTGATGGCAGATAATGCATGGATTGACGCGATGCAGGAAGAACTTCTCCAATATCAATTACATGAAACTTGGGATTTAGTGCCAAGACCAATCGACAAACTTGTCATTGATCTTAAGTGGTTATGGAAGAACAAAAAGGATGAAGAGATGACTGTAATTCGCAACAAAGCTCGTCTCGTGGCCAAGGGATTTAGACAGGAAGAAGGAATAGATTTTGATGAGTCATTCGCGCCAGTTGCAAGGCTTGAGGCGTTCAGGATTTTCTTAGCATATGCAGCTCATAAAAACATCACGGTCTATCAGATGGATATCAAGACAGCATTCTTGAATGGAACTCTGAAAGAAGAGGTGTACGTGAGTCAGCCAGATGGATTCGTGGACAAAGATCATCCCGACTACGTCTACAAACTAATGAAAGCTATCTATGGTTTGAAACAAGCCCCACGGGCATGGTATGACGAGTTATCATCTTTCCTAATTCAAAACAATTTCACCAAAGGAACAATTGACCCGACCTTGTTTACTAAAAAATTCAAAGATGATATTTTGATTGTTCAGATTTACGTGGACGACATAATTTTTGGGTCTACTAATCCGAAACATTCAAAACATTTTGAAAATCTCATGAAAAGAAAATTTGAAATGTCCATGATGGGGGAATTAAAATTCTTTCTTGGTTTACAAATTCATCAAACCCTACGTGGTATTTTTATAAATCAAGCTAAATATACTGTTGAGATTTTAAAGAAACATGGAATGGAAAATTGTGACTCTGTTGGTACACCAATGGTCACTTCACCCAAAATAGGTACAGACTTATATGGGAAACCCATCGATCCGAAGAAATATCAGAGCATGATTGGGTCTCTCATGTACTTAACTGCTAGTCGACCCGATATACATTTTGCTGTCTGTTTATTAGCACGGTTTCAGGCAAGGCCTACCGAACTTCACCAACGGATCTTTCGGTACCTACGAAGAACCATTAACATGGGACTTTGGTATCCGAAGGATTCGGAGATTACACTAACAGCCTTTTCAGATGCCGACCATGCTGGTTGCCAAGTTACCACAAAAAGTACATCCGAGGGAGCACAATTTTTGGGAGAAAAGCTAGTAGGCTGGTCATCAAGGAAACAAGACTGCACTGCATTGTCAACCGCTGAAGTTGAGTATGTGTCTCTATTTGCGTGTTGTGCCCAAGTTCTATGGATGCGGACACAACTCACAGATTATGGCTTCTCTTTCGATCGCATTCCTATCTATTATGATTCGAAAAGTGCCATAGCCATCTCGTGTAATCCAGTGCAACACTCGAAGACCAAGCATATTAGAGTCCGCTATCACTTTATAAAGGAACATGTCAAAGAGGGTACTGTTGAATTATTTTTCGTAAAGACTGAATACCAACTCTCCGATCTATTTACTAAAGCCCTTCCAAAAGAGCGGTTTGATAACTTAGTTCGACGAATTGGCATGCGAAGCCTAACTCCCGAAGAGTTAGAAAGTCTTCTCGAAACTTCTTGAATTTTATCTCAAAAAGCTTCGCTGTAAATATTTTTGTAAAAACAAATACAAAATTTGAAAAACCAACAAAAAGAAAATACAAAATTTGAAAAACCAACAAAAACAAATACAAAAATAGAAAATTTTCAAAAATACAAAAACAATATAAAATCAAAAAACTAAAAATATTCTTCTCACGACATGTCTCTCGTATCATCGATATTCTGTACGTATCTAGAAATGTCATTCAACAATGATACGGACATGTACAGATGCTTGAGCGAGAGTTCATTTAAATTTTTCTAAAACATGTCGTTTCTCAAAATTTCTTCACAACGGCTTTCGTATATTTCAGTACGAAACCCGTGCTACATTGATGACTTCTGATTATTTCAGATCAGGACTCGCATTATTAATGGCAAAAGAAAACAAAGAATCCTTGAGCACATGATCAAGATTTTTCAAAAAGATTTTTCAAAATCTTTCTCCAAATTCTGTGCTCAAGATTCTTCTAAAAAGAAAACTCCCTCTATACCCTTAAATTGATTTTAAACTCAAGTGTTTAAAAAATATGCTTTATTTAAGGGGGAGTATAAAATGAAATACAAAATATTCCAAATCATGCTAAAATGATCCGTCTATCTCTCCAAAAAGCTCTCATTTTAACCAGTTGATATCAAAAATATCACTGCATGTTATTTTTGAGAGGGAGAAGACGTGATTAAAATGTGATCAAAAGTTTAAAGATCATGGATTGAATCTCAAAAGAGCTATACAAAAAGACTCAGCATGAACCCTCGAATTGACGAAAATTAAATGTCAGTAATCGAAAAGACTTGTCCGGGACGGGTAATAATTTCAAGCTAGTCTAACTAGTGATGTAAACGTGTCTCGCAAAGGACTTATCTGAGTAGAATGTACCAATTCGAGAGATGATCTTTTGATATGACCGGGACGGGTAATAATTTCAAGCTAGTCTAACTAGTGATGTAAACGTGTCTCACGAAGGTCATATCAACTGGAAATCGATCTATTCAAAATGTGCAAACTCTACCTAACATGTGCAAATTTATCTTAAAAATGCATGAGCACATGTGAAGGGGGAGTGTTTCCGAAAATGCAAAACTCTCAAAGTGTTAACTAAATGTGTTTTACTCATAAACACTTTGAGAGATTTGTACAAAAAGGTTTTATGGCAAGTGATCGATAAATCTAGGATAATTATGGAGTAATAAGGTGATTATGGTTAGGTTTTTGTCCTATGATCCGCCAGAGCCGGAGGGATCTACCCAAGGACAATTCCAATAGAGTAGAATTAGAAGTCCTTAGGTAAGATTGAAAAAAGGAGTAAATGAGAAAGGGAAAGAAGGGGTTGAAGAATTAAAAAGAAAAATTTAATGAAAGGGTGAAAAGAAATAGCCCTCCATGAAAACTTAGGGCAGAAACCGGGTCAATACATCTGCTATCGGTATTCACTAAGGTGATACTGATATTGAAGACAAAATGTCATGGACCCTGTGACGCGCTGCACCACCCCTCCTAGCCACTCAGATATCTCTTAAAAGATATTTGTTTCATTTCTCATGGAGAACACTGCATAATCTATCGGCCTCTCACTCCGAGATGTGTTGATATTGAAAAGGTGGCACTCTGCTCCATGCCTCCGACTACTAAAACCAAAACGCACTATCGAGTCTAGAGCCATGAGATTCATTAAAATATCTCTTAGGAACACTTCCATAAGAATACCCTTGTGTTTTCCAAAAAGAACACAAGGTGTACAAGAGTCTTAATGAGATCTTTGGATCTTGCCATTTATATCATGATGGTTACGTGCTTCAAACGGTCTACAGTCGTGGGGTGATCTCCAGCGACTCACTGAATCGTGGGTGCACTTCGGTGTGTCCGTGTAAGCCTTCTCGGGGGTATCCGGTTCAGAACGGCCTGGGTTAAGATTAGAGAAAGTCTTCACAATATGCTGTTGACAATCTCGAAGTCTAAACCTGTAAGCGCTGGATGATTTACTGCTAACTGTTTTATGCAGGTACTTACAAAAATCCATCAACCATCATCAGATATATCAATCATCTTCATCTCCACATACTCATACTTATGAAGATCATCCTCAACAAAGCTCAAGTGTAAAAGTTCAATACAAAAGGATCAAGTTAAAGATAAAGTGTAACGACAAAGTCAAAAGGGTAATCAAGATGTCAAGAACAAGTTCATACATCAAATGATGAAAGAATAAGGGGAGATTGTTAGCATAAGTATAAAGTCCAAGATGTATGAGTATGTTGGAGGACACGACGCATAACCACACGAAGATGTTGATCAAAGGCAAGAACGACTAAAAGACGATTACTTTGAAGATCACATAGCATGAAGGATCAAAGAATGAAGACTATTCTATATCAACACACAAAGTTAAAGACATTGAAGACAAAAAACCTATCACCGGGAGCATCATTGAAATGACCATCCCTTAGGGGGAGATTGTTAGCATTTAAATTATTAGTGAAGCGATGGTCATTTGTAACATTAAGACTTTGTGTGTGTCGAGTACTCGTACAATAGAATAGTTTAACGATTTGGGCTTGTGGTACAGAATAGATAAGTTAGCTTTTATTGTCTAAATGACTAATGTAAAGCCCATGAGCCTCAAGCCCAACCGAAGCCCAAAGATAGCAAGTAGGGCGTCACTCACCTCCTATAAATACACACTCTCACCCTCATTTTGTGTGTGCCTCTTAGTGTTGTGTAGGTGAGAGTGTGTAGGTGTGTGTGTGCTCTAAGTTCTTTGTTATTTTCTTTCTTTTGAAGCTAATAAACATTGAGTAATATTTACACCATACGATCCACATCTACTCTTTATCTATACTTCTTATAACTGTTGAGTGTCACGAGTTTATTTTAGTAGTTAGTTGTAGTGATAAAGTAGTGTAGATTTAGCTTTACAATTGTTGTTTTATATGGGGTTATTTCTTGGTTGTTAATTGTGATGGGCATGGTATGAAAATTGCATGACCATGCTTCTCAAAATGAATGGTTATCGTAAGTTATACCCGAATAATTGTTGATTATACTTGAGCTACTTCATATGAGAAGCAAGGGATCATGTCCCTGATCATTAATTGGTATAAGGTTTGTACAGACATTTTTTTTATAAGTACAAATTCTGCTTATAAACTTGTAAAGCACATTCCAACATGCTATAGGTCTGTAATCAAGCACCTTTTTTGTTCAGATTGTTACTTTTACGAACTAGTGTTATACGTGTAGGCATAACCTTACCTAGCAGCCTCCCAATTGTGAAAAATATGTTTTAAAACTTATCACTACTCACATAGTTGTGATACACATCTGTAGTCAACATCGCATCATATTTATTTGAAAGTATATTAGCATTTTGGGTGTTTACATAAATTATCTAGCTAAGGGACTGCAGTCCATAAGAAGTTCGTCTTGTAAACAAATTTGTTTTGGTAGCAATTATTGAAGTCAGTTTTTATTGCATATGCAATCAGATTGTTAATCTTATTTCTAAATGTTGTATTTATGCATTCTAAATATTTATATATTTAACTTTTAAAAAAGGATTTGATTTTATTCCTTTTTCTTTGAGACAACAGCATATGGAACTATGGGTGGACTTAATGTGGCGATTTAGATCACCCGCTGCAGACTGGGAAATTTTTAGCTCTTATTTTGCTTCAACCATACTAGATGGTGGCATGCCTCTTTGGTTTGCAAGTACCAAAAGATACCCTGTGCCTTTGTCGAGTGCAGAAAAGGTGTGTATATCAAACCATAAATTGGGTTGTGTATTTCAAAAATAATAATTCATGGTTGCCTATATTAATCTGCAGTTATATTTCCCTCTTAATGAGCCACTCTCTCATTGGGTGCATGCGGAGCTGCAAATCAGTACATTTTGTATCACAATTTATGATTCATTGGCCCCGCGTAAGAGACAAAAGAATGTGCCAATACAAGAGAACAGAAAGTGGTGGTTAGATATGAGGGAAAAGATGTCACAAAAACTTCCGTTATTCCTGAATGAAAGTGGAGTTTTAAATAGTAAGGGATTAGAGTTTGGGTCGTATGAAATTACATTTCAGTTTTGAGATTGTGTTCCATGTCAAGGGGCTGTGTATGGAGATTGTGGTATTTGGGTTTGTCTCTTGTTACACAGGTTGACGAACAACATACCACTAGTTTTTGGTGACCCACTCCAAGTTGGCCTTGGTACCGTGAATGTACGGTTGCTTACTTTTGGAAACATAATGTGCTTTACATCCATCATGACACTGATGTTGAAGGGGATATGGAGTAGGTTGTTTCATTTGTAATTGTTGGTAGTTGTCTATGGATATTGTAAACAACAATCTTTTTTTATAGTGTTTCTTTAAGTATCACTATGTTTGTAAACTTTAGTGATCCTTTGTGTTAACATGCAAGTAAATTAGCTAATAGTGTTATATTATATGACACTTGATTAACAGGGCAAGTAAAGTAACTTTTCATTCATCCTTTTCATAAACATTACAATAGAAAAGAACCATAGACATCATGTTGAGCATATCCCAATCACATACTGCTAAGCCCCTTAACAAAAGAGATCTTGTTATGCACCTTCATGTGCACTTCGGCAATCTTCTTTTTCATTTCCATCAGCTCGATGAAGTCGGCCTTTTGAAGCTGTTTAAAATAGTCCAGACACTTGAACTGCCGCACGTGGGACAAAAAAGTTCCAATTCATCTATATGCAGCTGCCTTTGATTAACAATATCAAGCAACTCCTCATATGCGTTTTTCAGAACTTTGGCATACTCCATATCCCGCTTTATCTCCCTATCAAAATAAACAGCCATTTCATTAGGCAACACACTTGAGTTAGCAGCCATAGATAGTTCGTCAAGAAGCACAAAACGAGACATTTTTATATATTTTCTACAATATGTGTGTGGGAGTTTTTTTATCCACAAATCATTTAAATAGACCGGATAGGTACATATGGAAATGTGTTTAACACGCGTTGGGGTAATTAAGTGTAAACTTTTCGGTTGCCTTGTTGAAAAGTCAACTAATGAGCAAATGGCGGGTTTTTTAGGCGTATTTTATTTGTTCCATCAAACCCTAATTTCAAATTCTATTGGAAACATACACATCCCAACCCTCTGTATTTCCTCCCAACACAAACAGAATCTCTAACAACCAAACCAATAAGAATGTCAAACAATAACAAGGGCAAGTCGTTGTACTTTAGATCGGATGAAGAGGAGTGGGCAAAAGTTTTGTCAAACGTACAACTATTTGACGAAGTACTTGAAGCATTTGGGGCTGAACCGATTGACGAATATGGTTCATATAAGAAAATACCTAACGATCTAAGAACAAAAATTCTGAAATGGCTTAGGGGGAAAAAATACTACTATGATGAGTTGGTGGGTGGTGGAGCGGAGAAGAAAGTACCTGCTGAGGAAATGGTTGATGATCTAGAAAAGAGGATAACAAAACTTGAAGCTGTGTATGAATATCTAAAAGCAAGGAATTGAATGGAAGGTTGTGGTTCTAGCATAGTTGGATGAACATCTGAACAATGTATTACATTGCAACTGCCAATTGTGTACACCATTTGCAGTTAATTTATATGTATGTCTTCTTGTTATCCATGTTATTTTAAATCTGCATTTTATTTTGCAATCAACATGTTGCTTTTTTTACTTTCATTAGTGAAACAAGTGATAAAATGGCCATTCATGTATGTCTATACAGTCTATCAGTCATAACCAAACATAACCAATAAATTCAAACAGTTATGTGTTAGGATAGAAGGATATGTCATTTTGGATATGAACCATAACGAGGGATGCCTAATGATGGATAATGCATTTGAATTTTTGAGTTGAAATTGTATTTTAATAATACATTGATGTTTCACAGTAGAATTTAAAAAAACACCATTGTGCAGTCATATCCAAACACCCTCTTCAACTAGGATGGAGAAAACATTGGTGCTAGAGTCCTAACACACTATTAGTATATGCGATTGTTATTTTGAAATCCTAATGACGCGTTATTGAGTTTCAGATTACATATTCAAACTGTATTTTCAACAGCCCAACTTTGTTTAACGGATGATTAAAGTAACAAAAAGCATACTGCATTCAAAATCAAGTCATATGCAAACCCACCCACCCCCAATACAAACACACACATAGAGACAAACTTTTAACAGACAACATCACCGTTAAGCAGCGCATAAATATTCAACAATTATAGCAGATACAACAGCAAACAATTGTTGGGTCCATTCAGTACCTAAGCTTCCTTAAACAAAGATTTGAATAGAAATTAACCTAAGTGTCGTATATCCTTAAACGTTCTCAGGTCACTAAGTGAACAGTCAGTTAGTGAGTTATCTTCAAGATGCCTAGGATGAGTCTAAGAAGAAGGATTCTCCATTCAGTGAGGCGGAACTCCCTGAATGGCACCTAAGCCAAAGAAGAAGATAATTGGTTCAGTGAGTGATGACAATAACTCACTGAACCGTAGTCTCCTCAACAACTATGAATAATGAAGACTGAAGACTGAAGAACAAAGACTGAAGAACTATGAGACTGAAAGAAAGGTGGGACAAGGCGGGAAAGGTTTGAACTGACTTAGAGAAGTCATTATCACTCTAAGGTCAAACTTTCCTTGAAAGGCTTCATAACAAGAACAATGTCATCACTGTTACTCAGAAAGCACTCTTGTCCTATACTGAAAATAGGTTCTTGTAACAGTGACAAAACACATCAGTATTTTGTCCTGATTAGCTTAGGTCATCTTTTGTCTTGTACTTAACGGTTGCTCTTTTTACTTATCTATAAATAGGATCATAAGATGGAGTAAAAGTTGACAAGTTTGTACAATTAATGCTTAGACATTCACAAACAACTTTTACTCTTCCAAAGAGCAACCTAGTCCCTGAGATAGCTAAGTGGTTCCTTATAGTTGCCACTTAAGCTTAGCTTAAGTTTAGAGAGGAAACATACCATACTTGTCATTTCAATCCCAAGTGTTTTTTCCGCAAACACTTGGGTATAGATTCTTTTGATTAACTTCTAATAAGAATTTAAACGTTGAAAAACTCTTGTCTTTTATCCTTTACGTTTTTACTTATTTGTCAAGTTAATCAATATATTACTAAGCTATGGAACACGGTTAGCTTAACTTTGTAGTTAATTATAACCGAGTAACGGGAACAACAAGTAGTATCAGAGCCTCTGGTTTATAAAACTTTTCAAAAACTAAAGAGTACTCAAAAAGTTTTTAAAATCAAGATCATACCATGACTGACAGTAATGTACCCCAGCTAGTTGACAAAAAGGGAGGAAGCTATTCAGCTGTTGTTCCTAGATTAGAAGCTGGTAAATTTAGCAAGTGGAAAAAGCGTATGCTTTGCTACTTGACTTGTATGGAACCATAATACATCCAATGTATCAATGAAGGTCCCTTTGTCCCTAAGACAGCTGAAGGTCTACCCAAACCTGAAGCTCAGTGGATAATTGATGAGAGGAGGGTGGTTAACCAACACCAACGCCTGAAAAGCATCATTATATCGTGTCTTCCTGACAATACAATGTAATCAGTCATTAACTATACAACAGCCAAACAAACTTGGCTTGACTTGGTTCATAGCTTTGAAGGTCTCTCAAATACCAAGGAAAATATGATTATGGACCTGAAACTTGAGTATAACACTTTCAGGGCGAAAGACTCTGAAAGTCTCTCTCAGACCTATACACGATACAAAACCTTGATCAATGAACTATCAAATGATGGCGTAGTCTTGTCTAAGCATGAAATCATTGTTGGCTTTGTCAACAGTCTCCCTGAGAAGTGGTTAAACTTCTCTCAGGGCCTCAGGAATGCTAACTACATTCAAAATCTTGAGCTCCCTGAGATCTATGATAAGTTTGTCTATGAGGACAACTTAATCTCAAGGAGATACCCTAACTCAAAGAAAGCTCAAGAGATCAAAAAGGCCCTGACAACCATACCCTTATCTACTGCCTTTTATTCTAATGGTGTTGTGCAGGATTTCCAAGAGAATTCTGATGATGAGGCTGATGAGAGAACCAGTGAGGAGTACCTTAATGACTTACACACTGAATTTCTAGAAAGGACACTCCTTGCTAACTCTAAACATTTTATTAAAAGAAATCAGTCAAATTTTTCTAAAGCAAAAGCAAATGAAACCTCTGAATGTTTCAAGTGTGGTAAAAAGGGTCATTTTGCAAAAGAATGTTTTTTGAAAACTACCTCAGAACCCTCATACAAATTCTCTGGTAATAGTTCTTCTTTAGGAACTAGCAAGTTTCAACCAAAAATGCTTCAGTCTACTCAACATTTTCAAAACAAAACTGGTAAAAATGATCAAAAATATTTTAAAGCTAAGTATAGAAAAGCTAAAGCTAAACTTGCTCTCCTTGAGGCCACTCTCTCAGTATCTCAGGCTGCTCAAACCACTAAACCTGTTCAAACAATGAACAAAGTACTTGTGGCTGAAGCCTTTGACTGGGATGAGGAAGATGTCTCCTCAGATGATGAAGAAGTAAGAGTCAGTGCACTGATGGCACTTTTAGATGATGACAAGCTGGCTGTTGGAAAAAGCCATGCAAGAAATGGAGAGTGGGTTAACATCACCATGAATAAGGTAAATATCTTACTATCTATGGATGATGATTATGACTGGCAATCTTACTTGAATTATATAAATGTTGATCTTAAGTTTGTTGAAGAGCAAAGACTTAATTTGTTTTCAAAATACAGTAAACTTGTTCTAGAATTAAACAAGTGTATAGATGAACTACTTGTCTTAAAACAAGCCAAGCTAGAGGCTGTTACACTTCAAATTCAAAACACTGAAATTTTGAAACAAAACCAAGCTCTTCAAACAGAACTCAAGAAAGAAAAAGCTGTCATTGAAATCTGGACAACAAAGAATCCTAAAGTCTATGAAATTGTTAGTCTTATTCCTAGTTCTAAAAAGAAAATCATAGGAGAAGACCAATCACTGAATCCCTCAGTGAGAGTCATAGTGAAAAAAGTCTTTTTACCAGCTGGCATATCTTTTGAACAAGAAATGGAGCCCAAGTCTAGTGACTGGGTTGAAAGAAACAACTCAGACAGTAAGTTACCTAACTTTGAGACTGGGAAAATCTTGCAATCTGAAAGTTAGGCTATCAAAGATATGCTTGGACTCACTGATAAACCTAGTAACACTGAGTCTGTCAATGAGTCTGAATCAGAATCACAAACACCTCTCCCACCACTGAAAGTCCTTTAGGGAGCAGCACCATGCTCAGACCTAACACCTTTAGTTTACTCTCAACATTCTCCAAAAGAGAAGTCAGGATTGGGTAGAACAATCCTAAAGAGACCCACACCTGAAGTCTCAGTTCCCACTGATGACTCAACACCTTCAGTCTCAACTGAGGTGAACACTGAAAGCCCTGATTCAAAATATGATCAGTTGGCTGAGCTTGTAAGGAAGCTGAGTGAAAAGATTGAATCATCTGAAAAACCTCCTCAATCTAAGATTAAGGAACTCAAATCAGCTTCCTCAAGCACCTCCAATCCAAAATCTTCACCAAAACCTCAACAAAGATGTGAACTATGTAACTATACAAATCATTCCACTGATGACTGTTATAGAATCCTCTTTTGCATGATATGCAAAAAGGACGATCACAGGAATTCTGATCACTTATCATACACAATATCATCCAATGTTGCAACACACTTTAAAGCACAGGATTTTCAATATCCTTCTAGTTCAAAATAGATACAAAGACAAAAGGCAAAGCCTTTTTTACCTTGTCCACATTGTGGTTTCAATGACTATCATCCTGATGATTGTTTAATGTATCCTTGTTGTGACATATGTGGAGATCCCACTCATGACACTTCCGGACATGAAAAGGTCATTCAGGCTAGAAGAGGCACTACCAAGTCCTCTCCTCAGTCTACTGAGTCTACATCAACAACCAAATGTAAAGTCTGTGGAAGCACAGTCCATACCACCACTGACCATGCATCAATTGTATCTTTCAAAAAGGCTATGAAAGCCAAGCCCACCAGCAAATGGGTTCACAAGAAAAACTGACACAGTTTACTATTTGTGCAGAGACATATCAGGGAGCCTGCTTGGCATCTAGACAGTGGATGTTCAAGGAGCATGACTGGTGTGAAGAAATATCTGCACAAATATGTTGAAGAACCAGGACCTAAGGTGATATTCGCTGATAACTCATCATGGCTCACTGAAGGTTATGGTTCTGTAAACTATAGTGAAATAGTTTTTACTAGGAAAGCTTATGTTAATGGCCTCAAGTACAATCTTATCAGTGTCAGTCAACTATGTGATGCTAAATACATAGTTCAATTTGATGATAAGCAAGACACCATCTTTAATGCAAATAAAGAAATTGTTCTTATGGCACCAAGAAGACAGGACGTTTATGTGTTAGACATGTCTACGCTAACTCAGAATGGAACTTGTAACACCCCAAACCGATAAGGGTAGAAGTATTACGTTATGGTGACATATCAAAGCAAACACAAGCATAAGGCTTAAATAATACAAATGAAATTCAAAGGTTACAAAGGGAAAATCTGAAACTACAAGGTTACAAATGAGAATAATAACAAAATACTAAGTCTGAAATGCAAATCTCTTATAGTCATCTCTAAATCCAGGATAGTAATCTAAGTATAGCCTTCTAAGCTCAAAGCACTCCACTCATAACCCAGCTTCCAACTAAAACCTGCCGCAGGAAAAGAAATGCGGCTGAGCTTAAAAAGCCCAGTGAATAGATATATATAACGTAACATAATGGTAAATAAGCATAAGCAACGAAGGAATAAGAATACGAAACGAAAAGCATAATCATGAAGGTGAACTAAGAATCAAGAGTGCATGAGAACTGAATAAAAAAATGAATCAAGGAATGGAAAAAAATAAAAAATGAAAAGGTTCATATAAGGATGTGCCATAAGAACTCCGTACAATATCTATCAAATCATACTAAAACAATACAAGTATACGAAGAGGGGAGACCTCTAAGTAAATAAAAGTAAAAATGTGAGAAGGAGTGCAAGGCACACACCACCTGGTCACCATAATCACATAAAACCTATGATGCATCCATACGCTCCCTAACATAAGTATGTATGTCAGTACTAGACTAAGCACACACACGCATTAATGGCCAATAGTGATCACAATATAATACATAAACATAAGGGGGAACGCCGTAGATCTATCACACCTCTACGAGAGTGTCATGCCTAGGGTGCCATCCAAGACATGGTCATGGTACCTCCACAACTAGGTAAGCTCAGGCACAGATCTATCATAGCATACAACAATAACAAACTAGCATGGCAAAAGAAACAAGATAGTAACTCAAATAGCATGGCAAAACATAAGCATGACATAGCAGAGACATTTAAAATAAATGTCAGAGTGAAACAATATGAATAACAATCATACAATGAATGTCATGAGTCAAATGAGGGAATCATATCAGGCATAGGATCTCAAAGGTTCAAAATCAAGGTTCGAAATCAAATGGTTCATAGCAAGGTTCACTTCAAAGGTTTCTATCAAATGTTCATTTAAAGAAATCTTTTAATAATGGTTTTCATAAAGTAGTCTTTAAAAGTAATTTTCATAAAAGTTAGTAAAATTTCATATAAAAGTGGTATCGCATCTTTCATAAACATCATTTTAAGATTAGTTTTTCTCAAAACATTTCCATGATAAAAATTAAGAAAGGTTTTCACATCCAGTTACAAAATCAAATGAACCTTCTAAGCATCAAGTGATTCGAATACTTATGTCATAGGGTCATAATGACGAATGTCAAATGGATCATGAAGAACGAATCAAGTATAAGGGAACATAGCAATGACTAAGGGAATCCTAATGAATCAAGATCAAGAAGGTCATGAGAATGAAAACACCCTTACTGAGAAAGGGTAGAATATCTGTACCTTAGACCGCAAGTGAAAACATAACAGAAACGTAAAGATCGGAAGCAAACTCCTTTTTCAGCGAATCTACACGAATTCAAGATCGTCTTATTATTTAAAAACCATTTCATAAGTTATTACTGATTCCTCACTTGTTGTTGAGCATATTAATATATTAAGGTTTTTCCTTCTATTTTTAGAAACTTTCCGTTTTTAGTAACTTTCCAAATTTAGTGAGACCCGAAACGACTATGATTTTTCCCTCTTATTAACCCCACATACGACCCACATTTACACTCTTTAACTTTTTATATTACACAGTTATGCATGTTTGCTATATTAAATTGACACCAACATGTCTTTAACCAACCCAAAACCAGTACCTTAATCTATTTTAAATCAGATAGGTATACATGTTTGTGGACAGTTTAGACCTCTCAATAATCCATGCAACAACACACCACTCACACAGTATACACATGAGTTAACACATTCTTTAATTGGGTTTTAGATGACACACAAAAACAACCCATAAGATTGGCACACAATTCCATACGCAAAACACAAAATGACGCCACACACACCACTTAACGAGTACAAGTATCACCCAAATCCCCAGATGATATGTCCTTAAGTCAACGTTTATAGCCATGCACGTTCCATCTTTATTACTTATGTTAAATTCCAAGTTTTTTGTTCGTATAAGAAGGATCATATTAGAATCTTAAAATACCAGATCATATGAGTATAACACCAGTAGATTCGAAAGACCCAAGATAGAAACAAATTTTGACTTACAATATCCAGTTTCACGATTCATGTGACGTCCATTTCATACATATACTATCATTTCATGTAGCCTTTATATATGTTCTTCATATACTTATATTTATCTCAAGCATCATCATGTTGTGGTTTATATCAGGTTTTAGACCACTTATTCAAGAGCTTATTAGGGTGAAACGACCAGGTTTAAAGCGTGACAAAATAACCAGATTCTTACAGCCAAAACAGACGACAACCATAGGTTTTAGATCCTATATTAAGGATGTTTAAATGACCAGACATATAAGTGTTTGAAACAGATGTTAATCGATTACTTAGTGTTCGCTTCATGCTAGGTTTATGGGTCGACAAACGTTGTTAAGTTCACGACACAGGAAAGACATAAAGGTCGGCCTATAAGGGCTGCATGATGATACACATCACATATTAATCCAGGGTTCGATTTATATGTTTAAAACAGATTACTTGTAATACATATGTCTATACGTACAATCATATTATTAACCAAAACAAGATTTTAGACGTCATGAATTATGCGTTTATTATTGTCATGTGCATTTAGTCGAACAAAGAGAATATCAAGATGAAGCTAGGTTACCTTTGGAACATATGAAAGGAACGATCAAGAACTAACAAGGTATAACGATCGATTAGCCCACGAACACTCTCCCTACGATAAAGCTTCTTCAACGATTCTTCAAGATGGATCGGTTTTGTGTTTAGTCTGTGTGGGTGTTTTTGTTTTCTCAGTCTCGTACCAAAGTGGGGAAAAAGAAGGTGATATATGCGTTCTAATAAAGGATTTGGAAAAGGGTCAACAAAAAAAAAAGAGCCGTGAATTGAGGAGAAGATTGAGGGATAAATGAGGTTAATTTCATAGTGATTATCCGGATTTGGTGTGGGAAATATTCAGTGATTTATTAGTTAATTTACTTGCCATACTTACAATGTAATTGTGTACAAATTTATAAATGAAAATCGGACCTCTTGTGACTTGTATGGTCGTGTGATAAACCTTAGTAAATATTAAGTTGTGTCGACATTAAGTGTACTTAGGTTAGGGCCGTCATATTTCTTTTATTTATTCATGTGTTCATGTAAAATTCAATTTAGAGGGGTAATTTAGGGATTTCAACCGAATGGAAAATGGGGGTTTTACAACTCTTCCCCTCTAAAAGAAAATTTTCGTCCTCGAAAATTGAAGGGAAACGAAACGGAAACACAACGGACTGTGAACAGAAATGTGGATGACTTATTTCTCATGACTCTATCTCGTTGATCAAAATAGCTTCGGCTTCCTCAGAAAAGACATACCATACTAAATTCAGATCAAAAGAATAATATACCAAACGTAATAGATGATAATCGTATTCTCTCGGGAGAGATACAGGAAATACGTAGGATTTGACGGATATGCCGTCCATAGAATTTGATTAGACAATTCAGATGAGAACGTACAAAAAACAGATTGTTTGATATCATCAAACGGCAGAGGGCTCTACAACAAAACCTAAGATTCTTATCAGAAATATAGAGGTCAGCAAACGCGTGTCGAGAATCCAAACGTATCGAATCGTATAACGGTGAAAGCAGATTAAGCGTATAGGTGGAACGAACCTAAAGTCTCACTAACGCAAAATTCTCAAACAGCTATCAGAAATTCTAAGGCTTCTAAGGCGCTTCTCGAAACATCCTATGATCACAATAAGTGCACATTATATGATGTAAGTATTATCACGTTGATCAGGCGTCATAATACTAGCATCATATAAATATGCCCTCATGATGGTCATACTTTATCTTAAGTCGTGAACAAAACAACTTATCTTAATCCACTTAGTCCAACTACAGTCTCAGAGGTCGTCGAAATCAAACAACATAACTAAGAGGAGAACGAAACTACTCGAAAGAGTAACGGAAATCCGAGAATGTCTATCAGAATTAAGGTACGTCGTTAATAGCGTCAATCCTTCATCACTCACCGAAATCAACTCAGCCACTATAAGTGGTTGTTTCAACATCCGCCCATTCCTGGACATAAATCTTAAGATTCCTTCCATAATTTTTCAAAATTCGCATAACAAAACCATCATCCAACAAACGCAGAATGAACACAGAACGGAATTACTAATAGAGAACCTAATTCATTCAAGGATCCTATCATCAGGTAACGGAAACTTAAGTAGGTTGAGAGGAAGTGAATTACGTCATCGATAGCTTCATCCTTCACAGAATTAACTCTTCCAAACCCAAACGTTTGCTTCAAAATTCATCCATTCACTATACATGATTTCAAATTTCTTCCATTTCCAAGTAGTCTGTCTACGTCTGTCCATATGATCATAGGGTGGAAAGGAATTATAAACTTGAGTCTGGTCCCTTAAGCCTTCGACACCTTTTTTGGACACTGTGGGGTGGTAACGTGAATCTCTGGCATGATCGCTGTGCATTCTTCCATTCGCGAGTCTTCTTCTGCTCTCAATTCATCTTAGTACAACTAAAATGAATAGAGAAACAAGACTGCGTGTCTTCGATAGGTCTTCTAGCACAGTTCAAAATTCGCCAGCTCCAGCTGCTGTCAACTCCAGGTTATGTGCTGAATAGTTCGTCTCCTACGGTCTGGTTGTCTTGATGCCCGAACTGAAATCCCCACGTGCTGTATGAAATATAATCTAGACCTTTCTCAGTTTCTCTCTTGTACTGTCTGCTACAATTCTGAACGCCAATCACATCTACTCTTCCAGAACAAAGGGTCATTCTACTTAATACGAAGATGATCTACATGTTCCTTGTTCGTCTCTGAGCACAAACACACTGTCATACTATGACAATTGTCCAAATACTCGCAAAAACATGATTCTAATAGCCAATACGATTGGCATCATTTAAAACTCATAATGATCACAACGAGTACGAAAGCAGCTTCAGGAATCGTCTTAGGGAAACTTCATATCTACTTCACATCACCAATCTTCCTTATCACGAATAAAACTGAAATGCTTAGCGGGGTTACTCTCAGTTAGTCGACTCCCTTCTTAGAAGTTCTTGTGGTCGCTTCTTCCGTCCTTCAATCTTAAATGAGGCCGTCTGATACGGAGTTTTCAAAGGTAGGCCAAATCAATCATTGATACGCGGAAATGGATAATGATTTCAGATTGTGATACGGTTAAGTTCACGATAGTCGATGCACCGCCGCATACTTCTCTCTTTCTTCTTCATGAACCAACAGGAAAGTCCCAGGATAAACACTAGGGTGAAGAAAATCATATTTCATTAGTTCCTTTAATCTCTCAACTTCTATGGCATCATGGTTCGGCAACCGAGATCAGTTCAATGCCAACTCTTGTAACACCCCCAATTTTGTGAAATGCAGCGGAATTTAAATTGGGTGTTACTTCATGGCACAACAGTTGAATAGTAGAAAACGATCACCAATTTGGTCGTTTTAAAAGATTTATCATTCGAATATCAGAGTTTTCAAAATGAGGTCCCAGTGGTTCCAGAGTTTATTAAATAGGTTTTCGAATGATAATAAAGTTTATAGCCTTCAAAAGTATTCGTGCTCTTCCGTGCCATCCGTACTCATTATGGACCTGAGATAAATACATGCTAAAAGCGTCAACACAAAGGTTGGTGAGTTCATAGAGTTTGTAAGTAAAACTGTTGATTTCCAAAATCAAAGAGTTTGTGAGTAAATGTTGTTGATTTCCAAAATCAAAGAATTTGTGAGTTCATAGTAGTTGTAGATACATAGTTGATTATCAAATCAAAGAGTGAGTAATACCATAGTGTTTATAGTTAAACCAGTTGATTTGTCAAAAATCAAAGTGTGAGTGAATCCATAGAGTTTAAAGTTAAAGCAGTTGATTATCAAATTCAAGTTGTGAGTGAATCCATAGAATTTGTATAAAATCAGTTGATTTTCAATAGTTTCCAAGTTTAGGTAATAATTGTAACAAATGCAATTATTAATAAAGTAAGCGGTGGGTTACAATATTATACATCCATAGTTGGTTTGTTATAAAATAATTGGTGGGTTAAGTTGTTATATACCCATAGTTCATTTGTTTGCCCTAACCGGGTCAACACAAAATAGTTATTGTTTGCCAAGTAGTGATTTTCTGCTATATAGTGATAACAAGTTCAAGTTTAATAAAATAGTGGCAATACTGTATCATGACTACAGTATTGTTTTATATTGCTCTAAGTCTCATGACACTCAACGCTTAACAGGCATCAAAATGATGTAAAGTATATAGGCCCTCGTGATGGGTATTTGCCAATAACCCATAAGTTTGTTCAAATAAAGTGCGCCTGGGTGGCTCATCCTAGCAGACCCAAACGGGGATTGTCAGTCCCAAATAGAACTATTCACAATTATTTACGTTCACTCGCAAGTGATTAAGGTTCATGATGTGAGGGACTTCGAACATGGCAATAAAGGTAAACTTAGGCAATAGTGGATCAGGTATAGCATACAGTTGAAAATCATTTGTGATCATGTTTATAGCAGGTATCTCTCCATGAGATATAAAAATGTATAAAGTGGATTTATAAACTCATAATAGTTTGCAGAGGTTTAAAAGTACTTTTATAATTAAAAGCAAGTATTACGTCTCAGTAATGAGCAGAGCGTTTCATCAATTAAGTACGTTGTTTAAAGTAATCCAGTAAAGTTTATATGTGAAGCGAACATGTATCGCCTTCAAAAGTAATTCAGAGTAGATAAAAGAGTAGTTTATGGAACTCACAGTAGTGTGTAAACAGTTAAGAGTTCTTATGAAAGTAAAAGCATTGTATTTGAGCATGTATCTCCCCCAAAAGTAGTTTAAAACGTATAAAAGTAGGGGCTACGAACTCACCTGATGCGATAGCAATAATGACGAAAGTGGATTTACTGAAATGTAAATTCAGTTGTGATTTCGGAAATAGCTTCACACATGACCTGAATAATAGTAACGTTGGGAATTCGTTATAACACTAATAACGAATGTGATGAGAAAATCGTATAACGATTTGATGCGTGATGTGAGTGTGAATGGTTTAGGAGTCTTGGCGTTCAGGAATAATATTCTAACAATATTATTCAGAAGTCATAGGAGTTGTTGTCTCAAAATGAGTGGAACGAAATGTTGGTTCAAGGTTGTTATGTTCGTTAGGAAACGTAAACTTAGGTTTCGTATTCGGGTTTGGAATAATCACAAAATGTGAAGGTAAATAAGAAAAGTCATTTCTTTGATTTAGAATATGTTATTGACTTAATCAGACCTTAATGTTTCATAAGAGTTACACTTTATACCCTAACGGTGTAGGTATTGCACTGTTAGTCCTTAGTTAACCAAAAGTTACATTTTTAACCTTGTACTTATCAAAAATGACATTTAAACACCTTGGGTTCCTAAATATTCCATTTCTATCCTTAAGTTATGGTTCTGACAGTTTTGGTACTTATTTATAAGTATCTACACTTTTAGTCCCTTAACTTTGGTTAAATGACAGTTTGTACCCTCAAGTTTCAAAATTGACAAAAACAGTCCCTGGGTATCTATTAGATCACAAAATCAGTCCTTGATTCAAAATCTGTTGCACCTTGGCAATATATACCCTTAAAATATTACTAGATGTCAATTTTTGGGCAACTTTAGATATTTATTTCGGCTTAGTGGCTTGATGGTTTTTCGATGTTCTTGATTCTAATTAAAGTCTACTGGGTGGTCTAAATATGGGTTCAAGTTGGAGGTCCTAAAGTTAAACAACGAAGTCGCAATTTACTCTTGAAGTTGGGTGTTGAGTCGAGTGAAAAAAAGAAAGAAAAAATTAAGTTTCTAAGTCTACTTATTACAAGCGACTTGGGTGGATTTTCTAGACTGAATATCTTTTTCGATTCTCAATCATTTTCAATGATTCTTGGAGCAACTTAAAGTCAGCTGGGTGGTCTACAACGAGGTCGAAATCTGGAATTTTTGGTGGTCTTATGGGGTTCAAACTAGGAGCCTAAAGTCAGGGGTTCGCTGAGTACAAATCACATGAAATAACAAAAGTCTGGTAATTTGCGTCTTTTTGCAGTGAGATGGACCAAACTTTGAATCAAGTTTCCCGCTTCGTTTCTCAACCGTTTTACTTGATTCTTTTTGCTATGGGTAGCTAGCTGGGTCAACTTTGGGTAGGAAGAAGAATTGGAACTTTTGAAGGTCGTTTGGTAGTCGAATGATAGGCTAGAAGTTGGGTCTTTGAGGCTGTGCGACAGAGAACAAAAAGAAAGAAAAACTGTTTTTGCGTAGTTGCTTAGAAGTGATGTTTGATTTCTTTTAGAGGGTCAATATGGTGTTTTTGGTTCATCAAGTGGTCTATAGGGTGTGTGTGATGTGTGTCGCAAAAATATAACATGCTCGTAAAAAAATGGTATACGAAACTTACAAATGGTTCGAATAGAATATGGGTTTTGTTTGAGTAGAGTATGGCTGGGATTTACGCCTCTCTCTTGGCAACGATACTTGGTCACAACAAAGTCTCCATGGCTTGTCCAACACTTGCTTGGTCCTTGTTTAGCTTCTCTTCTCTTCGACAGAAACCAAAGGAACAATCAACAAGGACTTTTGGAATGTTTAGAAGTGGAAAGTTTGTATGTGTGTATGTACGTATGAAATGGGAATGAAGTGAGGACTTATATAATCTAGTGAGTGCTCAAGTGGCTTGTATTATTTGAGGTGCTTGAATGAGTGTGATCACAGTAAGAGTGCATGCATGGTTATATAGGATCGTTGGGTTCGCGTATGTGGAGTTTAAGATGAATCTAGTGAGTTTCATTTGGAATTACTTCAAGTATATCATGTGTTTGTTGTGTTGTAGCGTGAGGAATAGCGTGTAAGGAAGTTAAGTGTGACAGTGGAGGAGTGAATGATTGCAAGATTGGCATGATGGTTTCTTGTGGTTGCATTGGTCGGCAGTTAAGGCCAAAAAGGGTAGTGACAAATGAGTTCTTAGTGTTGGCTTTTGTTTGTTGTCCAGAAACTGATTCATGGGAATATCAAGAGTCGGCTTGGTTAGTAGTTCCCAAAGGTCTACATGAGGTGGAGTGTGTAAGAATTAGTAATTAGGTTTGTGTCATAGCAAGAGTACATGGTTGTTGGCTCTTGTCCTTTGCTTCTGTCGAGACCCAAGAGAGGAACAATTGAGTGGGTAAGACTTTTGGACAAGAGGGTGGTCCAAGGTGTGTGTGTGATTTCCTGATATTCGTATATATATATATATATATATATATATATATATATATATATATATATATATATATATATAAAATTACAAGTTGCAAGTGGGTTGGAGTTAGTTAATGTGTTTATGTGTTTGTTTTGTAATAGCGTGAGAATGAAGTATGAAAATAAGGTTGAGTGCGTCAGTGGTAAATGTCAATTGGCTTGAAAGTTTGCATGAACCATCCTTGTGCTACTTCGAACAAAAGAAAGAAACAAGTATGAAATCATGGGTTTTTGTCTTCTCTTGTTTGTCTAGAACTGATTTCACATGAAATATCAAAGGTTGGTTTGGTTTATAGCACGTGGGTGAAACTGATGAGATAAAAGGGTGCTTAGTATATTATGTGATTCGTCCTTGTATAGTTCGATTATTTCAAAGGGTTTAACACATTTTATACATGATCTAAAATAAATGTAGTGATTATTTGATGGTTTGTTTATTTGAAAAAAACACTAACGAATTTTAGTCGTTAGTCAAAACGTGGGTTGGTTCGAGTTGGAAGTTACCCGAGACATTACTAAGTCAAAATGTGAAACTTGGATTGTGTTCACAATAGGTCGAGTACGTTGAGTTTCGATAGGTAAATGTTCGAGTTAAGATGTGACGTTTGTTTCACTCGATCCTTAGTTAGGTTAAGAATTGAGTCGTGTGAAATAATAGCGTGGTTGTTTGTTGCTATTTGTTATTAGGAGGTCAATTCCTTTTAAATCTTGGTTGATATTATTTGAGTACACAAGTTATCAAAATGATGGAAGAAGTTTTTAACACATTCGTCCCGTTTAGTAATACTGTTGAATAAAAGTAAAAATTTAGTCCGTAAAAATGGTTAATTAAATCGTGACGATAGATTATTCTTGTTAATTGTTTACAAATGACAGGGGAAATTTACGGGATGTTATAGTACCTACCCGTTTAAACCGAATCCCGTCCCGGGATTCCAGTCTAAGGTGGTTGTTAGGGTTGTTTTGCAATAAATGGAAGTCATTGGGATGAAGATTCCCGCATGATAGGTTATTATGAAGTCGTCTGTTGTGCAATACTCTATACGAGGTGTTGGAAATAGGGTAAGTATGACTAAAGGATTTCAAGCGTTGGAGCCAAATAAATTTCGAAAGAGATGAATTTATTGTGGTACATGAGAAAATTACTATTCCCATAGTAAACATGACTTGAGGAAATTTCATTTTCGAATGAAGATTGTTATTTCTTTCCGTGTTTTGAAAATCAATATGGTTCATAACCTTTAAAAAAAATTTATGGGGGTAACCTACCCATCAAACAAGGGGTTTGTAAGTAAAAGATTTTTAAATGATGAGAGTTTCGGATCAAAATAGGTGTACGTAAAGAAACAAGGGTGCGTTAGGTTATTGTAACCATGGGCGGAGGCCCAAACGTTCCAAGAGTAAGTTTGGTTTGGTGAATATAAGATATTGAACACACGTTAATGACATATATGGTTACGAGGCAGTTTCGAGATCATTGAAATCTCGTATAATGCCTGAGAGTTTCGAGAGGGCGTTAGGAGATTCACAACTTCCTAGGGATTGAGTAGTCAAATCATACGGAAAGTGTTATTCATACGTGGCGTGTTCATGATTTTTAAGTCATGGTGGGGCGTGTTTAACGCGATTTGTTCCTGCCTCTTGCGTTGAAATGCGAAAGCCAAAGTAAATTTTTTTTACTACGTATCCTAGAACTAGTTGCTAGTTTTAATAGACACAAATTTTGAAAGTTTTACCGTTTGAATACAAATGGTTATATCTTTCAGAATAAAATAATTGAAAAATAATTTTCAGACCCTTATAAATACCATTGGCGTGCTCGTGTTATCCCTACACACACAATCAATGGCTTGTAAGCTACCACATACTGCTGAACAATTTCAATTGTTTATCAAGGCAGAAACTGAGGGTAGTGACGTGGATCGTCAAAATGCTATTGTGAAGGTCATCCTACAGTTTGAGGCTATAAAGCAACTGAAACGATGACTTAGAGAAAGCTATGCCATGTGCACAGACATTTAAGATGATAGGCAGTATGTGATCGACACGTTTTTGTATGATGCATATTGTAAGGATGCTGCTGTCATCGAATCGCTGTGGGCTTGTGTTCATCAGATAGAGAACCAGATTTCCAACAAGGTCCGTTGGAGTTTGGAAGAGAATGTTGAAGCTGCTAGGGTTGAACAACAACGACAACAACAACAAAAACAACAACAAAATCCACCACCACCACAACAGCAACAACAACCACAACTACAACAAGGTGCATCAAGTTCATCTGCACCAAGGGTGGTTGTGCAACAACAACATTTGCCTCATATGGATCACTTCCAGCCAAGTTTCGAGGAAAATGTGGCAGTTGATGATGGTGGTTGGACTTCTGACATGGAGCGGGATCAGAGCAGGTTGGAAGCTCAATGGGAAGAAGAGAAATTGGCGAGCTTTGATCCATATGATGACGGTTATCATTCCGACAACTCTCAAACCTGGGATCATCCGGACTACCTTTGAAGTCTATGTTTATGTTTATGTGATGTTTTAATCCAGTATCATTTGTAATGTTTAAGTATTTCTGTCAGGTTTATTTGAATAATATGGTGTTTGAATTTGATTGAGATTACTATAGAATTTACAGTGCCGGAGGTTGAAATATAGAGATCACTGTATTACTTACAGTGTCCAAGGAAAGTAGAGGCCACTGTATTTACTTACAGTGTCTGCTAAGGAAAATAGAGACCACTAGAGTTGTATGATAAATTCAAAGTGGTAAGACGTAAGGTCACGAAATAGTTTTGAGACCATTGTAATCACATACAATGTCTGGAAGTTTAGAGGAAACATCGTGAAATTCACAACGTTAGGGGAATAAGTAAGACCATTGCGTAGTTCATAATGTCTTAATAGCGGATGGAACTAAGATTACAATAGTTCCACAGTTAACATAATTTGAAAAATCTCTTTTGGAATAATTATTGTTATTCTTTCATGGTTTGAAATTTCACATGGTTTCCAATTACAAGAATCTGTGCGGGTAACCTACCCGTTAAACAAAAGAGTTTTGTTGATAACAGATTCTTACATAGAGATATTTGAATGAGGATTCGGTGTATGTAGAGAAAATTGCTGAACCTCAACTTTAGGAGATGAGAAATCTTGTTTGTCCTTGTGTGAGGAATAGTGAATGCAAGCGGCTAGAATAGTAGCCTCACTGCTACTCTTCTATATATGTGCCGGATTTCACTCCTCATCACCCACTCTTCTCTCATCAAACATTTTCAAAATGTCTTACACCTACACCGTTCTTGTAATTATGTATGCTGCTGCAGCCATTTCCTTGGATTATGTCCCAGATGAAGATCTGGAGTCCCTGGCCGAAGTCATAGCGTTTCTCATAGCACTTGTGGTTTTGGCTGTTAGCGCGGATGAAATATGGGGGTAAGAGATAGTATTACGATAGGAGTGTGGCTTTGAATTCGTATACTAACACTATGTATTAATGTTTTATTGCATTAATAACTTGTGCATTTTTGTCATACAGGATATTCGAGGTATTGCACCCAGTCGTGGTTCTTGCTCTTGCAGGAGTAGTGGTGTTTTTCATTAGCATAGCGGGTCAGTCGATTGGTGATGTTATGCCTTTCTTAGTGATATTTGTAATATTAGCATTACCAATGCTAATCATATCATTATGTATCAATATTTATGGTTTCTAATGAGGGTTATGCTGTGTGTTTGGTGAATTTTTCGTGATTATCGGTTTCATACTCGTGTTATTACAGATACAAATAAGCCCACTTATTTATAATTCGTTATTTACATAGAGAGGCATCCCAAACAATGTAAATATGGAAATATAAACTTATGGTTCGGCGCTTTACAGTTTCTTTATTTAAATAAAAGGCATCCCAATCATTCAAATAAAGACATTGTAAACCATCCTACTTAAGAATTTCTGATTTAACACTCGTACTAATCCACAAAATAATCCAGGCGCGGATTTTCCGGAAATACAGGAAAAGTATTTCACATGCTTCTATAAAGATGCGAGTAGGATATTTAAGAATGGTTGGTATAGTACTCGAAATAGTTGGTGAGTATATATATCCATATATTAGAGTGTTGGTGTAGCAAAACTATCTAGAAGTCACATGAGCGTCTGGCGGATGGTAAGCACGGAGAGCGAAAGGCTATAAAATGTTTTGTTTGTAAAAGTAGTTATAGTTCGGACCTCATTTAGACCCGTTTCTCTATAATTGTAGCTCTGATACCAATCTGTAACACCCCCAATTTTGTGATATGCAGCGGAATTTAAATTGGGTGTTATTTCATGGCACAACAGTTGAATAGTAGAAAACGATCACCAATTTGGTCGTTTTAAAAGATTTATCATTCAAATATCAGAGTTCGCAAAATGAGGTCCCAGTGGTTCCAGAGTTTATTAAATAGGTTTTCGAATGATAATAAAGTTTATAGCCTTCAAAAGTATTCGTGCTCCTCCGTGCCATCCGTACTCATTATGGACCTGAGATAAATACATGCTAAAAGCGTCAACACAAAGGTTGGTGAGTTCATAGAGTTTGTAAGTAAAACTGTTGATTTCCAAAATCAAAGAGTTTGTGAGTAAATGTTGTTGATTTCCAAAATCAAAGAATTTGTGAGTTCATAGTAGTTGTAGATACATAGTTGATTATCAAATCAAAGAGTGAGTAATACCATAGTGTTTATAGTTAAACCAGTTGATTTGTCAAAAATCAAAGTGTGAGTGAATAGTTTAAAGTTAAAGTAGTTGATTATCAAATTCAAGTTGTGAGTGAATCCATAGAATTTGTATAAAATCAGTTGATTTTCAATAGTTTCCAAGTTTAGGCAATAATTGTAACAAATGCAATTATTAATAAAGTAAGCGGTGGGTTACAATATTATACATCCATAGTTGGTTTGTTATAAAATAATTGGTGGGTTAAGTTGTTATATACCCATAGTTCGTTTGTTTGCCCTAACCGGGTCAACACAAAATAGTTATTGTTTGCCAAGTAGTGATTTTCTGCTATATAGTGATAACAAGTTCAAGTTTAATAAAATAGTGGCAATATTGTATCATGACTACAGTATTGTTTTCTATTGCTCTAAGTCTCATGACACTCAACGCTTAACAGGCATCAAAATGATGTAAAGTATATAGGCCCTCGTGATGGGTATTTGCCAATAACCCATAAGTTTGTTCAAATAAAGTGCGCCTGGGTGGCTCATCCTAGCAGACCCAAACGGGGATTGTCAGTCCCAAATAAATCTATTCACAATTATTTACGTTCACTCGCAAGTGATTAAGGTTCATGATGTGAGGGACTTCGAACATGGCAATAAAGGTAAACTTAGGCAATAGTGGATCAGGTATAGCATACAGTTGAAAATCATTTGTGATCATGTTTATAGCAGGTATCTCTCCATGAGATATAAAAATGTATAAAGTGGATTTATAAACTCATAATAGTTTGCAGAGGTTTAAAAGTACTTTTATAATTAAAAGCAAGTATTACGTCTCAGTAATGAGCAGAGCGTTTCATCAATTAAGTACGTTGTTTAAAGTAATCCAGTAAAGTTTATATGTGAAGCGAACATGTATCGCCTTCAAAAGTAATTCAGAGTAGATAAAAGAGTAGTCTATGGAACTCACAGTAGTGTGTAAACAGTTAAGAGTTCTTATGAAAGTAAAAGCATTGTATTTGAGCATGTATCTCCCCCAAAAGTAGTTTAAAACGTATAAAAGTAGGGGCTACGAACTCACCTGATGCGATAGCAATAATGACGAAAGTGGATTTACTGAAATGTAAATTCAGTTGTGATTTCGGAAATAGCTTCACACATGACCTGAATAATAGTAACGTTGGGAATTCGTTATAACACTAATAACGAATGTGATGAGAAAATCGTATAACGATTTGATGCGTGATGTGAGTGTGAATGGTTTAGGAGTCTTGGCGTTCAGGAATAATATTCTAACAATATTATTCAGAAGTCATAGGAGTTGTTGTCTCAAAATGAGTGGAACGAAATGTTGGTTCAAGGTTGTTATGTTCGTTAGGAAACGTAAACTTAGGTTTCGTATTCGGGTTTGGAATAATCACAAAATGTGAAGGTAAATAAGAAAAGTCATTTCTTTGATTTAGAATATGTTATTGACTTAATCAGACCTTAATGTTTCATAAGAGTTACACTTTATACCCTAACGGTGTAGGTATTGCACTGTTAGTCCTTAGTTAACCAAAAGTTACATTTTTAACCTTGTACTTATCAAAAATGACATTTAAACACCTTGGGTTCCTAAATATTCCATTTCTATCCTTAAGTTATGGTTTTGACAGTTTTGGTACTTATTTATAAGTATCTACACTTTTAGTCCCTTAACTTTGGTTAAATGACAGTTTGTACCCTCAAGTTTCAAAATTGACAAAAACAGTCCCTGGGTATCTATTAGATCACAAAATCAGTCCTTGATTCAAAATCTGTTGCACCTTGGCAATATATACCCTTAAAATATTACTAGATGTCAATTTTTGGGCAACTTTAGATATTTATTTCGGCTTAGTGGCTTGATGGTTTTTCAATGTTCTTGATTCTAATTAAAGTCTACTGGGTGGTCTAAATATGGGTTCAAGTTGGAGGTCCTAAAGTTAAACAACGAAGTCGCAATTTACACTTGAAGTTGGGTGTTGAGTCGAGTGAAAAAAAGAAAGAAAAAATTAAGTTTCTAAGTCTACTTATTACAAGCGACTTGGGTGGATTTTCTAGACTGAATATCTTTTTCGATTCTCAATCATTTTCAATGATTCTTGGAGCAACTTAAAGTCAGCTGGGTGGTCTACAACGAGGTCGAAATCTGGAATTTTTGGTGGTCTTATGGGGTTCAAACTAGGAGCCTAAAGTCAGGGGTTCGCTGAGTACAAATCACATGAAATAACAAAAGTCTGGTAATTTGCGTCTTTTTGCAGTGAGATGGACCAAACTTTGAATCAAGTTTCCCGCTTCGTTTCTCAACCGTTTTACTTGATTCTTTTTGCTATGGGTAGCTAGCTGGGTCAACTTTGGGTAGGAAGAAGAATTGGAACTTTTGAAGGTCGTTTGGTAGTCGAATGATAGGCTAGAAGTTGGGTCTTTGAGGCTGTGCGACAGAGAACAAAAAGAAAGAAAAACTGTTTTTGCGTAGTTGCTTAGAAGTGATGTTTGATTTCTTTTAGAGGGTCAATATGGTGTTTTTGGTTCATCAAGTGGTCTATAGGGTGTGTGTGATGTGTGTCGCAAAAATATAACATGCTCGTAAAAAAATGGTATACGAAACTTACAAATGGTTCGAATAGAATATGGGTTTTGTTTGAGTAGAGTATGGCTGGGATTTACGCCTCTCTCTTGGCAACGATACTTGGTCACAACAAAGTCTCCATGGCTTGTCCAACACTTGCTTGGTCCTTGTTTAGCTTCTCTTCTCTTCGACAGAAACCAAAGGAACAATCAACAAGGACTTTTGGAATGTTTAGAAGTGGAAAGTTTGTATGTGTGTATGTACGTATGAAATGGGAATGAAGTGAGGACTTATATAATCTAGTGAGTGCTCAAGTGGCTTGTATTATTTGAGGTGCTTGAATGAGTGTGATCACAGTAAGAGTGCATGCATGGTTATATAGGATCGTTGGGTTCGCATATGTGGAGTTTAAGATGAATCTAGTGAGTTTCATTTGGAATTACTTCAAGTATATCATGTGTTTATTGTGTTGTAGCGTGAGGAATAGCGTGTAAGGAAGTTAAGTGTGACAGTGGAGGAGTGAATGATTGCAAGATTGGCATGATGGTTTCTTGTGGTTGCATTGGTCGGCAGTTAAGGCCAAAAAGGGTAGTGACAAATGAGTTCTTAGTGTTGGCTTTTGTTTGTTGTCCAGAAACTGATTCATGGGAATATCAAGGGTCGGCTTGGTTAGTAGTTCCCAAAGGTCTACATGAGGTGGAGTGTGTAAGAATTAGTAATTAGGTTTGTGTCATAGCAAGAGTACATGGTTGTTGGCTCTTGTCCTTTGCTTCTGTCGAGACCCAAGAGAGGAACAATTGAGTGGGTAAGACTTTTGGACAAGAGGGTGGTCCAAGGTGTGTGTGTGATTTCCTGATATTCGTATATATATATATATATATATATATATATATATATATATATATATATATATATATATATATATATATATATATATATATATATATATATAAAATTACAAGTTGCAAGTGGGTTGGAGTTAGTTAATGTGTTTATGTGTTTGTTTTGTAATAGCGTGAGAATGAAGTATGAAAATAAGGTTGAGTGCGTCAGTGGTAAATGTCAATTGGCTTGAAAGTTTGCATGAACCATCCTTGTGCTACTTCGAACAAAAGAAAGAAACAAGTATGAAATCATGGGTTTTTGTCTTCTCTTGTTTGTCTAGAACTGATTTCACATGAAATATCAAAGGTTGGTTTGGTTTATAGCACGTGGGTGAAACTGATGAGATAAAAGGGTGCTTAGTATATTATGTGATTCGTCCTTGTATAGTTCGATTATTTCAAAGGGTTTAACACATTTTATACATGATCTAAAATAAATGTAGTGATTATTTGATGGTTTGTTTATTTGAAAAAAACACTAACGAATTTTAGTCGTTAGTCAAAACGTGGGTTGGTTCGAGTTGGAAGTTACCCGAGACATTACTAAGTCAAAATGTGAAACTTGGATTGTGTTCACAATAGGTCGAGTACGTTGAGTTTCGATAGGTAAATGTTCGAGTTAAGATGTGACGTTTGTTTCACTCGATCCTTAGTTAGGTTAAGAATTGAGTCGTGTGAAATAATAGCGTGGTTGTTTGTTGCTATTTGTTATTAGGAGGTCAATTCCTTTTAAATCTTGGTTGATATTATTTGAGTACACAAGTTATCAAAATGATGGAAGAAGTTTTTAACACATTCGTCCCGTTTAGTAATACTGTTGAATAAAAGTAAAAATTTAGTCCGTAAAAATGGTTAATTAAATCGTGACGATAGATTATTCTTGTTAATTGTTTACAAATGACAGGGGAAATTTACGGGATGTTATAGTACCTACCCGTTAAACCGAATCCCGTCCCGGGATTCCAGTCTAAGGTGGTTGTTAGGGTTGTTTTGCAATAAATGGAAGTCATTGGGATGAAGATTCCCGCATGATAGGTTATTATGAAGTCGTCTGTTGTGCAATACTCTATACGAGGTGTTGGAAATAGGGTAAGTATGACTAAAGGATTTCAAGCGTTGGAGCCAAATAAATTTCGAAAGAGATGAATTTATTGTGGTACATGAGAAAATTACTATTCCCATAGTAAACATGACTTGAGGAAATTTCATTTTCGAATGAAGATTGTTATTTCTTTCCGTGTTTTGAAAATCAATATGGTTCATAACCTTTAAAAAAATTTTATGGGGGTAACCTACCCATCAAACAAGGGGTTTGTAAGTAAAAGATTTTTAAATGATGAGAGTTTCGGATCAAAATAGGTGTACGTAAAGAAACAAGGGTGCGTTAGGTTATTGTAACCATGGGCGGAGGCCCAAACGTTCCAAGAGTAAGTTTGGTTTGGTGAATATAAGATATTGAACACACGTTCATGACATATATGGTTACGAGGCAGTTTCGAGATCATTGAAATCTCGTATAATGCCTGAGAGTTTCGAGAGGGCGTTAGGAGATTCACAACTTCCTAGGGATTGAGTAGTCAAATCATACGGAAAGTGTTATTCATACGTGGCGTGTTCATGATTTTTAAGTCATGGTGGGGCGTGTTTAACGCGATTTGTTCCTGCCTCTTGCGTTGAAATGCGAAAGCCAAAGTAAATTTTTTTTACTACGTATCCTAGAACTAGTTGCTAGTTTTAATAGACACAAATTTCGAAAGTTTTACCGTTTGAATACAAATGGTTATATCTTTCAGAATAAAATAATTGAAAAATAATTTTCAGACCCTTATAAATACCATTGGCGTGCTCGTGTTATCCCTACACACACAATCAATGGCTTGTAAGCTACCACATACTGCTGAACAATTTCAATTGTTTATCAAGGCAGAAACTGAGGGTAGTGACGTGGATCGTCAAAATGCTATTGTGAAGGTCATCCTACAGTTTGAGGCTATAAAGCAACTGAAACGACGACTTAGAGAAAGCTATGCCATGTGCACAGACATTTAAGATGATAGGCAATATGTGATCGACACGTTTTTGTATGATGCATATTGTAAGGATGCTGCTGTCATCGAATCGCTGTGGGCTTGTGTTCATCAGATAGAGAACCAGATTTCCAACAAGGTCCGTTGGAGTTTGGAAGAGAATGTTGAAGCTGCTAGGGTTGAACAACAACGACAACAACAACAAAAACAACAACAAAATCCACCACCACCACAACAGCAACAACAACCACAACTACAACAAGGTGCATCAAGTTCATCTGCACCAAGGGTGGTTGTGCAACAACAACATTTGCCTCATATGGATCACTTCCAGCCAAGTTTCGAGGAAAATGTGGCAGTTGATGATGGTGGTTGGACTTCTGACATGGAGCGGGATCAGAGCAGGTTGGAAGCTCAATGGGAAGAAGAGAAATTGGCGAGCTTTGATCCATATGATGACGGTTATCATTCCGACAACTCTCAAACCTGGGATCATCCGGACTACCTTTGAAGTCTATGTTTATGTTTATGTGATGTTTTAATCCAGTATCGTTTGTAATGTTTAAGTATTTCTGTCAGGTTTATTTGAATAATATGGTGTTTGAATTTGATTGAGATTACTATAGAATTTACAGTGCCGGAGGTTGAAATATAGAGATCACTGTATTACTTACAGTGTCCAAGGAAAGTAGAGGCCACTGTATTTACTTACAGTGTCTGCTAAGGAAAATAGAGACCACTAGAGTTGTGTGATAAATTCAAAGTGGTAAGACGTAAGGTCACGAAATAGTTTTGAGACCATTGTAATCACATACAATGTCTGGAAGTTTAGAGGAAACATTGTGAAATTCACAACGTTAGGGGAATAAGTAAGACCATTGCGTAGTTCATAATGTCTTAATAGCGGATGGAACTAAGATTACAATAGTTCCACAGTTAACATAATTTGAAAAATCTCTTTTGGAATAATTATTGTTATTCTTTCATGGTTTGAAATTTCACATGGTTTCCAATTACAAGAATCTGTGCGGGTAACCTACCCGTTAAACAAAAGAGTTTTGTTGATAACAGATTCTTACATAGAGATATTTGAATGAGGATTCGGTGTATGTAGAGAAAATTGCTGAACCTCAACTTTAGGAGATGAGAAATCTTGTTTGTCCTTGTGTGAGGAATAGTGAATGCAAGCGGCTAGAATAGTAGCCTCACTGCTACTCTTCTATATATGTGCCGGATTTCACTCCTCATCACCCACTCTTCTCTCATCAAACATTTTCAAAATGTCTTACACCTACACCGTTCTTGTAATTATGTATGCTGCTGCAGCCATTTCCTTGGCTTATGTCCCAGATGAAGATCTGGAGTCCCTGGCCGAAGTCATAGCGTTTCTCATAGCACTTGTGGTTTTGGCTGTTAGCGCGGATGAAATTTGGGGGTAAGAGATAGTATTACGATAGGAGTGTGGCTTTGAATCCATATACTAACACTATGTATTAATGTTTATTGCATTAATAACTTGTGCATTTTTGTCATACAGGATATTCGAGGTATTGCACCCAGTCGTGGTTCTTGCTCTTGCAGGAGTAGTGGTGTTTTTCATTAGCATAGCGGGTCAGCCGATTGGTGATGTTATGCCTTTCTTAGTGATATTTGTAATATTAGCATTACCAATGCTAATCATATCATTATGTATCAATATTTATGGTTTCTAATGAGGGTTATGCTGTGTGTTTGGTGAATTTTTCATGATTAATGGTTTCATACTCGTGTTATTACAGATACAAATAAGCCCACTTATTTATAATTCGTTATTTACATAGAGAGGCATCCCAAACAATGTAAATATGGAAATATAAACTTATGGTTCGGCGCTTTACAGTTTCTTTATTTAAATAAAAGGCATCCCAATCATTCAAATAAAGACATTGTAAACCATCCTACTTAAGAATTTCTGATTTAACACTCGTACTAATCCACAAAATAATCCAGGCGCGGATTTTCCAGAAATACAGGAAAAGTATTTCACATGCTTCTATAAAGATGCGAGTAGGATATTTAAGAATGGTTGGTATAGTACTCGAAATAGTTGGTGAGTATATATATCCATATATTAGAGTGTTGGTGTAGCAAAACTATCTAGAAGTCACATGAGCATCTGGCGGATGGTAAGCACGGAGAGCGAAAGGCTATAAAATGTTTTGTTTGTAAAAGTAGTTATAGTTCGGACCTCATTTAGACCCGTTTCTCTATAATTGTAGCTCTGATACCAATCTGTAACACCCCCAATTTTGTGATATGCAACGGAATTTAAATTGGGTGTTATTTCATGGCACAACAGTTGAATAGTAGAAAACGATCACCAATTTGGTCGTTTTAAAAGATTTATCATTCGAATATCATAGTTCGCAAAATGAGGTCCCAGTGGTTCCAGAGTTTATTAAATAGGTTTTCGAATGATAATAAAGTTTATAGCCTTCAAAAGTATTCGTGCTCCTCCGTGCCATCCGTACTCATTATGGACCTGAGATAAATACATGCTAAAAGCGTCAACACAAAGGTTGGTGAGTTCATAGAGTTTGTAAGTAAAACTGTTGATTTCCAAAATCAAAGAGTTTGTGAGTAAATGTTGTTGATTTCCAAAATCAAAGAATTTGTGAGTTCATAGTAGTTGTAGATACATAGTTGATTATCAAATCAAAGAGTGAGTAATACCATAGTGTTTATAGTTAAACCAGTTGATTTGTCAAAAATCAAAGTGTGAGTGAATAGTTTAAAGTTAAAGCAGTTGATTATCAAATTCAAGTTGTGAGTGAATCCATAGAATTTGTATAAAATCAGTTGATTTTCAATAGTTTCCAAGTTTAGGTAATAATTGTAACAAATGCAATTATTAATAAAGTAAGCGGTGGGTTACAATATTATACATCCATAGTTGGTTTGTTATAAAATAATTGGTGGGTTAAGTTGTTATATACCCATAGTTCGTTTGTTTGCCCTAACCGGGTCAACACAAAATAGTTATTGTTTGCCAAGTAGTGATTTTCTGCTATATAGTGATAACAAGTTCAAGTTTAATAAAATAGTGGCAATATTGTATCATGACTACAGTATTGTTTTCTATTGCTCTAAGTCTCATGACACTCAACGCTTAACAGGCATCAAAATGATGTAAAGTATATAGGCCCTCGTGATGGGTATTTGCCAATAACCCATAAGTTTGTTCAAATAAAGTGCGCCTGGGTGGCTCATCCTAGCAGACCCAAACGGGGATTGTCAGTCCCAAATAGATCTATTCACAATTATTTACGTTCACTCGCAAGTGATTAAGGTTCATGATGTGAGGGACTTCGAACATGGCAATAAAGGTAAACTTAGGCAATAGTGGATCAGGTATAGCATACAGTTGAAAATCATTTGTGATCATGTTTATAGCAGGTATCTCTCCATGAGATATAAAAATGTATAAAGTGGATTTATAAACTCATAATAGTTTGCAGAGGTTTAAAAGTACTTTTATAATTAAAAGCAAGTATTACGTCTCAGTAATGAGCAGAGCGTTTCATCAATTAAGTACGTTGTTTAAAGTAATCCAGTAAAGTTTATATGTGAAGCGAACATGTATCGCCTTCAAAAGTAATTCAGAGTAGATAAAAGAGTAGTCTATGGAACTCACAGTAGTGTGTAAACAGTTAAGAGTTCTTATGAAAGTAAAAGCATTGTATTTGAGCATGTATCTCCCCCAAAAGTAGTTTAAAACGTATAAAAGTAGGGGCTACGAACTCACCTGATGCGATAGCAATAATGACGAAAGTGGATTTACTGAAATGTAAATTCAGTTGTGATTTCGGAAATAGCTTCACAAATGACCTGAATAATAGTAACGTTGGGAATTCGTTATAACACTAATAACGAATGTGATGAGAAAATCGTATAACGATTTGATGCGTGATGTGAGTGTGAATGGTTTAGGAGTCTTGGCGTTCAGGAATAATATTCTAACAATATTATTCAGAAGTCATAGGAGTTGTTGTCTCAAAATGAGTGGAACGAAATGTTGGTTCAAGGTTGTTATGTTCGTTAGGAAACGTAAACTTAGGTTTCATATTCGGGTTTGGAATAATCACAAAATGTGAAGGTAAATAAGAAAAGTCATTTCTTTGATTTAGAATATGTTATTGACTTAATCAGACCTTAATGTTTCATAAGAGTTACACTTTATACCCTAACGGTGTAGGTATTGCACTGTTAGTCCTTAGTTAACCAAAAGTTATATTTTTAACCTTGTACTTATCAAAAATGACATTTAAACACCTTGGGTTCCTAAATATTCCATTTCTATCCTTAAGTTATGGTTCTGACAGTTTTGGTACTTATTTATAAGTATCTACACTTTTAGTCCCTTAACTTTGGTTAAATGACAGTTTGTACCCTCAAGTTTCAAAATTGACAAAAACAGTCCCTGGGTATCTATTAGATCACAAAATCAGTCCTTGATTCAAAATCTGTTGCACCTTGGCAATATATACCCTTAAAATATTACTAGATGTCAATTTTTGGGCAACTTTAGATATTTATTTCGGCTTAGTGGCTTGATGGTTTTTCGATGTTCTTGATTCTAATTAAAGTCTACTGGGTGGTCTAAATATGGGTTCAAGTTGGAGGTCCTAAGGTTATACAACGAAGTCGCAATTTACTCTTGAAGTTGGGTGTTGAGTCGAGTGAAAAAAAGAAAGAAAAAATTAAGTTTCTAAGTCTACTTATTACAAGCGACTTGGGTGGATTTTCTAGACTGAATATCTTTTTCGATTCTAAATCATTTTCAATGATTCTTGGAGCAACTTAAAGTCAGCTGGGTGGTCTACAACGAGGTCGAAATCTGGAATTTTTGGTGGTCTTATGGGGTTCAAACTAGGTGCCTAAAGTCAGGGGTTCGCTGAGTACAAATCACATGAAATAACAAAAGTCTGGTAATTTGCGTCTTTTTGCAGTGAGATGGACCAAACTTTGAATCAAGTTTCCCGCTTCGTTTCTCAACCGTTTTACTTGATTCTTTTTGCTATGGGTAGCTAGCTGGGTCAACTTTGGGTAGGAAGAAGAATTGGAACTTTTGAAGGTCGTTTGGTAGTCGAATGATAGGCTAGAAGTTGGGTCTTTGAGGCTGTGCGACAGAGAACAAAAAGAAAGAAAAACTGTTTTTGCGTAGTTGCTTAGAAGTGATGTTTGATTTCTTTTAGAGGGTCAATATGGTGTTTTTGGTTCATCAAGTGGTCTATAGGGTGTGTGTGATGTGTGTCGCAAAAATATAACATGCTCGTAAAAAAATGGTATACGAAACTTACAAATGGTTCGAATAGAATATGGGTTTTGTTCGAGTAGAGTATGGCTGGGATTTACGCCTCTCTCCTTGCAACGATACTTGGTCACAACAAAGTCTCCATGGCTTGTCCAACACTTGCTTGGTCCTTGTTTAGCTTCTCTTCTCTTCGACAGAAACCAAAGGAACAATCAGAAAGGACTTTTGGAATGTTTAGAAGTGGAAAGTTTGTATGTGTGTATGTACGTATGAAATGGGAATGAAGTGAGGACTTATATAATCTAGTGAGTGCTCAAGTGGCTTGTATTATTTGAGGTGCTTGAATGAGTGTGATCACAGTGAGAGTGCATGCATGGTTATATAGGATCGTTGGGTTCGCGTATGTGGAGTTTAAGATGAATCTAGTGAGTTTCATTTGGAATTACTTCAAGTATATCATGTGTTTGTTGTGTTGTAGCGTGAGGAATAACGTGTAAGGAAGTTGAGTGTGACAGTGGAGGAGTGAATGATTGCAAGATTGGCATGATGGTTTCTTGTGGTTGCATTGGTCGGCAGTTAAGGCCAAAAAGGGTAGTGACAAATGAGTTCTTAGTGTTGGCTTTTGTTTGTTGTCCAGAAACTGATTCATGGGAATATCAAGGGTCGGCTTGGTTAGTAGTTCCCAAAGGTCTACATGAGGTGGAGTGTGTAAGAATTAGTAATTAGGTTTGTGTCATAGCAAGAGTACATGGTTGTTGGCTCTTGTCCTTTGCTTCTGTCGAGACCCAAGAGAGGAACAATTGAGTGGGTAAGACTTTTGGACAAGAGGGTGGTCCAAGGTGTGTGTGTGATTTCCTGATATTCGTATATATATATAAAATTACAAGTTGCAAGTGGGTTGGAGTTAGTTAATGTGTTTATGTGTTTGTTTTGTAATAGCGTGAGAATGAAGTATGAAAATAAGGTTGAGTGCGTCAGTGGTAAATGTCAATTGGCTTGAAAGTTTGCATGAACCATCCTTGTGCTACTTCGAACAAAAGAAAGAAACAAGTATGAAATCATGGGTTTTTGTCTTCTCTTGTTTGTCTAGAACTGATTTCACATGAAATATCAAAGGTTGGTTTGGTTTATAGCACGTGGGTGAAACTGATGAGATAAAAGGGTGCTTAGTATATTATGTGATTCGTCCTTGTATAGTTCGATTATTTCAAAGGGTTTAACACATTTTATACATGATCTAAAATAAATTTAGTGATTATTTGATGGTTTGTTTATTTGATAAAAACACTAACGAATTTTAGTCGTTAGTCAAAACGTGGGTTGGTTCGAGTTGGAAATTACATGAGATATTACTAAGTCAAAATGTGAAACTTGGATTGTGTTCACAATAGGTCGAGTACGTTGAGTTTCGATAGAATTTTAAACAAGTAAATGTTCGAGTTAAGATGTGACGTTTGTTTCACTTGATCCTTAGTTAGGTTAAGAATTGATTCGTGTGAAATAATAGCATGGTTGTTTGTTGCTATTTGTTATTAGGAGGTCAATTCCTTTTAAATCTTGGTTGATATTATTTGAGTACACAAGTTATCAAAATGATGGAAGAAGTTTTTAACACATTCGTCCCGTTTAGTAATACTGTTGAATAAAAGTAAAAATTTAGTCCGTAAAAATGGTTAATTAAATCGTGACGATAGATTATTCTTGTTAATTGTTTACAAATGACAGGGGAAATTTACGGGATGTTATAACTCTACTTCCCAAGCAAGAGGGAATCCCAAGAGGTTCATCCGAGAACATCGGAAAATTTTTGTACAACAAACTACTTCCAATATCAGAGCTTTCAAAGGGTGGATACTAATAGATGTCAGGAGAAATTTGACAATCAAATGAGATCGGAATATGTGCTTTCATAGCAACATTAATCTTAACAATTTAAGCGGTTGAGAGTCATTATGACAAAAGTAGGGTGAAGCAGATTGTTAAAAGTCACATTTCAGATATGGTAGTCTATGGTAGCTTTACGAAGAGCCATCCAATCCATAACCAAAAGACCTCAAGGTCAATTATCTCAAGGGTAAACAGATCCGTAGAACGAATACGGTTGTTAAACTAGACGGGTAGTTCATATATCAAGGTCAAGTACACAGTTCATCATTGTGTTGAGATAGATAAACGAACAGTTCAAGATGTTGGAATTTTGTTTAGCTTTTTAGCATAAGGGGCAGGTAGGGTGTGTATCATTGGTAATACGAACATCGTATAATCGTCAAAAGTGAGATGTATGGAATATTAGTTATCAGCATCATCATGCTCAGTTAACAATTCCGTACTGAGATAGTATTTACATCATATCCTTCCAAAGGAAACTGGTTGTCAGGCAAGATTCATCATTCAAAGGGAGGGAATAAAACTTCCTATATCCATGGTTAATAATCACCAGAGTTCTCAAAGGAGTAGTAATGGATTTTGCAGGACTGAGTAGTATCAGATGATACATTTATATCCAGTACGGTAATGAATTCATAGAATGTGTCAAACACATTAGGGTTAAATGACCTTCGGGATGGTCGGAAAGGTATCAAACTGTTTATCAAACAGATCAGAATTGGGGATCAAAATCAGGAGGTGAGACTTAAATGGTGCAAGGTATCCATGTAGTTCTCGAGGAATTCCAAACTTACTTGGTTACTAAGCTTAAGTTGCAAAACTTTCTAGCTAAAGGCAAAGGCACGAATCAGAGTGATGCGGAAGCAATGCTACTTACATAGATGTCCTAGTCTACCCATTCCTCACCGGTAATAACTTAAGTTCCAATGGTGAAATCCTAAAGCAAATTCTCAAAGGTTGTCTTATGAGCGCCTACAGTGGAAACTTAATGGTCCAAACTTCACAGGTCAAGGGTAAATGTATTACAAGTCGCAGCCTGTCTCTCTGATACCATAATTGTAACACCCCAACCCGATAAGGGTAGAAGTATTACGTTATGGTGACATATCAAAGCAAACACAAGCATAAGGCTTAAATAATACAAATGAAATTCAAAGGTTACAAAGGGAAAATCTGAAACTACAAGGTTACAAATGAGAATAATAACAAAATACTAAGTCTGAAATGCAAATCTCTTCTAGTCATCTCTAAATCCAGGATAGTAATCTAAGTATAGCCTTCTAAGCTCAAAGCACTCCACTCATAACCCAGCTTCCAACTAAAACCTGCCGCAGGAAAAGAAATGCGGCTGAGCTTAAAAAGCCCAATGAACAGATATATATAACGTAACATAATGGTAAATAAGCATAAGCAACGAAGGAATAAGAATACGAAACAAAAAGCATAATCATGAAGGTGAACTAAGAATCAAGAGTGCATGAGAACTGAATAAAAAAATGAATCAAGGAATGAAATAAAAAAAATGAAAAGGTTCATATAAGGATGTGCCATAAGAACTCCGTACAATATCTATCAAATCATACTAAAACAATACAAGTATACGAAGAGGGGAGACCTCTAAGTAAATAAAAGTAAAAATGTGAGAAGGAGTGCAAGGCACACACCACCTGGTCACCATAATCACATAAAACATAAAACCTATGATGCATCCTTACGCTCCCTAACATAAGTATGTATGTCAGTACTAGACTAAGCACACACACGCATTAATGGCCAATAGTGATCACAATATAATACATAAACATAAGGGGGAACGCCGTAGATCTATCACACCTCTACGAGAGTGTCATGCCTAGGGTGCCATCCAAGACATGGTCATGGTACCTCCACAACTAGGTAAGCTCAGGCACAGATCTATCATAGCATACAACAATAACAAACTAGCATGGCAAAAGAAACAAGATAGTAACTCAAATAGCATGGCAAAACATAAGCATGACATAGCAGAGACATTTAAAATAAATGTCAGAGTGAAACAATATGAATAACAATCATACAATGAATGTCATGAGTCAAATGAGGGAATCATATCAGGCATAGGATCTCAAAGGTTCAAAATCAAGGTTCGAAATCAAATGGTTCATAGCAAGGTTCACTTCAAAGGTTTCTATCAAATGTTCATTTAAAGAAATCTTTTAATAATGGTTTTCATAAAGTAGTCTTTAAAAGTAATTTTCATAAAAGTTAGTAAAATTTCATATAAAAGTGGTATCGCATCTTTCATAAACATCATTTTAAGATTAGTTTTTCTCAAAACATTTCCATGATAAAAATTAAGAAAGGTTTTCACATCCAGTTACAAAATCAAATGAACCTTCTAAGCATCAAGTGATTCGAATACTTATGTCATAGGGTCATAATGACGAATGTCAAATGGATCATGAAGAACGAATCAAGTATAAGGGAACATAGCAATGACTAAGGGAATCCTAATGAATCAAGATCAAGAAGGTCATGAGAATGAAAACACCCTTACTGAGAAAGGGTAGAATATTTGTACCTTAGACCGCAAGTGAAAACATAACAGAAACGTAAAGATCGGAAGCAAACTCCTTCTTCAGCGAATCTACATGAATTCAAGATCGTCTTATTATTTAAAAACCATTTCATAAGTTATTACTGATTCCTCACTTGTGGTTGAGCATATTAATATATTAAGGTTTTTCCTTCTATTTTTAGAAACTTTCCGTTTTTAGTAACTTTCCAAATTTAGTGAGACCCGAAACGACTATGATTTTTCCCTCTTATTAACCCCACATACGACCCACATTTACACTCTTTAACTTTTTATATTACACAGTTATGCATGTTTGCTATATTAAATTGACACCAACATGTCTTTAACCAACCCAAAACCAGTACCTTAATCTATTTTAAATCAGATAGGTATACATGTTTGTGGACAGTTTAGACCTCTCAATAATCCATGCAACAACACACCACTCACACAGTATACGCATGAGTTAACACATTCTTTAATTGGGTTTTAGATGACACACAAAAACAGCCCATAAGATTGGCACACAATTCCATACGCAAAACACAAAATGACGCCACACACACCACTTAACGAGTACAAGTATCACCCAAATCCCCAGATGATATGTCCTTAAGTCAACATTTATAGCCATGCACGTTCCATCTTTATTACTTATGTTAAATTCCAAGTTTTTTGTTCGTATAAGAAGGATCATATTAGAATCTTAAAATACCAGATCATATGAGTATAACACCAGTAGATTCGAAAGACCCAAGATAGAAACAAATTTTGACTTACAATATCCAGTTTCACGATTCATGTGACGTCCATTTCATACGTATACTATCATTTCATGTAGCCTTTATATATGTTCTTCATATACTTATATTTATCTCAAGCATCATCGTGTTGTGGTTTATATCAGGTTTTAGACCACTTATTCAAGAGCTTATTAGGGTGAAACGACCAGGTTTAAAGCGTGACAAAATAACCAGATTCTTACAGCCAAAACAGACGACAACCATAGGTTTTAGATCCTATATTAAGGATGTTTAAATGACCAGACATATAAGTGTTTGAAACAGATGTTAATCGATTACTTAGTGTTTGCTTCATGCTGGGTTTATGGGTCGATAAACGTTGTTAAGTTCACGACACCGGAAAGACATAAAGGTCGGCCTATAAGGGCTGCATGATGATACACATAACATATTAATCCAGGGTTCGATTTATATGTTTAAAACAGATTACTTGTAATACATATGTCTATACGTACAATCATATTATTAACCAAAACAAGATTTTAGACGTCATGAATTATGCGTTTATTATTGTCATGCGCATTTAGTCGAACAAAGAGAATATCAAGATGAAGCTAGGTTACCTTTGGAACATATGAAAGGAACGATCAAGAACTAACAAGGTATAACGATCGATTAGCCCACGAACACTCTCCCTACGATAAAGCTTCTTCAACGATTCTTCAAGATGGATCGGTTTTGTGTTTAGTCTGTGTGGGTGTTTTTGTTTTCTCAGTCTCGTACCAAAGTGGGGAAAAGAAGGTGATATATGCGTTCTAATAAAAGGTTTGGAAAAGGGTCAACCAAAAAAAAGAGCCGTGAATTGAGGAGAAGATTGAGGGAGAAATGAGGTTAATTTCATAGTGATTATCCGGATTTGGTGTGGGAATTATTCAGTGATTTATTAGTTAATTTACTTGCCATACTTACAATGTAATTGTGTACAAATTTATAAATGAAAATAGGACCTCTTGTGACTTGTATGGTCGGGTGATAAACCTTAGTAAATATTAAGTTGTGTCGATATTAAGTGTACTTAGGTTAGGGTCGTCATATTTCTTTTATTTATTCATGTGTTCATGTAAAATTCAATTTAGAGGGGTAATTTAGGGATTTCAACCGAATGGAAAATGGGGGTTTTACAGAACTTGTCTTTTTGCTAAAGCTACTGAAACACTAAACTGGCTTTGGCATAAGAGACTCTCCCATCTGAATTTCAAAAACATAAACAATCTTGTCAAACAAAACAAGGTCCTTGGCTTACCATCACTTGTGTTTTCAAAGGATAAACCCTGTTCTGCCTGTGAAAAAGGTAAACATCATAGAGCATCCTTTAAAACCAAACAAAACTTCTCCATCAATAGTTGTCTTCATCTTCTCCATATAGATCTTTTTGGACCTGTCAGTCCAATGCTGTAACACCCCGAAAATCAAATCAGTGGAAGCATACAATTTGTGGGGTGTTATTCGATAGTTGTCACAACACAAGGTACAAAGAACGGTTTTACTTAAACCATTTTAGAAGAAATTTCATAATTTAAAACATCCAAATTACATCATTTAAAATAGTGCTGAAAATAAAGTTTCATAATAGGGTTTAGAGTGGTCCCAAATAGTTTTCTGAGTCTTCTATGACAATGCCATGCCCTTCGCCAAGCTCCTCCAAAAGTAAGATATGCAGCGGAAAAGATCTAACACCTGAGATAAACATGCTAAAAGTCAACACAAAGGTTGAGTGAATTCATAGGTTTAAATAAAGTAGTAGTTGATCACAATATATAAAGTTTCCTAGAAAACGGGCTACGTTGTTATATGCTCGAAAGTTCAAATATTACCACTGCACTAAGCTCATGACACTCAAAGCGTTAACCTGCACCAGTAATCCTGGCGTAAGTCGACAGTAACCGCGGAATTTCATAATCATAATAGTTGCCCCCAAAGTAGGTATCTTGCCAAATACATAGGTAACTCAATTATAGCACATCACATGCTGACCGACCTTAGTCAACATGGCGGGATGGTCAAATCCTATAGGCCTATAAACTATAATCGCGCTCACCCGCAGGTGATTAATGGTTCTTGATCGAGGGACTTGCTTTTGGCAAGGGTGATACTTAGTGCTTATCAGATGTTTCGCAAAGTAGCTACCAGAAAAGTATAAATGTTGTTCCAGTTCAAATAAAGTTTTAGAAAGCAGAAAGCATAGTTTTCAGTTCAATGTATAGTTTCAAACAATTGTGATCATATTCAAAACAGTAGCGTGTATCTTACCCCAAGTAGTTTATAAAACAGTTTAAGCAAATAAAAGGTGGGGCTATTAACTCACCTCAGTACGCAGCAATGCAAGACTGTAACACCCCCGTTTTTCGATATACGCAGCGGAATATAAGTTTGGGGTGCTACTTCATGGTTCACAGTCATGAGTATAGAAAATGACTCGAAAAGAGACGTTTTAAATGAAATTGTTATCATTCATTTACTTAAATCAGAGTACATAATATAGGTCCCAGCGGGAAGTTTAGACATATGTTATAAAAGATACAATATTCTTTGAATGATAACAAAATGGACACTCTTTTTATTAGAAGAAAGTCCACAGCCACTCCGTGTCGAATCATACTTCTAGTTACCTGAGATAAACATGCTTAAAAAGTTAACACAAAGGTTGAGTGAATTCATAGTGTTTTCAGTTATAATCAATTTTGAACATAAGCTACGTAAAACGTAAATCAGTATATCGCAGTTCGTTATATATTGCACTAAGTCTCATGAACTTAAACGTTAAGGGGTGTGTGTGTGGTGATATCATAAAATGATATAAGTAATGGTGTATTTGGCTATCAATCCGTCTAGTCACAAAGACTATCCGTCCGGCTAACACAAATAAGGTGTCTTAGGCAATATTAATCAGAATAACATACAGAAAAATACTTATGTTCGGTTTAATAGCATGTATCTCCCCACAAGTTTGGAAAAACGTATAAATAAATAGTGGGACTATGAACTCACCTGAGCAGTCTGGATGGAAAATAATTGGAATAAAGTTGATAAACGTCTCCGGACACGAAACCTGGGTTGTTATGCCAATATTTAGTAATCATTTTCAGATGATTATAGTTCTTTTGTTCGTTTCGTTTCGTTGTTTGGTTGTTGTTTAAATATTGGATCGAGACAACATGAAGTCTCTTCAAAAATAAGATTTTATCTTATTATTCTTTCTTATGTTTTTTGTTCGTTCGTTTGTTATATCTTTCGTTTGTTAATGATATCCTATGTTCGTTGGTTCGTCGTTGAAATAAACGTATTTCGTTAATATTAGTTTGGAAAATAAAAATAGAAATGATAAAAATAATGGTTATGAAAAGTTATACTTTAATCCCTAAGGTTTGGTCAAATGATAGTTTATACCCTGAACTTTCAGATAATGACAATTTTTACCCTCGAGTTTTAAAAATAACACTTTCTACCCTTTTTATTTGGGTATTGTCAAAAATAACCCTTAATAATAAATATTTACAAAATCAGCCTAAATAAACTCTTAAAAATAACGCATGAAATTATTGATAACGCTAGAGTTTTGGACTCGAAAAACTTAACGATAACTAAATCATTTTACAAACTTTCACTTCCTATAAAAAGTTAGCCATGTCGACTTTGGACATGCCAAGTTTCGTAATTCGTAAAATTTAATTGATGGTCGAAAACTATGGCTAAAGTCGATCGAACAAGATGGATTTTAAAAATCTGGAAAATAAGTTTTAGAAACTAGCGATGGACCATATTTTGAGACTCAATAACTTTTAAACCCTTAGATCATTTTACATGCTTTTTCTTCCTAAAATAACTTTGCTAGCTCAACTTTAATGGAGCAAAACATTAGAATTTTTAGAGTTCATATGGGTGTCGAAAACTAGGTTCAAAGTTAGGCTACTGGTCGAACAACACAAAAAACAAATATCTGGAAATTTTAGTTTCTCTTCCTAGCGATATATAGCAAACTTTGGGCTTAAATAATTTTTGACTCGATTGATCATTTCAATTGATTCTTTTCCCTAAAATCAGTTTGCTATGTGAACTTGATGTATACCAAAAATAAGATTTTATGGGGATCGTTTGGGTGTCAGTTTATAGCTCAAAAGTTGGAAGGTTGGGACGACATCAACTAAAAAGTAAATAATTGGTAAGTACTTTCTAGCTTTTAGCGATATGAGTAGATTTTTAAAACTCCATAACTTAATGAAAACTTAACCTTTTTCCATGATTCTTGTTTCTAAATTTTGTTTGCTGGGTAGACTTTATTCATGCTAAAAATTAGAGTTTATGGTGGTCTCTAGTTCATTGATTTATAGGTCAAAAGTTAGGCTTCTGGGGTTATTTTCTGATCGACAGAAACACAGGAAAACAAACCCGATTGGGTTTTTGACTTTTAATATTTTTTAGCTAAGTTTTTAAGTAGAGTATGATAATATTATGTATATGTTAACATGTTTTATTAGTTCTTGATTGTTTCTTACAAAATGTATGCACATAGTGTGCGTTTGTTTTACTGATTCAAACAGAAAGTATGAAAAGAAAAGAAAACTTAACATTTTTGATTATGTTTGTATTTGATGTTTATGTTTTAATGTTTTTAAAGATAAATAACGTAAATAAACTGAATTTAAAAGGGTTAGTAGAACTTACTTAGGGTTTTGATCGAATAGGGTTTATGAGATGGAATAGGATTGTTTCTTGAACACTAGTTGCTCTTTCCTCTTCTTCTAAGCTTCCTATGATTTATCTAATTTCTGTATGAGTTACAGAAATAATTGTTTTGGTTTGGTTAGACTGTTTTGTGGTTTTGGTCGAATTGGAGAATGAAGGAAATGGGATTTTGATAGTGATATTTATAGAAGGAGGATGTGTAGGGTTTTCTAAATATTTGTGATAGATGTGGATTTGGGTGATGTGGCTTTATTTGGTTGGAGGACAAGTGTGAGGAGGGGGAAATGAGATGTGGCCTATTGAATGGGAGATGATGTGTTCAACTTCTAGTGGTTATATGTGGATGGAGGAGGGGGGTTGGCGTTTAGGGTTTTTGAAAGAATGATGTGGTTGTTTCTTCTCCATACAAGTAACTATCATAGTGAGGTGGAGGAGGGGGAAAGTATTTGGTGTAGGTGTTATTTAGAAGCAAGTCTAGTTAGGTTTTTAAGTTAGAATTCGACCCAGGTTGTGGGAAAAGGATTTCGAATGAGCTTTGAGATGTTGTACATTGAGCTTTAGTGGGTTGTATTGAGGATTTAAGGAAAGATAAATCTTAGTTAGTTTATGTATTTAATTGGTTAGAAAATATTTAAGGTTATATATATATATATATATATATATATATATATATATATATATATATATATATATATAAGGTTATATATATATGTATAAATCGATTTGTGTAAAAATAAATAGGTAACCGAATTGTGCTTATAGAAATTGTATTATATGCTTAATAGAGTTGTACCATAATTTGTGATGTGAGAAAAATATAGTTTTAATAGTTTATTAATTTATATAAATTATTTGTTAACTTTTATTAAGTTTAATAGTAAATAAATATGATTTTTGGTTCTTGTGCATTAAGCACTTGTACCTTGGGTTTAAAGACTTGTAAAAATATTTAGTGGGTTTAGAAAATATAATTTATAAGAATTATGCATGTATGGTTTGTAAATCATGCTTTAAAATAAATATAAATAGAGTTTTATTAAAGATTTTGTAGATAAATGGTTTTATGCATAAAGGACTTGTACTCTAGCTTATATGACTTGTAAAATTAATATTTTCTAAAAATATTATATAAATAAATTAGGGTTTGTGGAATGAATACATAAAATCACAGTTATGTGAAAATAAGGTTTTATAGGGAACTAAAATAGAATTAGGGTTTTTGTAGTTTTGGTAACTTGTACATTAGCTTAGATGTGTTGTACTTTTATGTTCTAGGGTTTAGCTGTTCATATTTGGTGTTGTGATGAATTTTAGGGTTTCCTAGAAACTCTATCTAAATAGTGAATGTTTTGTTGGTATGTTCGTTAAGGAATTATCGTAAAATGATAAATGGTATTTTGTAATGTTTTCATATAGATATGTTTATAGAATAAACATTAGGTTCGTTAGGTTGGGTTGCGTAGGAGCACGTTTATCGAGGATGTGAGTTATGTCACGTAAGATAGGAGATACAATCAAATAATAAAAAAAAATTTATACGTAGAAAAGGCTAAATATTCTGAGTGCTAGCTTATCTTAAAGTGGGATTTTCACAGTGGTTACAAAGACCCCACAACATCACATCTGGCATCAAGTAGTAAGGCATGACGATATCAAAAGTAGAGCACAAAGGCATCAAAAGTACAAGCATAACGGTACTGGATCGGCACAACCTGACAAGTAACATGTTTCAGAAATAATACTCAAGTAATTTATGAAGTAGCGTTCGTTGAATACTTGTGTTATTATAAAAGGTTTAGTTTTCAATGGCGTTTGAAAGAAAAGGAAAGTTTAAGACTCGTGTGGATATTTTAGGAAAGGAAAATAGCGAAAGTCGGCGAATACGAACGAATATTCAAGAATATGAGAGAAGAAAGAAAGGAAATATGAAAAGAATAGAGAATTACTGACGAGAAAAGAGGACATAAAACAAATAAACAAACAAGCAAACAACAATAGGTAGTTTCGGTATTTAACCATTTTTCCCAAAATAGTTGATAAAATGTCAAATCATCGATGGTTTGAAAATGTTTTTAGAATGTCGGTAAAAGATTAAGTTTTAAAAAATATTTAATGAAATTTTGGCATGATGCGCTCGTTTATAAGACGTTTCCAAGTCATATGACTCATTTGAATAATTCAATTATCGTCAAGTTTTATAATTTATTATATATAATTGAACATACTATTCACGTGAATATTAGTTGTTTAGTTTTATCGACCGTTTTGTATAGTTCGGGTCTAGATAGGTTAAGCTCTTATGAGTCTAACGTATCCTTCCGTCTCGTGTACCAAAGGGTCCATAATAGTCCAATCAACTAATACCGTAAATCCAATACGTCCAATCCTTGTCCACAATGTTACATCATTACAATATTATTCAAGTCCAAATCGATATATATTAAGCATCTCATATGTTGCAATTTTATCCCTTATCGCTTTTAAATAATCCGAAACTCTCATAGCGATAACAAACGAATAAATAAATAACTAAACGTCTAACCTAAATTATCACGACTTGACAATCAAACAAATGAAATAAAACAATAAAATAAATAATGACCGACTAAATATCACGACTCGACAAAAATGAATAAGAACTAACGACAAGTAATAACAACGACTCGACGAGAGTAAATAAATGAACAACGACGAGTAATTTAAACTTGGTCGTGACTCGCCACGAGTCACGGCTCGACTAAATCCAAGCCGTTGAGGCTCTCGGCCGCAACTATACTCAACACAAACACAACCAATCCCACACTATCTAATCATACTCTAACTCTATATCCTATATTAAAATAAAATAAAAATTATTTAAATTAGGGTTTTGAATATATTAAAGGAAAATAAGAAATAAGGCGCGTGGGGATGGCTGTGGTGGGAGCCAAACACTCAAACTTTCAAGAAATAAATAAAAACAACCGATCTATTGATTCGGCTAATAAAAACACTCGCCAGAAATTTTTTCCGGTGGCCAGAATTTGGCCGGCAGTGGTGGTTGCCGAACGGTAGGGAAACGCCGACGAGGAAGAGAGAGAGTGTGTGAGTAGTGAATGATTAAAATGTCAATTTATGGGGTATTTATATTTTTGATGAGGGACTAAAAGTGTAAATTTGAAAATGTGGGGTGTGAAATTAAACTATGGGGCGGGGGGGACCATTCTTGTCATTTTGGCTAATCTTTTGCAATAAACACTGCGGGACCCATTTGACATACCAACCGGACTCAAAAATTAAGGAAACTTGCTCCATTGTTCACAAAATAAAATTTCCAACGAAAACGAGTATGAATATGTGATATTTTCAAGAATTAATATTTTTGGCAATTACGATACGTTTTGTGCTTTCTAGGTGGTGCCGGCTCGATAAGGGAATAACGCTCAAGTTAAACAAGATATTCATAGTTTTTCAAACCCACCCAAGTTCAAAGAATTTAAAAGCTAGAAAAAATGAGAAGCAAGTGTTTTGGCTCGTAAAATTGGTTTAGGAAATTTACCGGGTGTTACAGCACATACATCATATTTGAAAATCCGTCCCGGATTTCAGTTTAACTTATCAATTCCGGTTTCGAAGAGGTTTAAAAGCTAAGGAAAAATCAAAATGATTGTTTTGGCTCGTAAATCATGTTTAAGAACTTTGTCGGTTGTTACATCACATACCCCTAAAAAGGAATCGCGTCCTCGCGATTTAGTTCAAGTTACCCGGCGGAACGGTGTTATTGAAATGGTGGTGGTACTAGTAACATATTCGGGTCTCTCCGGACTGTTCTAAGGGTCTCTTCTTGCCTGTGGAAGAGTACTTAAGTGGTCCGCCATAAGTTGTCTCCCTTCTGGTGAGTTGGTGAAGTGCAATAATCCCTGAAGTAAGTTTAATATGGGGAAACAGTTTAAATCTTAACTACGCGGTGTTTCACAATTTTGCTAGTGCGATCTCTTCTTAAATTCTCTCGGTCTTAACCCAACATATGGTCTACATCCTAGTGGCACAAAATTTCAGCTTGATACATGCAAGGTGATGAAAATGGCGGGGTGACTGATCTTCAAGATTTGTTTCGAAATTGCGTGTTTTCCTCCTCAGTGGGTTGGATGAAATTTTGTTTGAAACTTTGTTTAGGTAAACATTTGTACTAATTTGACCAAAATAACTTCCCAAGTGTTACAAATTTCTTTGTTGAGAAATTGCGGTTACGTAAGGTGATACAGTTTCAAAAGATCTTAAAAATTCCTGTAAAACGGGTTTTTGATCATGGTATGGACAAGAAAATGTTCATAAATTTGTCATTTGACATCCCTTAATAATAGTTTGATAAAGTTTGACCAAAAAGATTTAATCCTCAAAATGGGTATTTCAGGAAAATAGCATTACGAGTTCAAAGTTGTTATAAAAGTATTTCAAGAAACGTCCTTAAAAGTAAGAATATCAAGGAAGGAGGGGTAATCGAGCATGCACATCCACCTATGTCTCTAAATATCCAAAGGAAGAATCTAGTTGCCAATGTTGGAGCGAGGTTCAATGTTCAATACCAGGCGAAGCTCATAGGTGTAAGTATTCCAACTTGTTTAGCGGTACTAAAAGGTATCTTGATCTAAAACGGTTACACTAGTGATCTGAGAGGCCTGAATCAGCTCAATATTATGTTGAGGAAAGTCCTTTATGTTTTCAAGGTGAGGTCAGGTACCAATAGTCGCTAGGTAAGCTAAGATCTCTTGGCGTCCTAGTGTTGTAGTCGCATCTCATAGAAGAAAGTTAGAGTTTTGCAATGAAGCGGGTTGCATAAAAGGAAGGTTTTCGAGTCTGTGTTGTCTAGAATTCCTAGAGGGTACCATTTCTTAAGAGTGATGGTGTATTGACAACCTAGTTCAACGCGTGCACTTGTTAATCAGGGAGTCTAATCTTATGGGGCGAATGAGGTGATATGGTAACTTATTCAGTGATGAAATGGTTTCAAGGTTTGGTAGGTTGCAATCTATAATCTCAGGCATAAGTGTGGGATCCACTTCTAAGGTTTGGTTTATTTTCAAAGTGAAAGACTGTTTATTCTGTTTATGCAATAATAGTATGAAAACACTTTTCATGGAAGTAAATGGTTCACATAGTGATGGTGAAATATTTTATAAAATAATTTGTAGAACAGTTTATAGAGTGATAGAGAACGATTCATCATTTATAAAATAACAAATTCAGAGTTAAATTTGTGATATGTTAGAAAGATAAAGATCGGGTTACACAATAACTTGTGTGATGATTTGTAAAACAATGCATAGAGTAATAAGAAAATCATTTATTATCTGTAAATATTAGCAAAGCTGTAGTTTACTTAGTGATTTAGCAGCAAAATAGTTCGTCGGGTGACAGTAAATTAGCTTTGTAAAGTAATGGCGAGATAATTTGTAAGATAATAATAACACAAAATTTTTTTTTTGGGTAGGATATAGTAATAAAACATTTTGTAAAATGGCCGCAAAAGGGTCGGTAAAATAGTTGAAAATGATTTGTGTGAATGTGTGCATAGTGGTAATAACAATGGAAAGTGAAATGATGTAGTAAGTGGTTTGGTTACTTATAGGAAAGCTTTATTAGATAATTGCTAAGATAGCGAATTAAAAAGTGAAATAATGTGATGATAAGTATGTTATAGTGGATAGTAATGACATAGTTGCATTTGACACTTTGATTAAATAATAGTGAAAATATGGAACGTAATTGAAATATGATGGTTCGTAAAAGTTGAAATAAAACTGTATTGTTTAAGTGTGTAATTGACCAAAATGAGATAAGTGAAAATATGAGAGTAAAAATGCGGTAAGTTACGAATGTAAGTGAGAATGAGATAAGCATGTATGGAGTTAAAGTAACGTTTTGAAATTATTTTCATCGCGGCTAATATGCCCCCTTAGAAGTGATTATTAAAACGAAAGTGTTTGAAGGGTAAAATATGTTTAAGATGCGTAAAAAGAGCAACGAATGTTAATGAGTGTGCTATAGCTGACGACCTGTGGGTTATGGACCCACGGTTAAGGTGTAAAGTTTTAATGTGGAAAGAGTTTAGCAGACAAAAGAGGTAGAAATAAAAGAATTGAAAATGACTAATGAAGATTTATAGATGCTAGTTATAGTGAAAAGTGTAACCACATAGAGAGTGTATAAATATAATAAGTAGGTTTCATATACCCTATGTTATTAAAAATGTAGGTGTACTAGAGTGGTTGGTAAAAAGTAAATAGATTGGGCCCAGGGTTAAAGTGTAGAAGTGTGAAACGGTTAATGATCCTTTGGGATAAACGGTTAATGATCCATAGTTTGTACAAAACCCTAACCAACAAAATTCGGATTATCTAAATCAGTATCAGCTTCGAAATACGAACACTAGGGCGAACCTCTATCATGGTCAATACAAGTAACTTCACTTACAAACTTAAGGGTTAAGTTTCCTCATGAATTCTATTATCTCGTTTGCAGTTTCCAAGGTACAACTAAACCATTAAGGTGTTCATTCCAATCGACATATTACTTCCTAAGGCATCCAACAATGTCATCCAACTCGTCGGCTTTTAATGCGGTGTACTCGAGTTTTCTCACAAATTGAGGGGCAGGGGAAAAACGTGATAAGTGACCTAGTGGTCTAAGGTAATACTAGAGTAGTAATGTCTTCAATAATGGCTTTCGAATAGTATTCCTGAATAATGTTTCCAAAATAATACTTTCAAAATAGCGTGTCTCAAAATGGTGTGTCCTAACTAGTGTATCCGAAACAGCTCCTAAAACATTATACCAATGTGTCACGTCTTCAAGGTAGTGTAACTAGAGTTGACCGTCCAAAATAGTATTCGAAATGGAATGTTAGAATGGCTATGTCTAAATAGTGCTCACAGAATAACGTATCCAAAATAGTCTTTCCCGAAATAACGTTTTCAAAATAACGTATCAGTATATTCATATATCTTGTAAATAAATAGTGTATCTCGAAAGGGTGTGTTCAAAACAGTTCCCAAAATTAGTACATCAATATAATACGTCTTTTAAAATAGCGAAAACCAATGTTGACCGTACCAGATAGTTTTAAAACTGTATGTTGAAATAACGTACCTAAAATAACGCATACAAAAATAGTTTTTCCGGAAATATCGTTTTCAAAATATCATATCGATTTATATATATTTCGTAAAATACGTATCGCAGTTCATTATTTTATAAAGGGGTATTAAGGTAGACTACTGGTATTCCCGAGGGATAAGTGAAAGGTTAGGTGTCTTTTCCCAAAATAGGGGCTCGGGTTGCTACATAAGTACCTAAAGCTTCTGTTGGGTTACAAATTGACCTATTGCAGGTTTTCTAGGTCTTGCCAAAGATTCATTGGTTACTTCGTTGTTTACTTCCATCAAGAGGTTCATCCTGCAAGTGCTATATAAGAGTCATTCTTAGACGAGTAGTGATCTACTCGGTTCATCCATTAATTGTAAGGTTTGGGGTAGCGGTGACCGTAACATAACCGAAAACAAAACAAGGCTGAAGAAGCAAAATCAAATCCACAACAAGACTCAAAAATCAAGAATTTAAGCAATCCAAGTTCAAATAAAGCCAAAACCAAGTAATAAACTCAAAATGTGCTTATTATGATATCGGACGAGTTAAAATAAACAGTTCGAATTCAAAATGGCGACCAATCGGGTCTCACCTGACCCGGTGCGAACGTAATCAGACGGCGACGAACAATTATTCCATATAAGCGGAGAGATATAGCAGTGCCAGAAGTATTACAGTTAATGAGGTGTTGTGATGCCAGTGTGTCGTGTGTGGGGGTAAACCTTCGACATATTCGGTGCTCGTGCACATATGCAAAACTTTTACCATTCCCAAATTTAAAAATAGAAAGTCAGCCCGAAACATAATCCTATTATAACTACCCCCAGTATCGCAAAATTCATTTATGAGACATAGGTGATTAGGCCATGTCCCCACTATCCTTGGTTGATTATAGGTGATCAGTCTACTCTCAACCGAGAATCAATGAATTTTGGGATACTCAGTTTAGTTTTTTTAGTACTATGTTCCTTACTTTAGAATCGTTTTAAAAAAACCACAAAAAGTGTCCAAACTCGAAATCAAATAATGCAGTTACGCAAGGAAATAGCGTAACTCCACGACAGGTTCGGTGCATCGATGTAAGTATATGAAAATACTTACAGTGAACAGTGAAAATGAGGTGGAATATAAACCATCTAGTAGCAAGACATACATCTTATCAATGCAACATTTAATAACTCAACAAATATGCTATGAAACAGAATTACCAATGAGGCATCGACTTGGCAGGCAGGCACGTGTCGGTCATAGGATTTAAGTTTTCATAAAAATAGTTATAGTCTGGGTTTTTGAAAATCCCTTTTCCCGAAAATACCCAGCTCTCTATAACCTGTGGCTCTGATACCATCTGTAACACCCCGAAAATCGGATCAACAGAAGCATACAAGTTGTGGGGTGTTATTCGATAGTTGTCACAACACAAGGTACAAAGAATAGTTTTACTTAAACCATTTTCGAAGAAATTTCATAATTTAAAACATCCAAATTACATCATTTAAAATAGTGCTGAAAATAAAGTTTCATAATAAGGTTTAGAGTGGTCCCAAATAGTTTTCTGAGTCTTCTATGACCATGCCATGCCCTTCGCCAAGCTCTGCCAAAAGTAAGATATGCTGCGGAAAAGATCTAACACCTGAGATAAACATGCTAAAAGTCAACACAAAGGTTGAGTGAATTCATAGGTTTAAATAAAGTAGTAGTTGATCACAATATATAAATTTTCCAAGAAAACGGGCTACGTTGTTATACGCCCGAAAGTTTAAATATTACCACTGCACTAAGCTCATGACACTCAAAGCGTTAACCGGCACCAGTAATCCTGGCGTAAGTCGACATTAACCGCGGAATTTCATAATCATAATAGTTGCCCCCAAAGTAGGTATCTTGCCAAATACCTAGGTAACTCAATTATAGTACATCACATGCTGACCGACCTTAGTCAACATGGCGGGATGGTCAAATCCTATAGGCCTATAAACTATAATCGCGCTCACCCGTAGGTGATTAATGGTTCATGATCGAGGGACTTGCTTTGGCAAGGGCGATACTTAGTGATTATCAGATGTTTCGCAAAGTAGCTACCAGAAAAGTATAAATGTTGTTCTAGTGCAAATAAAGTTTTAGAAAGAAGAAAGCATAGTTTTCAGTTCAATGTATAGTTTTCAAACAATTGTGATCATATTCAAAACAGTAGCATGTATCTCACCCCAAGTAGTTTATAAAACAATTTAAGCAAATAAAAGGTGGGGCTATGAACTCACCTCAGTATGCAGCAATGCAAGAAAACACAACATCACATCTGGCATCAAGTAGTAAGGCATGACGATATCAAAAGTAGAGCACAAAGGCATCAAAAGTACAAGCATAACAGTACTGGATCGGCACAACCTAACAAGTAACATGTTTTAGAAATAATACTCAAGTAATTTATGAAGTAGCATTCGTTGAATACTTGTGTTATTATAAAAGGTTTAGTTTTCAATGGCGTTTGAAAGAAAAGGAAAGTCTAAGACTCGTGTGGATATTTTAGGAAAGGAAAATAGCGAAAGTCGGCGAATACGAACGAATACTCAAGAATATGAGAGAAGAAAGTAAGGAAATACGAAAAGAATAGAGAATTACTGACGAGAAAAGAGGACATAAAACAAATAAACAAACAAGCAAACAACAATAGGTAGTTTCGGTATTTACCCATTTTTCCCAAAATAGTTGATAAAATGTCAAATCATCGAAGGTTTGAAAATGTTTTTAGAATCTCGGTAAAAGATTAAATTTTATAAAAGATTTAATGAAATTTTGGCATGATGCACTCGTTTATAAGACATTTCTAAGTCATATGACTCATTTGAATAATTCAATTATCGTCAAGTTTTATAAGTTATTATATATAATTGAACATACTATTCACATGAATATTAGTTGTTTAGTTTTATCGACCGTTTTGTATAGTTCGGGTCCAGATAGGTTAAGCTCTTATGAGTCAAACGTATCCTTCCGTCTCGTGTACCAAAGGGTCCATAATAGTCCAATCAACTAATACCGTAAATCCAATACGTCCAATCCTTGTCCACAATGTTACATCATTACAATATTATTCAAGTCCAAATCGATATATATTAAGCATCTCATATGTTGCAATTTTATCCCTTATCGCTTTGAAATATTCCGAAACTCTCATATCGATAACAAACGAATAAATTGTTGGGAATTAAATATTCTGAAGATTAAGTATCGGGAAATTCTCTTAAGTGATTAATTCTGGTTGCAGTTGTGTTAAATATGGTTGGTACCTGGTTAAGTCTGCTACCTGGTTAAGTCTGGTCTTTGAATATTAAGTCTGGTTGTTAAGTCTAGTGATTAATTCTGGTGAGTACCAAAAATTAAGTCTGCTCTTCTTATGTTAAGTCTGCTTGCTGGATGGATAAGTATACGAAGATATTTTGTACTAAAGTCAAGAATATACGGTAGAATAATATCTTTGGACAAAGTGATTAGTAACAAGTTGTGTACATAGATACATGTTGTATCTAAGTTACTGACACACATAAGATAAGCTAGCAAGTGTTCGACAAGACTTAACAATATTGTAAAGATCCTTCTTGAACTATAAAAGAAAGATCTTAGACTAGATATATGTGTGACTTATCAAGTGCTTAAAATTATAACTCTTTAGAACATAGAACAAACACAACAATATCATAAGTCATAGAAACATAAGATTCAAGGTTTTGTAACCCTAGTGATAGTGGAGACCACTCGTATTATCTTGAATAATATTGAATCGTTTGGTGTTAACATTGCATGTTCATTGTTCGTTACTAAAGCATAACTATTCCATTTCCATAACCAAAATAACCTTCTAAGTGTGATTAAGTAGATTCCGCATACTTAATCATATTAACTCAATATATCACATACACAAAGCAACAAAGGTTTAACCACCTTATAGTGTATTGATCAACCTCTCATAAATAAATAAATAACTAAATTTCTAACCTAAATTATCACGACACGACAATCAAATAAATGAAATAAAACAATAAAATAAATAATGACCAACTAAATATCACGACTCGACAAAAATGAATAAGAAATAACGACAAGTAATAACAACGACTCGACGAGAGTAAATAAATGAACAACGACGAGTAATTTAAACTTGGCCGTGACTCGCCACGAGTCACGGCTCGACTCAATCCAAGCCGTTGAGGCTCTCGGCCGCAACTATACTCAACACAAACACAACCAATTCCACACTATCTAATCCTACTCTAACTCGATATCCTATATTAAAATATAAATTCCCATTCGACACATATAATCCCAAGCAGCAAAACAATTTCAAATCGTCAACCTCAAACTCGACAATACTAACTAATCCTATCGCTAAACTTATATTGTCTCTATATTAAAATCTCAAACCGTCGCAAACAAATCCGATACTGCAAACATAATTATCCCAACGCAAATCCAAACCAAATACAAACATCAAAACAACTAATCCTAAATTATTCTCAACTCGCCGTGAGTCACGGCTCGGCTATGTGCCGGCTGTCGTAACAGGAACCAACCAAACGGACCTCAAACAATAACAAATTTCAATAAAACAATAACAATAATAAAGGAGAGAAAATGAAAATAATAAAATCAGTAATCACACCGAGTCAACCGAGTTGACTCGGTGGTTGACTGAGTCAACGCCGAGAGGGGGAGGGTTTCCACACGAGGGTTTTTATACAACTTTTATCACCATTTTTATTAATAAAAACATATTTATTTTTCGGATTAAATAGAATAAATAAATAAAATAAAATAAAAATTATTTAAATTAGGGTTTTGAATATATTAAAGGAAAATAAGAAATAAGGCGCGTGGGGATGGTTGTGGTGGGAGCCAAACGCTCAAACTTTTAAGAAATAAATAAAAACAGCCGATCTATTGATTCGGCTAATAAAAACACTCGCCGGAAATTTTTTTCGGTGGCCGGAATTTGGCCGGCAGTGGTGGTGGCCGGACGGTAGGGAAACGCCGGCGAGGAAGAGAGAGAGAGAAGAGTGAGAGAGTGCGAGTAGTGAATGATTAAAATATTAATTTAGGGGGTATTTATATTTTTGATGAGGGACTAAAAGTGTAAATTTGAAAATGAGGGGTGTGAAATTAAACTATGGGGCGGGTGGGACCATTTTTGTCATTTTGGCTAATCTTTTGCAATAAACACTGCGGGACCCATTTGACATACCAACCGGACTCGAAAATTAACGAAACTTGCGCCATTGTTCACGAAATAATTTATCCAACGAAAACAAGTATGAATATGTGATATTTTCAAGAATTAATATTTTTGGCAATTACGATACGTTTTGTGTTTTCTAGGTGGTGCCGGCTCGATAAGGGAATAACGCTCGCGTTAAACAAGATATTCATAGTTTTTCAAACCCACCCAAGTTCAAAGTAGTTCAAAAGCTAAAGAAAATGAGAAGCAAGTGTTTTGGCTCGTAAAATAGGTTTAGGAAATTTACCGGGTGTTACAAATGTCCATTCACCATGAGAAGTTTACTCTGGTCATAGTGGATGAATACTCAAGATACAATTGGGTTTACTTCTTGACCAAAAAGAGTTAGGCAGCTGAAACAATCATGTCCTTTGTCAGGAACATTGAAAACCAAAATGACATAAAGTCAAACAAATTAGGACTGACAATAGGACTGAATTCAAAAATCATGATCTTGAGTGTTTCTGTGATGAGAAAGGAATTTCTCAAAACTTCTCTTCTCCTTACACACCTGAACAAAATGGTGTTGCTGAAAGGAAGAATAGAACAATCATTGAGGTTGCTAGGACAATGCTAAATGGATCAGTACTATCCAAACATTTTTGGACTGAAGCAGTTAAGACTGCCTGTTATACTCAAAACAGATCCATCATTGTCAAGAGACATAGCAAAACTCCTTATGAGTTATTCAAAGGAAGAATCCCTGACATCAGCTATTTTCATGTCTTTGGGTGCCCTGTGTTTATTCATAATCACAAGGATCACTTAGGGAAATTTGATGCAAAAGCTGATGATGGATACTTTCTAGGATACTCTCTTGTCTCTAAAGCCTTCAGGGTGTTCAATACAAGGAGACAACAAACTGAGGAAACATTTCATGTCACCTTTGATGAGAGTACTAAAGCCATCAGATTCTCAAACACCTCAGTGGAAGAGATAGAAATTGATGACTCGTCAAGATACCCTCCTGATGAATATCATCCTGATAGTAATCCTTCCACTCAATATCAAGCAGATGCTGATATATCCTATTACATTGTCCCACATAACCTCCCTTATCCAACCATCACTGAGTTTGTTGAAGCACAAACATGTACTGGTGAAATCAATCAGTCTGAACAAATTGTTCAGGAACCAATCAATCTCAGTGATCAACTTGGTCAGTCAGAAACTTAAGATCCTGATATTCTTCAAGTCTCTGCACCCGAACCTACACCACCATCCAATCAGGCCTCTAAAAGTTCAAATCAATATCCAAGACCTCAAGACAGTTGGACTAGGTCTAAAGATATAGAACTTGTCAACATAATTAGAGAGCCTACTGAAGGAATGCTTACCAGAAGCATGGCTGCCAAACTTAAGGCTGCCTCAGCCAATGAATGTCTATTTGTGGACTTCATCTCCAATATTGAACCTAAGAGTGTCAAAGAAGCACTAAAACATCCTAGTTGGATTCAGGCTATGCATGATGAACATGAACAATTTGACAGAAACAAGGTAATGACCTTGGTCAAATGTCCTCAGGATGTTTCCATCATTGGCATGAAATGGGTATTCAAGAATAAAACTGATGAGAATGGCATAGCCATTAAGAACAAAGCAAGACTTGTTGCCAAAGGTTATAATCAACAAGAGGGGATTGACTTTGAAGAAACATTTGCACCAGTTGCTAGAATGGAAGCCAGCAGGATCTTCCTTGAATATGCAACCTACATGAACTTCAAAGTATATCAAATGGATGTAAAAAGTGCATTCCTCAATGGAACACTGAAAGAAGAAGTTTATGTTCAACCAGTGTTTTGAAAGGCTCGAGGCGCACTAAGGCGCAAAAGGGGTCAAAGAGCCTCGAGGCGAGGTGCACTCCAAGGCGCGGGATTCATGAATACGAGGCGCACTAAATAAATTAAGTTTTTTATAACATATATGACCATTTATGTAGCTTAAATAATACAAAATAACATTAAAATACTTAATACATGACACATATTGTCGTTATAAAGATTAAAATGGACCAGTTGTCACCTCTCAAACGGATCAACTCTTTGGCTCGATGACCTATATAGAGATTAAAATTCATATCAGACTAAATATGCTTGTTTCCTACACTTGCAGACTTACATTTAACAAAGCTCACAATTTAACTCAAAATATCAAGCAAGCAACGTATTTATACTTAAGTCATAATGCCACATTTTCATGATAAAATGTAATAAAGAAAAATAGTTAATTAAACAAAGTAATTTCTTAAAGAAAATTTCAATCAATAAAATAAACATAAAATCAGTTCAAATTTACAAACCATACAAATACTCACCCTATGACTTAAAAGGCCCATGTATATAACTTATAAGGCCCATATATCTTATCTTAATATTTTGAAAAAAAGCCTAAAAACCTGTTACATCTTCGAGGCGCACCGAGGCGCAAAAAGCGCACCAAGGCGCAAAAGCCCCAAGGCGCGCGCTTTTTTTGGGATTCATGCATGTCGTGAGCCTCGATCCAAAAAAAGCCCCAAGGCTAGAACCTCGTGCGCCTTAGCGCCTAGGCGCGCCTTAGGCGCAATTTTCACAACTTTGTGTTCAAAAACCTCCTGGATTTGAAAGCAGTGAGTTTCCTGACTATGTCTGCAAGCTTGAAAAAGGCCTTTATGGACTGAAACAAGATCCTAGGGCATGGTATGAAACTCTTTCAGCCTTTCTCATCCAAAAAAAATTTGTCAGAGGAAAGATAGACAAAACCCTGTTTATCTATAGGACAAAAGAAGATATTATTCTTGTTCAAGTGTATGTGGATGATATCATATTTGGCTCAACAAATTAAAAACTTTGCAAACAGTTTGAAAAATTGATGAAAAAGAAATTTGAAATGAGTATGATGGGAGAACTCACTTACTTCCTTGGGGTACAAATCAAGCAAACTGACAAAGGAACCTCCATCAGTCAAAAAAAGTACACTAGAAGCCTACTGAAAAAATATGAGCTCAGTGATTGTGCATCAGTGAAAACTCCAATGGTTCCCCCAAACAATCTAGGTCCTGACCCTGACAGGAAACCAATAAATCAAACTCTATTTAGAGGCATGATTGGGTCACTGATGTACCTACTTGCATCAAGGCCTGAAATCCAATTTTCAGTCTGTTTATGTGCCAGATATCAGTCTGACCCAAGAGAATCACATCTCACAGCTGTAAAAAGGATCATCAGGTACCTGAAAGGTACTCCAAATCTTGGATTGTACTACCCTAAATGTTCAAGTTTTGATCTCAAAGGGTACTCAGACTCTGACTATGCAGGCTGCAACATGGATAAGAAAAGTACTTCAGGCTCCTGCCAATTCCTTGGTGGTAAACTAGTCTGTTGGAGTGCTAAGAAACAAAAATCAGTATCCATGTCCTCAGCTGAGGCTGAATATGTTGCAGCAGCCAGTTGTTGTGCAAATATGCTATGGATGAAAAGTCAACTCAGTGACTATGACATCCATTACAAGATGGTACCCATCTTCTTTGACAACACAAGTGCCATTGCTATCTCAAACAATCCTGTTCTTCATCAGAGAACCAAGCATATTGATATCAGATATCATTTCATCAGGGACCATGTTATGAAAGGTGACATTGAATTACACTTCATCCCTACTGAATATCAGCTAGCTGATATATTCACCAAACCATTGGATGAACCAACTTTCACGAGACTGAAAGCTAAATTGGGGATGTTGGATATTGAAAATCAGTCCACTAACTAAACCTATCCAACTAAGTGTAAATAATGGTAACCATTGGTCCCTGACTCAACAAATCTCTCAGTAAATGAGCATCTGATGTCTTATTGAATAACCTTCCCTAAACACCCTCACACTGAATGAAAAGTCATTCAGGGGCCTCAAGATATCAACAAATGACATTCAATGCAAAACTAAATGCTCTAAGTACTTAGTTAGTAAATGTCCGAGGTTGGTAACTGGGCACATATTTAATATAGGAATATATGTTCTTTTACCTTCTGGCATCCACATCATCACCACATATCCCACTTGGCATTTAATGCCACTCCTCACAAGTAATATCCTTTGATATTATATGTGGTGACGTCACCCTGCAAAATGCACTTTTTGCAGAACGTCGCAACTGTTCACCTTGACAGTTGCGCAAAACCCGGGAAGTGGATTGGTGGCATTTAATGCGGATATCAAACGGTTATACAAAATAGTTTTCAAACTTTTTAATGAAATTCGCAAAATTGCATAAAACACCCCTCTCTCATCTTCCCTATAAATACCCCCACAAATATTAACACACACACGCTTTGGAAATATTAATCAAACTCTAGCAATTTCTCTCAAAACGTATTTGTGTTTTTCATCTCATAACCAGACCCTTTCTTCAAAATCAAAACATTTCTCTTAAAATGGCTACCTCTAGGGCTTATACCTACGCTCCAAATGTGGAATTCCAATTGGAAAGCATAGACATGACCAAAAACAATGTCGTAGGGAACTTTGCCTATTCGAAAAATTTTCCTGCTTAAAAGTGTTAGTGCAAATATTATGATATTTAAACTAAACGGTTTCTTCGATTTTAATAATGACAAACATGTAACATGTAATGCATAATGTAAAATGCAAAAGTTACTTGTAAACACAAATCATCAACGCATACTTACATCAACATCTCTCAACGTATCAAGTATGCCTCAACAGAGTCGTAGATTTTCATCCCGACGTAAATCACTCAAGGTATGAACAAACAAATTTAAACTTGACGGATGATCAAAGAAATAAATTTTTTGTTTTAAACTTCACATTTTTAATGTGACAAAACATTTTTTCAAAATTATATTTTACAAATTATTTTTGAATTAAAAAGAAATGTTTTATGTTGAAAAATAAGTTTAAAAATCCCAACAGCTATTTTCCCGCCAAAACAGCTCCAAATAAACCTTCCCTACTAAAAACAAAAAGAGGAGCATTTTTGTTTGGGACAGTACCACTAAATTTAACGGCACCGTCTGACAATTAGTGGTACCGTCTAAACCTTAGTGGTACCGTCCGTATGTAACGGCTAGTTTTTTCTTTGCCTATAAATAGTGGACCATTTTACACTTCCAACTTGATTTTTCCAGTTAGTTTTCTCTGGTCTAATCCCTTCTTATTTAGATCACTTTCTTTGATCATTTAAAGAGTCTTAGTTTGTTTAAGAGTGATCCTTTCATCCAACCAAGAGATCACCTTCATTCCTCTTCTAGTGCAAGAGAAGAACACATAGTATCACAAAGATACAAAGTGTTATAATGTTAGTCTAGTGCACTCGTAACATTTGTTACGCGCTTGTTGTATCTTGCTATACATCAAGTTGTGTATCATCTTGTTTAGTTAGTTTGCGTGGATCATTGTGATCTTGTAGAGATCGGGGAGATCTTGTGTAGCTTGTGTTGTTATCGGGTAGATCGGGTAGATCGTGAGTAGATCGGATGGATCGTGAGTAGATTGGGTAGATCGAGTGTAGATCATGTGGATCTTGTAGCTTGTGTGATATGTGAGGATTGGGTAGATCGTGGGTGAGATTGGTACTAGCTAGATTTGTACTCGACATTTAGCTTAATGTCGAGAAATAATGTAAGCGACGTGGTTTATGTGTTTAGGCCTTAAAACACAAGGTTTGTTATGTTGGGCCATAAAACATAGCGGGTTTGGTTGCACCCGAAGAAGAACTCGACATCTAGCTTAGTGTCGGAAAATATTGTAACCGACGTTGTATGGTTTTCTCCGCCAAGAATGGAGCTTGTTGATTAGTTAAGTAACTCTCGAGTTAGGTACTCGGGGAGTGGAGTAGGGCGAAGAGGAGCTTCGTGACCGAACCACTCTAAATCATCGTGTCCGGTTTGCTCCTTCTTTACTTATCTCTTTACTTTTATTTGAGTCTTTATCACTTTATATTTATATTTGCATTGCATTTATGTTTGTGTGGTTTGTTGCTTATATTATGTTGATTATGTTTGTGTCATGGTTTGATTGTGTTTGTATTGTAGTTTACTTTATACCATCTCTAGATGTTGTATGATCATTGTTGACACTTTTCATATTACGTCACACTTGATCGGGTGTTTAATACAAAACGTTTTTAAGTTTTTAAATGGAAACGTATTCCCCCCCCTCTACCGTTTCCAAAATTGGTACCAGAGCCACGTCGCTCAAATTTTTAAAACAAATGGTTTTCAAAATTGGGTACGATCCATGTATCAAAGTACCCATGAAGGTGATAAAATATGAAAAGTATTTAGTTGCTTAATATTTACAAGTTTTGTTGTTAAGTATACTTTGTCATACTAGCTTGAATGTTTTCTTAAACAAATAAAAGAATAGAGTTTATAAGTATCCGGTCATGTCTTTTGAACGAGTCGTAAAGTGATGCGGTTTTGAAAGGAGCGTTTGGGACAACTCTTTGTTTTATAGTAAATATATGTTTGTAAATATTTTTCTTGGTCCTAAACATGGAAATGTTACTTAACATATTCTACATGTTCGATATCTAGTTTACTAAGTTTTACATCTCTTCGTTATGTCAAAACAGAAATTCAGTCTGAGACAAAACTGCAATAATAGTGGACGGTACCACTAAATATAGGACGGTACCGTTGTATTTAATGGTACCGTGGGGTATTTAAAGGTACCGTGCATCTGTCTGTCTGTTTTCAGAATTGGGTCATTTTCATAAATTCGTATAAAATCAACTGTAAGTCCATAGGAGTCATGCCCTCTATCGTTTTAAACGTAATTGAGTCTATTTTCATTTAAAAATATCTTTATGAATTGTTTCTAAATGAAAATATATTAGAGCCCTTGATTTGAAACAAAAGATTTTTTTTTTGTTATGCCGTTTGCGCAAATTTTTGGCCAAAATGAAAAAGGGCGTTTCAGCTTTTGAACATTGTTGTATTTTCAAAGTGACTTGGTAAAAATATTTGAAATGGGGAGGAAACCAATTCATTTAAAAGAAAATAAATAAAGTCAAGCTAGGTATACATTGTTATACTTAATACACAAAATGATGATAAGTATTTTTGTGTGTTATGCTAAATGGTTATTTGTTTTTCTTTGTGTCCTAGTATTGTTAGTTAATATTTTTTTGAGTGCATATAGTTATCTTTAGTTGAGCAAATTATATCTATAATCACAAGCGTTTTACATGCCTTGTTGCTATGTGTTGGCTATTAGTTTTTCGGTTTATGCGTCAATAGGTCTTAGACTAGACTTCTTGCACAAAGTTGCTTAATTGATTTTGCATTGCATATAGGCATAGACTAGTTTTCTTGCATATGTGTTTTCGACATCTTGCAAGTTTTAAGATGCTTTAGTAACCTTCTTAGAAATGGAAACTAAGTTGGTTGATCATGTGCGTCGAAAGATATTGTTTTACACAATTATTTTTTCAAAGGTTCAAGTGTAATAAATATATCACCTTAAAATATTTAACACTTTCATTAAATCCATAACATGATCTCTAAAACATTACATCCTTTTGTCTTGCTTGACCATTGGTTGTCTAAACAAGATAAAATATCATATTAATACATTAGTATTTAAGTAAAAGAAAATGTATTAAACTTGCATTGATCTAACACACACACAAAATACTTTAAACATTTAGTATTTTACGTATGTTGTATAAAAATGGTTAAGATAATTATTTTTATACTCACGATATGTCGAAAACTAAGAATATTATATTTAATAATATAAATAGTTTTTCGCAAATAAAAGTAAATGACAATATCAAAGTAGTAAGTTAATATGTCATTAACCTCACACATACAACTAGTATTAGAATAAATTTAACACATTCCTTAAATTTTTATTTTCTTTTTAAAAGGAGTGATCGTGAGGGTCAAGAAAGATTTTGAGTACATATCAATTCATTATTCAAATTATGATTGATATCATCATCGAATCTAATTGACAAAGTCTTCGAGTATGGATATGAAATTGGAGTCATTATTTGTCTAGCTTCAAGATAACATCAAAATATAACGAAATATATTATCTTGAATCTACATACTCAATCACACTCGGTTTTTATGAAAATAATGACTTCCTCTTAAGATGAAAATAATATGCATCGGATCATAACTCACACTTGTGTTGAAGATGCCATATTGAGTCTTCTTGTCCAATGGTTGTGTTCCAAACATTAAACTAATATGTTTAAAAGATGCATAAAATACACGACTAAGCAGGATTAACAACTTGGATGTTTCATCCGAAATATACAAGTAATTTACATTGCAATGCAATTAGTAAATGTGTCATTTCCGAAAAACCAAACACGAGCAAACAAACAACATATGTAAACTTTGCTCATGAACGACTCAACACTCAAAATCACATGTCAAGTAAAAGTGTCACACATAATATGTTATTAACTATTATGTACGTCATCAATCTTCGAGAAAATCACATGTATTTCTCTTATCAAAAGATTGACATTGACAAAGGATAATTTATATCATATGCATCTCATTTCCTTTGTAACATGAATGGTTGTGTTACAAGAGAATACATTGCATCTTGTTACTACATGTGTCATTGCATAAACAAGTAAAATTGATCATACACTAAAATACTTGTTTTACTAAGCATTCGTAAGAGTGATAAGTTTCCTCTTAGAAAAGCATATTTGTTGAAATATACAATATGTCTCATTTCAATCATACATCATATAATACTCACAAGATCTATTGAGGTAAGTAACCTTTACTAGATTCTTTTCTCAAGATATGCAAAGGAGCATTCTTGAAACACTCTCGATGTAGTAGATTCTACATTGTATCACATTAGAGCATCTCTTGGTTCTAGAAAACCAAATCATGTGAAAATAACATGTAACAACTCAACAAACAAAGATGTGATCCAAGAGATCATCAAATGCATCATCTCCACCAAATAACCTCTAAATCTCAAACACAATATTAAAACATTTTGCTTGCCTTTGTTAGGAATTGTGTAAGACATGTCATCTTCTTAACCGACTTTCAAAATATGGTCAGTTAAGTCACATTAGGCCATTTATTAGCGAAATAAGCTAATATCATCTTTGCGATACTTCGATAGGCAAATATAGGAATTTAAATTTTTCTAACATGAGAATGACTACTGGAGAACCTATCGCACTAAAAATTCAATTTGACCTAACGGTTGAATTGCTTCCAGGAGAGAAGTTGGGTTCGTGGTATAACCTGTAAAAATGGTCGTATTTAGCCTGAATTGAGCACCACTAGTGATAATCTCATACTCATTCTCTAACTTGAAAATTTTTCATTCCTACATTTGACTAAAGATAGTTTACATCGGTGAACTTTATCTCCCGTTAGGATTTTATTTTGAACAAGTAGTAATTAGGATCCTCGTTAGCGAACCTAGATTACTTGCATCCCACATATGTGTTTCAAAATGATAACATGTTCTCTTAAGATATGATTGAATGTCTTCATGATCTTAAATGCTAAATGATTATCATGTTTTGCATGATGTTTGCATTTATTCCTTATGTGCATTTTACATGATTTGCTTATAAATTTTGCACCCACACTATGTCCTTTTAACACATAATGAATTAGGTATGCCTATCACTATGAACTCTTAGACGTCATATAGTCATACACTAGTGTCAAAACCTATAAGTTAAAGTAGTCGCGAAATTGTCCTAATTCCTTGGTCATCATTTCACTTTCTTCCAAGTAATTCACCCTTTGTCATGGGAAGGTTAGATACAAACCTAGTAAAACTCGGAGTAGGTTTGACAACTTAAATATTTCATCCGAAATATTCAAGTAAGTTTAACTTGCGATCGCAATTGTTAAATGTCATTTCTGAAACATCATATTCAAGCCTTTTAACAACATATGTTAAAACGCTCATCCAAAAGCTAAAAGCTAACATCAACCTTCGGGTGACAAAGGACTCACGAGTTACTATATAAGTGATTATTAGTTCCTTTCTTCCTCGTGTGAATATACACTTCTTAAAATCCCAAACCCTGCTGCGAATCAGCACCATAGGCCTTGCTTTACGCCTTTCAAAACCTCGTGAAACACTCGCGTGTGAAGCACATCGAAATTCGTAAATTAGCCAAACCTCTCAAACGCGAACCATTCAACTATCTATGTCTAGGTCTAGGAATGATGGAACACTTTCCGTGAATTTCACAATTCCCATGTGTTCAAATACGTTCTTTAAATCCCTCCTATGACTACTTGAATATTTCACTGGAAATATTGAAGTTATCTCTAATGTCTCATCTCATGACTTTTTAAATATTTCACTAGAAATATTAAGTTATCCTTCACATCCCTCTTATGACTACTTGAATATTTCACTGAAAATATTGAAGTCATCTTTCATGTCTCGTCTCATGACTTTTTAAATATTTCACTGGAAATATTAAGTCATCCTTCACATCCCTCTTATGACTACTTGAATATTTCACTGGAAATATTGAAGTCATTTCTTATGTCTCGTCTCATAACTTTTTAAATATTTCACTGAAAACATTAAGTCATCCTTCAAATCGCTCTTATGACTACTTGAATATTTCACTGGAAATATTGAAGTCATCTCTTATGTCTCGTCTCATGACTTTTTAAATATTTCACTGGAAATATTAAGTCTTAAATATTTCACTCGAAATATTAAGTCATCCTTCACATCGCTCTAATGACTACCTATGTATTTCCCCGGAAATATAAAAGTCATCTCTTCTCGTCTAGTCTCGTTCATCTCGTAAAAAGAATTTATTAGGTATAAATTATCTCCTCGTGTCAAAAAGTCTCACTAAATCAGCGAGATTTATTCATAAAATCTTCTTAAATTCCAATGACAACTTAAATATTTCATCCGAAATATCTAAAGTATATTTAATTTGCGAAATGCAATTAAATTTCATCTCTCGTTCTCGATCAACATTCATCGAATCTAGTTGGATTCATTCATTAAAGAATTTATTTAGTATAAATTCCTTTAATCTAAAGTCCAGAAAAATCACAACATGTGTGAAATTTCTTTGTCAAAAATCAAATTCTGGGTCAAAACTGACCTCAGCAGGTCACGGTACCCTTAAATAGGGGACGGTACCGCTTAAATTAACGTTACCTTCGGACCGTTGTCTCCTGAGACAGTTTATTTTGTTTTCAATTCTCCCAGTTTCAAAAGCACTATCAAAACCCATTCGATATAGTCTTGAACCAGAAACGTCTCCTATCGGAATAGATTCTGCCTATCTTCTTATTCCTTAGCTTTTTCCCCTTTCACTTCCGCATGGTACTAAACACACCATATGTTTGGTTACTTCCGTATCCATTATCTTCTCAACTTATCTACACTTTTCAACCTGCGTTCTACAGTACCAATGCTTCCGCATCACACTCATCTTCCACACACTTCAAACGAAGAACCGCTAGGATAAGTTGAGATAACGCTTCTTCATCAACATAGATAACCCCACGAGAACCTTATCACTAACCCCACAACCTTGAAGATTCTATCTTCTTAACCCTTAGCACATTTCCACGTAATCACATGCCTCATCATATGAATGTTCTATGAATATTCACAATGATTGAGAAGAGCTACGTGACTTCAAAGGTGAAGTTTATTGTATGCTATCCACCACTTGTCATGACGTTACTAAGCTCATCACTTCCGTCAACGTTTATTTTCTTCTTTATTTTTTTTCTTTTTCCAACACATCTTGTCCGGATGGTCATCGATTAAGAGGGAGCGAAAACACACTGATGTAGTTTTTCACCAAACACTCTCAAGAACACACAAATGTGGTTCTTATTCCCTAGAATTCTCTACTAAAACACTCACCTCTTAAGTACCCACTACTTAGCAAAACCTCAGTCACAAAACCACAATCGGTTCTAACTTCCTAACCTCTACTCTTTGTGACCACCTAGATATTTGTTCTATACAAACACTTTTAACCCTCACATCAAACCTCACATTAATATCATTTATCATCACACTCAACCTTTACAACTAAACTTCACTCTTGACAGTGATATTTAGTTTGAGAACCTTCAACCCATCAATCATTACACTCAAACCTCACAACTATCCTTCACTCTTGATAGTGATAGTTAGTTCAATAACCTTCAATTCTCACAATCATTATACCCAATGTGTATAAACTACACAATCACACAAAATCCTTCATACACCAAATCATCTCTAACTCACAACTAGTATCATCCAAAACTAGAATTCTAGAACTTCGTTACCTCAACCCTGTTATGACCACATGCACACTTTCTTCTTCTCCTTTGAAATATATCATGCATCTCATTGTCAGTGCAAATGATATATTAATCTAAACCGTCTTTTCCCACCTTTTCTCAAAGGTCAAATCCAACACTTCCCATCTTATGGAATCATTTCCATTTGCATCTAGGTGCGTATCGTTCTCATTTTAACTTTTCTTTGAAGTATATCTTCTGTCGAGTCTATATTGTGACATGATTCGTCATAATAATGTTGACATATATCTACCTCACTTAGAGTATATCTTATCAACAAACTATCCTTAACACGAATCATCTTAGGTAGATGATTATGTTGTTCAAAATGTTTGTTAGAAATCACCTTTCCAATGACAACTTGGAAGAAGTCATTTTGTGTGTCAGTCAATGAACAAATCTCGTTCTTGTTAGTATGATTTATTGAACAATTACACCTTAGGTTGTCGGTCAAGTTCTGACTCTCTAGTCTCATTGAATTGCATTACGCATTCACATCTTTGTGTCGCTCAACTTTCTTGAGCTTTCGTCTTGGTTTTTATCCTTTTGGCACACTTTCATCACGTGTCTAACTTCTTGCATACTTTGATATTCTCATTAAACTCATTTTTTTTAGCTACTTTTTAACATAGTTTAACCCTTGCATGTCTTGCTATGAGTATTCTATCCCTATAATGTTGCTCCTATTCTTTTATATATTATGTTGCACGAAGCTAACCCTTGATGTAGGAAAAGCCTTCGTAAGAATTTGATCCATGGATTCGCTAGAAACAAAGGTAAAAATAGAAGGGAATACAATTACCATAGGGGAGAATTGAGCTAGGGGGAGCTCGGGGGTATTTGAATACATAGCATGGAGTCGTCTTCACAAGTGGTGATAGAAGACTTCACTGGGATGATGCAAGCTCGCATTTCTGGGGAGAAAGAAAGTAGTGCAATAAGGGGGTGTATGGAGTGAATTCAAGGGAGAGCTCGAGGCAACTACCTTTTTGCTTCGACAAAAGGGGGAGAAGGGAGTGTAAACAGGTAACTTTTACATTTTACTGTGTGTTACGGTTTACATATTTGTCATCATCAAAAAGGGGGAGATTGTTAGTGCAAATATTATGATATTTAAACTAAACGGTTTCTTCGGTTTTAATAATGACAAACATGTAACATGTAATGCGTAACTTAAAATGCGCAAGTTACTTGTAAACACAAATCATCAACGCATACTTACATCAAAATCTCTCAACGTATCAAGTATGCCTCAACAGAGTCGTAGATTTTTATCCCGACGTAAATCACTCAATGTATGAACAAAAAAATTTTAACTTGACGGATGATCAAACAAATAAATTTTTTGTTCTAAACTTCACATTTTTAATGTGACAAAATACTTTTTCAAAAATACATTTTACAAATTATTTTTGAATTAAAAAGAAATATGTTATTTTGAAAAATAATTTTAAAAATCCCAACAGCTATTTCCCCCACCCCCCCCCCCAACAGCTCCAAACATCCACAAATAAACCTTCCCTACTAAAAACAAAAAGAGGAGCGTTTTTGTCTGGGATGGTACCACTAAATTTAACGGTACCGTCTGACAATTAGTGGTACCGTCTGAACTTTAGTGGTACCGTCCGTACGTAACGGCTAGTTTTTTCTTTGCCTATAAATAGTGGAACATTTTACACTTCCAACTTGATTTTTCCAGTTAGTTTTCTCTGGTCGAATCCCTTCTTATTTAGATCACTTTCTTTGATCATTTAGAGAGTCTTAGTTTGTTTAAGAGTGATCCATTCATCCAACCAAGGGATCACCTTCATTCCTCTTCTAGTGCAAGAGAAGAACACATAGTATCACAAAGATACAAAGTGTTATAGTGTTAGTCTAGTGCACTCGTAACATTTGTTACGCGCTTGTTGTATCTTGCTATACATCAAGTTGTCTATCATCTTGTTTAGTTAGTTTGCGTGGATCATTGTGATCTTGTAGAGATCGGGGAGATCTTGTGTATCTTGTGTTGTTATCGGGTAGATTGGGTAGATCGTAAGTAGATCGCATGGATCGTGAGTAGATCGGGTAGATCGAGTGTAGATCATGTGGATCTTGTAGCTTGTGTGATATGTGAGGATCGGGTAGACCGTGAGTGAGATTAGTACTAGCTAGATTAGTACTCGACATTTAGCTTAATGTCGGAAAATAATGTAAGCGACGTGGTTTATGTGTTTAGGCCTTAAAACACAAGGTTTGTTATGTTGGGCCATAAAACATAACGGGTTTGGTTGCACCCGAAGAAGAACTCGACATCTAGCTTAGTGTCGTAAAATATTGTAACCGACGTTGTATGGTTTTATCCGCCAAGAAGGGAGCTTGTTGATTAGTGAAGTAACTCTCGAGTTGGGTACTCGGTGTAACACCCCCAAAATGTGGTATAGCGGAAGCATTCGGGTCCTGGGGTGCTACGAGTACAATACCATAATTTAAATTTAAAGAAACTGTACATTAATACAACATTGTTTTAGCCAACAACGGCATTTGAAACATAAAAGTTTGTTTCCAAAAGATAACATTTTATTTCATCCAACTAAACATGATAGATGAAGACTCCTTAGTGTTAATGTCTTCATAAAATACACTTACTGGCGATCACCTGAAATGCATGAGAAAACGGGTCAACTATGAAAATAGTGGGTGAGTATACAGGTTTTGTTCAAATGAAGTCCAAGGTTTTTGAAAAAGGTCCACATGGTAGAGGTAGTGTCAAACCATTCGGTTACGCAACCATTTCATAGAAAATTTTATGTCTTATAGTCAAACATACATGTTTATCAGGTTCACAATAAAAATACCATGTACATAATAAATAACGACTGCTCCGAACAAGGGAGACTTTGCACTGCTCCGAACATGGGAGACTTTATGTCACTCCACCACCTAGGCGAGAATTATTGTCACTCACCGACATGGCGAGAATTATTGTCAAGAATGCTCCGAACATGGGAGACTTGGCATTTAGTACGTACGGCACATAAAGTTCAAAACAAGTCATAATCTCAAAATAATGACCTAAGGTTCAAAGTCAATTTCAAAGAGTTCAGATAAAATATAAGTTCAAATAAAAATTTAACTCATGCATTCCACCCCAAACAAGTAAAGTGGTAAAAAGGGGGCTGTGAATACTCACCTCGGCATATAGCAGTCAGATAATACAATAGTTCAGATAAAGTTCAGCACCAACACGCGACCTAGATTAGTAAGGTTTGTTTTAGTTCACAGTTCAAATTCAAGAATTTCAATTGTTTTAAAGAGTTCATGTTGGTGTTGCTGGTGTGGCTGCATTTAAGTTAAAACCATGTTTTTAACATTTGTAGTTATTGGCTCATCGGAGTGTACAAACGTACAAAAGAATAGGAATAGTGATTCTTTGAATTGACAAAGATCGGAAAACTACGCACGAAGGATAATAACTATTGAATGTCGACGTGAACGACATATAGGATTGCTGGTGTTTAAATGAATGTACGTGTGTATATACATGTGATCCTTGTGTGAAGTTGAATATATATACGTTGTCAATAGTAAAAATTGATGTCTTTCCATTTTAAATATCTTCACGTCGCATATATACATATATACATATTGTTTAAAAGTTAAGTGTTTGAAATCAAGTGTCTCGCAAATGTCCTCATTTTAAAAGTCCATGTCATGTTTATATTTTTATCCGTAAGGTGTGTAATAATTATCAAACTTCAAGTTGCAATATTTATTTCTTGTTGAGTTCTTTTTATATGTAGTCGTCATGTATATATAATTGATCACGAGTTTAATAAAAGTGTGTCTAGTTATAAATGGGAGATGTGTGTGTAGAGGAGGGGGAAAAGGGTTGCGGCCCACAATACAAACAGTGAGACAGGCTCACTTGGGCCTCTTTTTCCACCATGGCCAGCGGCCTGCTAAGGTAAAAGGGGGAAGAGTCAAAAGATAATAACCCAACTGATTAATGGGCTTCGGCCCATACACATATGTTGTATAGATTTTTAAATTTGAGATAAGCCCACACGAAGATGTACAGGCTTTTAACTTTGTGAATAGCCCATACAGTGTTGGTCCTTTTTCTTTTCCATCGTTGGGAAATAGAACACAGTACAAAGGAATGGATTTTGACTCCTACTGAAGAGTCCCTTTTGTGCTCATAATTCTGAGCAGACTTAGCTAAGATCAATGGGTTGAGACGAGACTTTGACTGAGGTTTTTGGTACAAGAGGCACTGGCATTTTGGTCTCGTTGGGAACCATCGAACCAAACACTTGTGAGTGATGTTGCAATCGACTAGAATGTCGATTCCACTCAAGTGTTAACTAACTATGGCTTATGAACACAACGTGGAATAGAATTTTTGGAGTTCATTCAAAGTGCTTGAATGGTCTTGCTAAGACTCGAGTTGAGTACTACTCGACTCGACTACAACACCATCACAAACACAAGCTCGAGTGAATTCTTCGAAATCAAACAAGACTAAGGGCTTATGAACACTCACTAATTTGTTTTAAAAATAGACCTTTCTTTCTAGACATAAACACAAACATCTTGTGAGCATAATTCATGACTAAAGACTTGACTAGTATGATTTCTAAATTAATTTTACCACACCACAACCAACAATGATTCGACAATATTTTGACAAATGAAAAACTCATAACAATCACAAAATATTCAATCATTCGAGAGTGTAATGAACAAGACAACAAGAATAGAGATTTAATCTTACAAAGTACTTGATGGTGGGTCGAATTCAAAGTCACCACAGGAAATCCCACTTGATTCCAAGCTTGTCACACCATTCCTTCTCCTTGATTATGCTCGACTGAGATATGTTTGAGGTGAGTTTGAAGTTCTTGGTGTGACATAGCCTTTCCTGGAATCAAGTTTCTTAAAGGGAAACTAATGGCAATCACTTGGCTTCCTTTCACTAACCACAGATGCTCCATGGCCATTTTAAGTAAAGTATGTCGACACTTCTTGGCTCGTTGACTTTGGGGAAACGACAAAGGCATAAGAAACAAGTGGGAAAAGGTTAAAATCTTGTTGTCTCTCTTGTAGGCTCGATGATTTGAAGCAGTGATAATTTTTGAAGATGATAAGGATTAAAGCTTGATTTGGGGATGAAGGAGAAAGTGGAGGAGTTGGAAGTTATCCCTCTCTCCCCTTTCGTATATTATTTTTTTTATAAAGATATTGGACGATTTTGTAGATTCATTAGGATAAGATTTGATATTTAATGTGTTAGGTGTACTCCGTATCCTGTTGAATCCCAGTGTCTCCCGAGATTTTCGGGTTTGTTGTGAGTACGGAAAATATAGTTTAGGAGACGTTTTTATAAAACTGATATAAAGTAAGATTTGTTGACTCCGGAATTGAAATAAAAAATTAAACCGTTACTAATGTGGTGTCGGTACGCGTGTGGTGTTGTTTTCAAGGAAAAACGAGATAACCTCTCGTTTTTGTGTTTAACCCATCAGTAAATGTCAGTAAATATTTAATTTGTATCATTTTTCAAAAATAAATAGTTGTATGATTAAAATAATAGCCTGAAAAATTGCGGGTTGTTATACTCAGGGAGTGGAGTAAGGCGAAGAGGAGCTTCGTGACCGAACCACTATAAATCATCGTGTCCGGTTTGCTCCTTCTTTACTTTTATTTTAGTCTTTATCGCTTTATATTTATATTTGCATTGTGTTTATGTTTGTGTGGTTTGTTGCTTATATTATGTTGATTATGTTTGTGTCATGGTTTGATTGTGTTTGTGTTGTAGTTTACTTTATACCATCTCTAGATGTTGTATGATCATTGTTGACACTTTTCATATTACGTCACACTTTATCGGGTGTTTGATACAAAAAGTTTTTAAGTTTTTAAATGGAAACGTATTCACCCCCCCCCCCCCCTTTATGGTTTCCACAATAAGGATATGGTGAAATACCTTTAAAACTGTTTTCTCTCTACGGCATTTATAAAGACACCCTCAGTCATTTACAATGACTACTTGAGGGAGTTCTGGTGTACAGCAGTGGTCACCAACCCTGATGTCACCAAGGACTCCATCATTAAGTTCTCAGTGATGAATGGGGGGAAAACCCTCTCCATTGACTACAAAACCTTCATCAAAGCCAGAGGCCTTGATTTCACTGAGACTTTTGCCTCTCAACCCTCAGAGAGTGAAGTAAAGGCCGAATTGCTTTTACTTGGGCCACATGACGATAAACACCCTGATGTGGCCCCAGGGACCCTTTTGGCCAAAGCCCCAATTATAAAAACATGGTTTCCTGCTGTTTGGAGGATACTGATGACTTTTGTCATTCAGGTCCTGGGTGGAAACAAATCCTCCACGGAGCAATTGAACACTGCTCAACAAATGATGGTGTTTAGCCTCCTTGAAGGTATAAAATTGATATTGGAGAAATTATCTTCAGGGACCTCATAGTGAAGCTCTCAGGGAAATCCAGGCAAAGACACATGTCTTACCCTAGGTTCATTTCCTGTGTGCTCCAAGACTTATTGGGCTCTGAGTACGTTAGGCCAAATATACAGGGATCTATCCTTGATGTCTTACATAAGGCCAACTACTCAAGAGACCCCACTGAGGTCACACAAATCACCCTGACAACATATATGTTGACAGTAATTCAGGGTGCTGATGCAGTTTCACCAGTGCCTTCTCCTTCCAAGAAGGAGAAGAAGAAAAAGAAGAAGGGGTCCAGGATGGTGGTTAACCCCAAACCACTCGACACCGAGACCTCTGCTTCACAGCTTGAGAAAAGAAGGCACAAAAAGCCCCAGCCCAATGAGACACCCATTGAGGAGGCCAGTAATATTTTGACCAAAGAACAAACGCCAACGGAGGGCACTGAGAAATAACACTCAGTGTGTTCAGGCAAACCATCTCCTAAAGACTCTGCTAACATAAACAAGTCAGTGGAGTCAGGACCAATACAACAATCACTTCCCGATGAAGGCATTAGTACATCACAACCTTTGCCCGAGGTAGAAAAGGGTCCTGAATCCTCAGTAGAGCAGCACTACTCTACCGAGAAGGGGACCCATACCCTCACACATCCTGCTTATGGCTCTGATAAATCACAATCAGAGTCTCAGGGAGGACTGGTCCCTATATCTTCATCAGGGCAGCACAACCTTGGTGGAAAGAGGGACCTCAACATCTCATATCCTGCTTATGGCTTTGATAAATCACAATTAGGGTCTCAGGGAGTACTGGTCCATATATCTTCATCAGGGCAGCACAACTCTGGTGGAAAGGGGGACCTCAACATCTCATTTCCTATTGATGGTACTGACTCCATGGACCAGGCAAAATCAACACACCCTGTTCTCCTAGAGGGATCAGGACCTGGCCACAACAAAGGCAAGCCTTCTTCTGAGGGGGAGCCGGATGTAACCTTGGCACCTACCCTGACTGATATCCAAAGGTTCATTGATGAAGAGTCAGAGGATGAGCTAGTTGATTTTGCAGATGATGAAGTTTTCCCTGCTGGGGATGCCATGGATACTGATGAACAACTTACTTACGGGTCCCCTTAGCATACTCAACTGGCAGCTTCATCCCTTCCTCATCAAGAACATAACTCACCCCCTCCTAAAGATCACCCTAACACACCATCAGCATCATCATCCTCATCTCATCACACATCAGGCTCCTCAGACTCTGCTGCTGCAATTCCTGACTATTTTCAAAAGTATGATGATGTGCTTCCCCTCACTGAAAGGCAGCTGGTCAAATTCCTCAGGAAGTCAAATACTGCCCTCTTCAATGAGATCATCAAGGAGCAATGGGATCAACACACTAAAGCAGCAGCTTCTTATGCTGACTTTAGGGCGACTGTTGAAGGGTCACAGGGTCAGCTCCACAAAATCACCACTACTACTGAACAACATGTCAGTGACCTAAAGACCTCCATCAAGAAACTGGGTCTTGATCAAGGGACGCAATTCAACAATTTTCTTCAGTCTCTCAGTGCCATTCAAGATGAGTTCAAAGATGACCCAGTTCTCATCACCAAGCTGACTGAATTCATGGATACCCACAAGACCACCTCATCAAACCTTAGTGAACTCCTCATGCTACTCAAGGAGGTGGATCTTGCTACCCTCAGGTCTCAGCAGGAAGCCCTTCATAAGACAGTCACTAATACCCAAGGCTGCCTGACCAAGATCTCCACAGCTTTTAACCAGCCCTCTGACAAGTATAATGAGCTGGTGAACCACTACACCACCAAGGTTACCCAACTTTCTGGGGCTCAGGTCACCATGACCAACGACATCTCCTCCCTGAAGACCGAGACCTCAGAAATCAAGGGCATGGTCTCCACCATCCTGACACTCCTTCAGTCTTCTCCAACTCAGCCTGCACCTAAATCAACAGATGCTTCCACTGAAGCTCCATCATCTGTTGAGGGGGAGACAAAGGAAGATAGTCAGACTCCTGATGAATCTGTACCTGACCAAGTTATCACTGAAGCAGTGCCCTTTCAAAGCTTTATGCCAACTGCGACTACTTCAGCAACGGTCATCTCATCAGTACCTCCTGCAGCTCCTATTCTTACTGAGGCAACCTACATAGCCACAATGTTCCCTGAATCCTCCTTCAGTAAACCCCCATCTACTGACAAAGGGAAGGGAATCATGGAAACTGAAGACTCACCTCCTAAACTTGTTAAGGCACCAAGAGAAGTGCGTCCTGATCCTGATGCACCAGTACTTATGGAAATCATCTTGCACAATGGGAAAGTCTTTAGGGGAACAAATGAAGAAGTGGCTGTTGTCTTAGATCAAGAGGATAGAATCAAGGCTAAAATGCTCAGTAAGCCCGTCATTGCTGAAGTAGCTAAGGAGGTAATCAGGGAGACTGATCAATCTATTAGGGGAGAACAGTTTCTTCAACTTCAAGCTGACATGGTCAAGAAACATAATGAAAAGGTCAAGCTGATCAATGAGAAGAAGAAAAGAAACTATGAGAGGTATGTCTGGACCATGACAAAGACCAAGGGTGAAGGTCCCATCACTGACATGATTATTCATGCAAACACTGATCCTCTTGCCATTACTATTCAAAGAGGACCAAGAGTGAACGAGAAGAATGCTCCCTTCAAGTTCTCAGCATATAGAATCAAGGAATAGGACATGATGGGACCCATCCTGAAGAAGAAGAAGAAGATCAAGTGCGTCCCTAACCTTTTGGCTGCCCTGACAAACAAGTATGAGGAACTGGAAAGGTTAGCCAAGAGTTTAGGAATTGACCATCAGAAGGCACTTGCGTCTCAGGGCCTAACAATCCCTGAACCAACTCAGAGCACAGGGAGGAAAAGGAAAGCAATTGGACAGGAACCTGAACAATTCATTGCTGCCCTACACTGCAACAGAATTCCCTCTGAAGGTGTCAAGTTCATTCCCAACAAAGTGGTCAAGCACCCTGAGTTTGGAATCTTCTTCATAGACGAATTTGGTCAACAAGCCTTCCAAAGAGTCAGTGACATTCACCTGGTGGAAAGCACAACCCTACTGGCCTACAAGCTTTTGGCACTCCATGTGAAGAGTCCTGAAAATGATGAATTCATCAACCTGATGGAGAAGATGATGAGTGAGAGACCCGACAAGCAGGTGTTGGTGTCCAAGAAAGCTAAACTAGAGCTCATGGGAATTAAGGAAGTCTGAGTACTTAACCCTGAGTATTTTGTATTAGATGATACGACTGATGTAATTTTGATGAATAAGATGATGGCCCATGTTTATTAAATCAGTATCCTTTAGTTGCTTTAGAGTATCTTCAGTGTAAGAATAAGCCCAATTGCTCACTTACACTGATCAAACACTTAGGCTATATTTATATCCAAATAGGGGGAGATTGTTTATATTTATATCCAAATAGGGGGAGATTGTTGGGTCCATTCAGTACCCAAGCTTCCTTAAACAAGGATTTGAATAGAAATTAACCTAAGTGTCGTATATCCTTAAACGTTCTCAGGTCACTGAGTGAACAGTCACTCAGTGAGTTATCTTCAAGATGCCTAGGACGAGTCTAAGAAGAAGGATTCTCAATTCAGTGAAGCGAAACTCCCTGAATGGCACCTAAGCCAAAAAAGAAGATAATGGGTTTAGTGAGTGATGACAATAACTCACTGAACCCCAGTCTCCTCAAAAACTAGGAAGACTGAAGACTGAAGACCAAAGACTGAAGAACTATGAGACTGAAAGAAAGGCAGGCCAAGGCGGGAAAGGTTTGAACTGACTTAGAGAAGTCCTTATCACTCTAAGGTCAAACTTTCCCTAAAAGGCTTCATAACAAGAACAGTGTCATCACTGTTACTCAGAAAGCACTCTTGTCCTATACCCAAAATAGGTTCTTGTAACAGTGACAAAATACATCAGTATTTTGTCCTGATTAGCTTAGGTCATATTTTGTCTTGTACTTAACGGTTGCTCTTTTTACTTGTCTATAAATAGGATCATAAGATGGAGTAAAAGTTGACAAGTTTGTGCAATTAATGCTTAGACATTCACAAACAACTTTTACTCCTCCAAAGAGCAACCTAGTCCCAAAGATAGCTCAATGGTTCCTTATAGTTGCCACTTAAGCTTAGCTTAAGTTTAGAGAGGAGACATACCATACTTGTCATTTCAATCCCAAGTCTTTTTTTCGCAAACACTTGGGTATAGATTCTTTTGATTAACTTCTAATAAGAATTTAAACGTTGAAAAACTCTTGTCTTTTATCCTTTATGTTTTTACTTATTTGTCAAGTTAATCAATACATTACTAAGCTATGAAACACGGTTAGCTTAACTTTGTTGTTAATTATAATCGAGTAACGGGAACAACACATATGTTAAACATACAGCCCATATAGTTGCCTCTCATGTTCTTCTTCTTCTTCTTCTCTACGTTTATCCTCCCACTCCTGTTGTGCCCTTTTCTTCCTTGCTTCTTCTTCTAGTGTGAGTATTAATGCTTCTTCATCTAATTTCTATTGATACTCTTCAACAGTTTCAATTCCACAATTCTGCAACTCCAATTCACCCTTGTGTTCGTCTTGTACCATTTTCATTATCTCTGTGGGGTCTAACATTCCACTATGACTTACACCACTGCCACTTCCAGGAACCGTATCCTTATTGAAAACCTTAACCATGTTTCTTTTAGTAATGTTGATGTAATGCAATGATTCTTTAGGAGTAAAAACTGAAACATTAGCAAGTATCAAAGCTACTCCTTCAGTAATGTCCCTTCCATAAACCCCCTCCCCCCTTCATTAACGACTTTGTGATGTATTGTACCAGTAATTGATCTCGTAGGATCTTTGAGAGTCACTGTTAGTCCTCTAAGTGCATTTGGAGCACAAGACTTGACTATTGCAACAACTTGGTCAAGTTTACCTTTCTTTAAAAATTTCTTGATGTCTCCCAAATAGCCACTGACAGTCCCCCCATTACTATGAACAAAATCAACCGTGCTAACCCATGGCCCATGAGTAAAACCCTCATCCTGACCCACATCCTCAACTATTTTCCTGATGTATTCTTGTGTTGGGATTACAGACTCCTCCACACCTTCCCGGATATCTTGTGTTTTATGGAGCTTTGCCGATAAAACAATACCTGCAGGGCCCGGTATTATCCTAACCGGCTGAAAATCGCAATTTTCAAGTTTATGCTTTTCAGATGAAAAATGGGTTTTGGTGCTGGTAGTGTCCACACGTGTGTGTTGGCTGTTGCAGCCTCGCAGGACGGGGGTTAGGCATAGATCGGAATCGTCTACATCAAGCGATAGTTGCCAATCTTCATTTTCTTTTGACTCCATCCTATTGACTTAGATCGTCTAGAACAACGTAAATTAAAAAAAAAATACCAAAGGAAAAAATATAATTTTTAGAAAATTTAAAAACATGTAACAAAACAAAACATAAGTACAAACCTCATTAGGACGCTTTTATTTAAGGATTCTTCAAAATCTTATGCGAATTGTACTTAAGAGGCTTTAATTCTTTTATGCGGCGCGTAGGTGAACAAATTTATATTGTATTTAATAGGTGGCTGTTAGGATAGTTATTAGATGGCACTTTTTGTATGCGACTAATACTTGTTTTGATTCAAATGGTTGTTAAGGCAATTTAATACTATATTGATTGCTTTGTACTTCCCTATGCGACTTGTATTTTTTTTATTTTTCACATTTTGTTGTTACAATTTACATGTATATTAACGAACGCAAAATAATTGTTTAGTATATGTTGTTGACTCCATCTTGTTGACTTAGATCGTCTAGAGCAACGTAAATTTTAAAAAAAAAACCAAAGGAAAAAATTTAATTTTTAAAAAATCTAAAAACATGTAACATAACAAAACATAAGTACAAACCTCATTAGGACGATTTTATTTAAGGATTCTTGAAAATCTTATGCGAATTGTACTTAAGAGGCGTTACTTCTTTATGCGACACATAGGTGAACAAATTTATACTGTATTTAATAGGTGTTTGTTATGATAGTTATTAGATGGTACTTTTTGTATGCGACTAGTACTTGTTTTGCTTCAAATGGTTGTTAAGGAAATTTAATACTATATTGATTGCTTTGTACTTCCCTATGCGACCTGTATTTCTTTATTTTTCACATTTTGGTGTTACAATTTACATGTATATTAACGAATGCAAAATAATTGTTTAGTATACGCTGCATAACATTACTCTCACTCTATTGGTAACCAAACAACGCAAATTAGGTGTAACAATATGAGTTCTCACAAATCCCCCATAAAATTTAAATGTTTTCTTGTATGTCAATCATCAACACGGAAAGTTTTACTCCCAAATGATATTAACTACTTGAACCTAGTTAGTTACTTGAACCTAGTTAGTTATTGCAAGAAAAAGTTCAACATCAGCGCAAAGAATGCGATCTCTTTGTCCTACACAATAAGTTCTGATGTAATTTGTGGAAACCGTAGAGGGGGGGGGGTGAATACGTTTCCATTAAAAACTTAAAAACATTTTGTATCAAACACCCGATCAAGTGTGACGTAATATGAAAAGTGTCAACAAAGATCATACAACATCTATAGATGGTATAAAGTAAACTACAACACAAACAAAATCAAACCATGACACAAGCATAATCAACATATTATAAGCAACAAACCACACAAACATAAACGCAATGCAAATATAAATATAAAGCGATAAAGAATAAAATAAAAGTAAAGAGATAAGTAAGAAGGCGCAAACCGGACACAATGATTTATAGTGGTTCGGTCACGAAGCTCCTCTTCGCCCTACTCCACTCCCCGAGTACCCAACTCGAGAGTTACTTCACTAATCAACAAGCTCCCTTCAGGCGGAGAAAACCGTAAAACGTCGCTTATCCTTATTTCCGACACTAAGCTAAATGTCGAGTACTAATCTTAGCTAGTACCAATCTACCACGATCCACACGATCTACTCATGATCTACCCGATCTACCCTTGATCCACTTGATCAATACACAAGCCCACAAGCTTCAAGAGATCTCCAAGATCTCGACAAGATCACAATGATCAACCCTCACTTGACTCAATCTACCCTATCTACCCTTGATCAACTTGATCAACACACTAGCTCACAAGCTACAAGAGATATTCAATATCTCTATAAGATCACAATGATCTTCTCTCACAAACTCTCAAAAGAAAATGAACTTGATGTATACAAGATACAACAAGTATGTAACAAGTGTTATAAGTGCTCTAACTACAACTACAACACTTTGTATCTTCTTTGATACCTTGTGTTCTTCTCTTGCACTAGAAGAGGAATGAAGGTGATCTCTTGGTTGGATGAAATGATCACTCTTAAACAAACTAAGACTCTCTAAATGATCAAAGAAAGTGATCTAAATAAGAAGGGATTAGACCAGAGAAAACAGACTGGAAAAATCAAGTTGAAAGTGTAAAATGGTCCACTATTTATAGGCAAAGAGAAAACTAGCCGTTACAGAGGGACGACACCACTAATTGTCAGAGGACACCACTAAATTTAGTGGTACCGTCGGTACTTTAGTGGTACCGTGGACGCTCCTCTGTTTGGTTTTAGTGGGGAAGGTTTATTTGGGAATGTTTGGAGTTGTTTTGGGGTGAAAAATAGTTGTTACTATTTTTGAAATGATTATCCCAAATAAAACATTTCTTTCTAATTCAAAAATAATTTGTAAAATGTATTTTTGAAAAATGTTTTGTCACATTTATAAAAATGTGAAGTTTAGAACAAAAAATTTATTTCTTTGATCATCCATCAAGTTTAAATTTGTTTATTCATACCTTGAGTGATTTACATCGGGATGGAAATCAACGACTCTGTTGAGGCATACTTGATACGTTGTTGATGTAAGTATGCGTTGATGATTTGAGTTTAAAAGTAACTTGCTCCTTTTACGTTATGCATTACAAATTACATGTTTGTCATTATTAAAACCGATGAAACCGTTTAGTTATCGTAATATTTGCACTAACAATCTCCCCCTTTTTGATGATGACAAATATGTAAACCGTAACACACAGTAAAATGTAAAAGTTACATGTTTACACTCCCTTCTCCCCCTTTTGTCGAAGCAAAAAGTTAGTTGCCTCTAGCTCTCCCTTGAATTCATTCCTTACTCCCCCTTATTGCACTACTTTCCTTTCTCCCCAGAAAGGCGAGCATGCATCATCCCAGTGAAGTCTTCTATCATCGCATGCGAAGACGACTCCATGCTATGTATTCAAACACCCCCGAGCTCCCCCTAGCTCAATGCTTCCCTATGGTGATTGAATCCCCTTGTTTATTTACCTTAGTAACTAGCTGATCCATGGATCAAAGGCTTTTCCTACATCATGGGTTAGCTTCGTGCAACATAACATATAAAAGAATAGGAGCAACATTTTAGGGATAGAATACACATAGCAGGACATGCAAGGGTTAAACTATGTTAAAACATGAGTGTCACAACCCAAAAGTGTGCCAAAAGGATAAAGACCAAAAAGAAAGCTCAAGAAAGTTGAGCGACACAAAAAGATGAATGCATATTGCAATTCAAAGACACATGAGTGTCATAACCCAACCGACAACCTAAGGTGTAATTGTACAATCAATCACACTAACAAGAACGAGATTCGTTCGTTGACTGACATACAAAATGACTTCTTCCAAGTTGTCATTGGGAAGGCAAGTTCTAACAAACCTTTTGAACAACATAATCATCTACCTAAGATGATTGGTGTTATGAATAGTTTGTTGATAAAAACATACTCTAAATGATTACTATTATGACAAGTCATGCCATAAAGTAGACTCGATAGAAGTTATACAAAAAAAAAAGAAAATATGAACGATAAGCACCTAGATGCGAATGGAAATGATTCCATAAGATGGGAGAGTGTTGGTTTTGATCTTTGAGGAAAGGTGGGAAAAGATGGTTTAGATTAATATATCGTTTGCACTGACAATGAGATGCATGATATATTTTAAAAGAGAAAAAGAAAATGTGCTTGTGATCCTAACAGGATTGTGGGTGGATATCTCTAACGGGGTTGAGGTAACGAAGTTCTAGATTTCTAGTTTGGATGATCCTAGTTGTGTGTTAGAGATAATTTAGTGCATGAAGGGTTTCATGTGATTGTGAGGATTGAAGGTTATTGAACTAACTATCACTATCCAAAGTGAGGAATAGTTGTAAGGTTTGAGTGTAATGATCGATGGGTGGAAGCTTCTTAGACTAACTATCACTGTCAAGAGTGAAGTGTAGCAAAAAGGTTTGAGTGGGATTGATATAAGGGTTAAAGGTTTTGAAACTAAATATCATTGTCAAGAGTGAAATTTAGTTATAAGGGTTGATTGTGAAGATGAGATGCAAGATAAGCTTACAATGGTGAGGCCTTATACAGGCAAGAGTTGTGGGATTTGAATTAAAGTTGGTGGCACTGTCCTATGGTGTAGTGAGGGAATCTTCGGGTGTATGTGTGTTTGCAAAATTTTGCAGGTTTGAGGTTAGGGATGCAAGGATCTAGCGGAAACAGTGAAAATTCGTCAAACAAGGTCACGGTACCACTGAATACCACACGGTACTGTTAAATTTAACGTTACCGTGACCTGGAAGTCATGAATTTTCCTGTGCAGCTTAGTTCTGGGCAGCTAAAAGGAAGTTTTATAGGGAATAAGAACCACATTTGTGTGTTATTGAGAGTGTTTGTTGCAAGACTATATGAGTGTGTTTTCGCTCCCCCTTAATCTATGACCATCCGGACAAGATGTGAAAAAAAAATAAAGAGGAAAACAAACGTTGATGGAAGCGATGAGTTTAGTAACGTCATGACAAGTGGTGGATAGCATACAATAAACTTCACCTTTGAAGTCACGTAGCTCTTCTCAATCATTGTGAATATTCATAGAACATTCATATAATGAGGCATGTGATTACGTGGAAATATGTTAAGGGTTAAGAAGATAAAATCTTCAAGGTTATGGGGTTAGTGATAAGGTTCTAGTGGGGTTATCTATGTTGATGAAGAATGGTTATCTCAACTTATCCTAGCGGTTCTTCGCTTGAAGTGTGTGGAAGATGAGTGGGATGCGGAAGCATTGGTAGCGTAGAACGAAGGTTGAAAAGTGTAGATAAGTTGAGAAAAAAATGGATACGGAAGTAACCAAACATATGGTGTGTTTAGTTCCATGTGGAAGTGAAAGGGGAAAAAGCTAAGGAATCAGAAGATAGACCGAATCTATTTTGATAGGAAACGGTTCTGGTTCAAGACTACATCGAGTGGGTTTCAATAGTGTTTTTGAAAACAGTGAGAATTGAAGAAAAAAAATTGTCTCAGCAGACAACGGTCCGACGGTACCGTTAAATTTAGCGGTACTGTCCCCTATTTAAGGGTACCGTGACTTGCTGAGGTCAGTTTTGACCCAGAATTAGATTTTTGACAAAGAAAGTTCACATATGTTGTGATTTTTCTGGACCTTAGATTAAAGGAATTTATACCGAATAAATTCTTTTATGAATGAATCCAACGGGATTCGATGAACGTTGATCGAGAACGAGAGATGACATTTAATTGCATTTCGCAAATTAAATATACTTTAAATATTTCGGATGAAATATTTAAGTTGTCATTAGAATTTAAGAGGATTTTATGAATAAATCTCGCTGATTTAGTGAGACTTTTCGACACGAGGAGAGAATTTATACCTAATAAATTCTTTTTACGAGATGAACGGTACTAGACGAGAAAAGATGACTTTTATATTTCCGAGGAAATACATAGGTAGTCATTAGAGCGATGTGAAGGATGACTTAATATTTCCAGTGAAATATTTAAAAAGTCATGAGACGAGACACAAGATATGACTTCAATATTTCCAGTGAAATATTCAAGTAGTCATAAGAGGGATGTGAAGGATGACTTAATATTTCCAGTGAAATATTTAAAAAGTCATGAGATGAGACATGAGAGATGACTGCAATATTTCCAGTGAAATATCAGATAGTCATAAGAGGGATGTGAAGAATGACTCAATATTTCCAGTGAAATATTTAAAGAGTCATGAGACGAGACGCACGAGATGACTACAATATTTCTAGTGAAATATTCAAGTAGTCATAAGAGGGATGTGAAAGATGACTTAATATTTCTAGTGAAATATTTAAAAAGTCATGAGATGAGACATGAGAGATGACTTCAATATTTCCAGTGAAATATTCAAATAGTCATAAGAGGGATGTGAGGGATGACTTAATGTTTCCAGTGAAATATTCAAAAAGTCATGAGACGAGACGTAAGGGATGACTTCAATATTTCCAGTGAAATATTTAAGTAGTCATGAGAGGGATTTAAAGGACGCATTTGAACACATGGGAATTGTGAAATTCAAGGAATGTGTTCCATCATTCCTAGACCTAGACGGAGATGGTTAGAGGATTCTCGTTAGAGAGGTTTAGTTGATTTACGGATTTCGATGTGCTTTGCACGCGAGTGTTTCACGGGGTTTTGAAAGGCGTAAAGCAAGGCCTATGTTGCTGATTCGCAGCAGGTTTGGGATCTTAAGAAGTGTATATTCACACGAGGATGAAAGGAACTACTAATCACTTATATAGTAACTCGTGAGTCCTTTGTCACTCGAGGGTTGATGTTAGATTTTAGCTTTTGGATGAGCGTTTTAACATATGTTGTTAAAAGGCTTGAATATGATGTTTCGGATATGACATTTAACAATTGCGATCGCAAGTTAAACTTGTATATTTCGGACGAAATATTTAAGTTGTCAAACCTACTCCGAGTTCTAGTAGGTTTGTATCTAACCTTCCCATGACAAAAGGGTGTATTACTTGGAAGAAGGCGAAATGATGACCAGGGTATTAGGACAACTTCGCGACTACTTTAACTTATAGGTTTTGACACTAGTGTATGATTATATGACGTCTAAGGGTTCATAGTGATAGGCATACCTAATTCCTAATGTGTTCAAAGGACATAGTGTGGGTGCAAAATTTACAAGCAAGTCATGTAAAATTCACATAAGGAATAAATGCAAACATCATGTAAAACATGATAATCATTTAGCATTTAAGATCATGAAGACATTCAATTATATCTTACGAGAACATGTTATCATTTTGAAACGCATATGTGGGACGCAAGTAATCTAGGTTCGCTAAAGAGGATCCTAATTACTACTTGTTCAAAGTGAAATCCTAACGGGAGATAAAGTTCACCGATGTAAACTATCTTTAGTCAAAAGTTGGAATGAAAAATTTTCAAGTTAGAGAATGAGTATGAGACTATCACTAGTGGTGATCAATTCAGGCTAAACAAGACCATTTTTATGGGTTATAAGATGAACCTAACTTCTCTCCAGGAAGCAATTCAACCGTTAGGTCAAATTGAATTTCTAGTGCGATAGGTTCTCCAGCAGTCATTCTCATGTTAGAAAAATTTTAATTTCTATATTTGCCTATCGAAGTATAGCAAGGATGATATTAGCTTATTTCGCTAATACATGGCCTAATATGACTCAACTAGCCATATTTTGAAAGTCGGTTAAGAGGATGACATGTCTTACACAACTCTTAACAAAGGCAAGCAAAATGTTTTAATACCGTGTTTGAGATTTAAAGGTTATTTGGTGGAGATGGTGCATTTTATGATCTCTTGGATAACATCTTTGTTTGTTGAGTTGTTACATGTTATTTTAACATGATTTGGTTTCCTAGAACCAAGAGACACTCTAATGTGATACAATGTAGAATTTACTACATCGTGTGTGTTTCAAGAATGCTCCTTTGCATATCTTGAGAAAAGAATCTAGTAAAGGTTACTTACCTCAATAGATCTTGTGAGTATTATATGTTGTTTTGGGTTATTATTCAAATCTAATATCCTATATTTGTTAACAAGATGCAATCTACATTCATGTTACAAAGGGAATAAGATACATAGGATATAAGTTATCCTTTGTCAATCTTTTGATAAGAGAAATACATGTGATATTCTCAAAGATTGATGACTTACATAATAGTTAATAACATATTATGTGTGACACTTTTACTAGACATGTGATTTTGAGTGTTGAGTCGTTCATGAGCAAAGTTTACATATGTTGTTTGTTTGCTCGTGTTTGGTTTTTCGGAAATGACACATTTACTAATTGCATTGCAATGTAAATTACTTGTATATTTCGGATGAAACATCCAAGTTGTCAATCCTACTTAGTTGTGTATTTTATGCATCTTTTAAACATATTAGTTTAAAATTTGGAACACAACCATTGGACAAAAAGACTCAATATGGCATCTTCAACACAAGTGTGAGTTATGATCCGATGCATATTATTTTTGTCTTAAGAGGAAGTCACTATTTTCATAACAACCGAGTGTGATTGAGTATGTAGATTCAAGATAATATAATTCGTTATATTTTGATGTTATCTTGAAGCTAGACAAATAATGACTTCAATTTCATGTCCATACTCAAAAACTTGTCAATTAGATTCGATAATGATATCAATCATAATTTGAATAATGAATTGATATGTACTCGAAATCTTTCTTGACCCTCACGATCACTCCTTTTTAAAAAGAAAATAAAATTTTAGGGAATATGTTCCATTTATTCTAATACTAGTTGTATGTGTGAGGTTAATGACATATTAAGTTACTACTTCAATAATGTCATTTATTTTTATTTGCGAAAAACTATTTATATTATTAAGTATAATATTCTTAGTTTTTCGACACCTCATTAGTATAAAAATAATTATCTTAACTATTTTTATACAACATACGTAAAATACTAAATGTTTAAAACATTTTGTATGTGTGTTAGATCAATGCAAGTTTAATACATTTTCTTTTACTTAAATACTAATGTATTAATATGATCTTTTATCTTGTTTAGACAACCCATGGTCAAGCAAGACAAAATGATGTGATGTTTTAGAGATCATGTTACGGATTTTATGAGAGTGTTAAGTATTTTGAGGTGATATACCTTTTACACTTAAACCTTTTGAAAAATAATTGTGTAAGACAATATCTTTCGATACACATGATCAACCAACTTAGTTTCTATTCCTAAGAAGGTTACTAAAGCATCTTAAAACTTACAATATGTCTTGAACACGAATGCAAGAGAAGTGGTCTATGCATATATGCAACGCAAAATCAATTACGCAACTTAGTGCAAGAAGTCTAGTCTAAGTTCTATTGACGCATAAGCCGAAAAACTAATAATCAGCAAATAGCAACAAGGCATGTAAAACGCTTGTGATTATAGATATAATTAGCTCAACTAAATATAACTATAAGCACAAAAAAAAATATTAACTAACAATACTAGGGCACAAAGAAAAACAAATAGTCATTTAGCATAACACACAAAAATACTTATTGTCATTTTGTGTATTAAGTATAACAATGTATACTAAGCTTGATTTTATTTGAAAACGATTTGGTTTCCTCCCCATTTCAAAGATTTTTACCAAGTCACTTTGAAAACACGTCAAGGTTTAAAAGTTGAAACGCCCTTTTTCAGTTTAACCAAAAATTTACGCAAACTGCATGACCAAAGAGACCTTTAGTTGAAAATCAAGGACTTTAACATACTTTCATTTAGAACTAATTCATAAAAGTATTTTTCAAATGAAAGTAGACTCAACTTCGTTTAAGATGATGGGTGACACGACTCCTACGGACTTATGGTTGATTTTATATGAATTTCTGAAAATGACCCAATACTGAAAACAGACAGACAGAGGCACGGTAGCTTTAAATACCCCACGGTACCGTTAAATATAACGGTACCTTCCTATATTTAGTGGTACCGTGATCTGTTTTCTTATTCAGTTTACTATTTTAGTGCGGCGACTCGGCGAAAAAATGTAAAATTTAATAAACTAGATACTGAACATATAAAATATATATTAAGCATCATTTTCACGTTTAGGACTAAGAAAGACATTTACGATAATACTTTTACTACAAAATAATGGTTTGTCCCAAACATTCCTTTCAAAACCGCATGACTTAACGACTCATTCTGAAAACATGACCGGACACTTAAAACTCTATTCTTTTATTGATTTAAGAAAACCTTCAAGCTAGTATGACAAAGTATACTTAACAACAAAACTTGTAAGTATTAAGCAACTAAATACTTTTCATATTTTATCACCTTCATAGGTAATTTGATACATGGATCGTACTCAATTTTGAAAACCATTTGTTTCAAAAATTTGAGCGACGTGGCTCTGGTACCAATTTTGGAAACCGTAGAGGGGGGGGGGGGAGGGTGAATACGTTTCCATTAAAAACTTAAAAACTTTTTGTATCAAACACCCGATCAAGTGTGATGTAATAGAAAAGTGTCAACAAAGATCATACAACATCTACAGATGGCATAAAGTAAACTACAACACAAACACAATCAAACCATGACACAAGCATAATCAACATATTATAAGCAACAAACCACACAAACATAAACGCAATGCAAATATAAATATAAAGCGATAAAGAATAAAATAAAAGTAAAGAGATAAGTAAGAAGGCGCAAACCGGACACGATGATTTATAGTGGTTCGGTCACGAAGCTCCTCTTCGCCCTACTCCACTCCCCGAGTACCCAACTCGAGAGTTACTTCACTAATCAACAAGCTCCCTTCAGGCGGAGAAAACCGTACAACGTCGCTTGTCCTTATTTCCGACACTAAGTTAAATGTCGAGTACTAATCTTAGCTAGTACCAATCTACCACGATCCACACGATCTACTCATGATCTACCCGATCTACCCTTGATCCACTTGATCAATACACAAGCCCACAAGCTTCAAGAGATCTCCAAGATCTCGACAAGATCACAATGATCAACCCTCACTTGACTCAATCTACCCTATCTACCCTTGATCAACTTGATCAACACACTAGCTCACAAGCTACAAGAGATATTCAATATCTCTATAAGATCACAATGATCTTCTCTCACAAACTCTCAAAAGAAAAATGAACTTGATGTATACAAGATACAACAAGTATGTAACAAGTGTTATAAGTGCTCTAACTACAACTAGAACACTTTGTATCTTCTTTGATACCTTGTGTTCTTCTCTTGCACTAGAAGAGGAATGAAGGTGATCTCTTGGTTGGATGAAAGGATCACTCTTAAACAAACTAAGACTCTCTAAATGATCAAAGAAAGTGATCTAAATAAGAAGGGATTAGACCAGAGAAAACAGACTAGAAAAATCAAGTTGGAAGTGTAAAATGGTCCACTATTTATAGGCAAAGAGAAAACTAGCCGTTACAGAGGGACGACACCACTAATTTTCAGACGGCACCACTAAATTTAGTGGTACCGTCGGTACTTTAGTGGTACCGTGGACGCTCCTCTGTTTGGTTTTAGTGGGGAAGGTTTATTTGGGAATGTTTGGAGCTGTTTTGGGGTGAAAAATAGTTGTTACTATTTTTGAAATGATTATCCCAAATAAAACATTTCTTTCTAATTCAAAAATAATTTTTAATGTATTTTTGAAAAATTTTTTGTCACATTTATAAAAATGTGAAGTTTAGAACAAAAAATTTATTTCTTTGATCATCCATCAAGTTTAAATTTGTTTGTTCATACCTTGAGTGATTTACATCGGGATGGAAATCAACGACTCTGTTGAGGCATACTTGATACGTTGTTGATGTAAGTATGCGTTGATGATTTGAGTTTACAAGTAACTTGCTCATTTTACGTTATGCATTACAAGTTACATGTTTGTCATTATTAAAACTTAAGAAACCGTTTAGTTGAAATATCGTATTATTTGCACTAACATATTTGACGTTACTGGCGATAATGACGTTGAATGCTTTGTGAATGATATTATGTGTGCGAACGACGAAGTCCCAAAAATATTCATCACATTATGTGAGGTCAAAACATATTCTTCTTGTAAGTATGTTGATTTTGATCTAAATGAGCCTTTATTTCCTGATGAATCATCACAAAATAATCACGAGCAAGTTTTTACACATATGCCTAGCCCTCCCCATGCACCGGAAATTGTTATGAAAAATACTAATAGATGTAACTTTGAAAATAGTGTGGCATGTAGTATTAAGAAGGGCGATAATTTTAATGATAAGGAAGCATGCATCATTGCAATTGGAAAGAAAGCTATAATAGAAGGGTATGAATATTACGTGATTAAATCTTGCAAGAAGAGGTATAGTGTAAGATGTGCTTAACCAGAATGCATTTGGAGAATATACACACGTAGGTATAAACACTCCAATTATTTCAGGGTCACCAACGTTCACACTACTCAAACATGCTCTAGAACACAATTACTACCTAATCATCGTAATGCTTCAAAAAATTTAGTTGGTCACATCATTGTCGATAAGTTGAGAGACAATAGACGGGTCTATACGGGTAAGGACATACAAAAAGATTTTAACCTTGAATGGAAAATAGACATTTCTTACCAGCGGGCATGGGCTAGGAAAAATTACGCCATTGAATTGCTGCACGGTTCCCATGAGGACTCGTTTTCCTTTTTACCAAAATATTGTTACAACCTGAAGTTGGCAAATCTGGGGACCGTGACACACATTGAGACAGATGCTGAAGGAAGATTCAATATGTGTTTTATAGGCTTTGGTGTTTCGGTAAGAATAAGTCAAAAATATTTACAATTTTATCTAATAATTCGTAGTGCATTTGATGATAATACTAACAAATCCGTTATTAATGAAATAGATAAGGAGTTTCTTAAATTATATACGGCCGCTTACAAAAATAGATGGAGCGCATCTTAAAGGAAGGTACCTAGGAACCAATTTTCTTGCTGTTGGAATGGATGCGAACAATCAGATTACCACTTGCAACGGGTGTATCGCAAGGCAAGACTGTCGAATCATGGTCCTGGTTCCTGACGAAGCTGAAAGAATGCATCGGTGATCGTGATGATTTGGCTATCATATCTGATAGACATTATGCTGTTACCATTGCATGTAAAAGTGTTTTCCCCTGAGCCTTTCATGGGTACTGCTGTCGCCATTTGATGGGGGTCATTCGCCATTGTGTCTGCCTTTTTTTAGCTTTTTTCTTCTTAAGGAAGTTTTATAATTTTGTGATATGCAACTTAGACTCTTATGCAACCTTTAAATAGGCAAAAAATTAATGATAAACTAATACTCCAAACCATACCGTTAATGAAACTCTACAGTTGAGTCATGTCAAAGTTTCAAATAGGACAGGGAAATTAAATGGGCTTTAGGGTGGGTTTTGAGAGGGTAAGACCCATGTCAAATCAAAATTTAACTCATCAATATCCATTTGCAATGCATATAAGATATTTTAATAGGTTAATCTTTTTCCTGTCCAATTGCATTCAAACTAAATTAGTTAGAAACTAGAACAATCTCCCACTAAAACAAGCACACTTTTAGTAACCAGGTTGCAAACCAACTACCAAACTGAGTTTCAATTAAAAATTAAAAAAACCATAAACAAATGCAACTTATATTTATACACACAGCTTCAGGGTAATGATCATAAAAAGGACAATACCATTTACTACACCCAATCTAATCTAACTTACTTAAACAAATACATTCACACTTACAACCATCCTAAATATCGAAGCTTACAACTACTTCTTATCAACACACGAGTGCATCATACCCATAAACAAAATAATCACAAAAACAGAGTGCATCATAACCCTTGGAACATACTAATTGATACACAAAAAATTAAGTAAAACAATTAGGCATATAAATAATGAAAAATTACTATTAAACCATAGGCATGCAAATCAGTAACATAACACTTAGACGAAAGTCGAGAAATTACCTTGGGAATCCACATCCTTTCAAGAACTGTGATAATGTAAACGATTAGAGAAATAACCAAGATAAAATCGGGTCTAAAGGTTTGTTATTTGATTTTGGTCGTTTCAGTTTCCAGGTGTCGTAGAACTGTGATAAGTGTAGAGGAGTGTGTGTAGAGGGCAAACGTACACAAGAAGAGTGTTTCATTAAATTATATTTTTTGATTTAAAAGCAACTTTAAAAATTAAAGTGAAAGATAAAAAAAATTTGAATTTACATTTGAAAATTAAAAAGTACAAGTAATGAGATAAAAAATTAAGAAAAGGTACAAGTTGCATAAAATGTAAGTGTAATGTGTACAAGACGCATAACAGGTACATATACTATTCCAAACGAATAATAAAATACAAGTTGCATAAAAAATAATGTATATTTTATTTTTTACAAGTTTGACTTTTTTAAAAAAAAATTGTACAAGTTGCATAATAGTGCACTTACACATAAATACATGTTGCATAAAAAAGGACCCTTACACAAGTGTACTTGTGTCTTACACACACTTACAAACAAGTACTTGATTTTGGGGCAAAAAAGTACGATTTGCATAAGTAGCATAAAACGCATAAGTCGCATTGGGGCATGTGGCACTAGTCTGAGTCGCATGGGGCTAGGCTTTGAGCCAACTTGGTCGCATGGGGCAAACCCTAGGTTACCCCTTTTTATATTCAAAAAAATCATAATAATCCCTGCTATATAAGCATCATAATATTCATTTCCGAAATCTTAAATCTTGAAATTTAAATTAATTTAGTTTGCTAAATTAGCGTTAAGTACCTTTTAATGCACCTTAAATTTGATCAATTCTAAAGTTTACAACTTTTCAAAAAAAAAAAAAAAAAAAAAACTATATTAACTTAAAAAAACACACGCTTTGTATTTCAAAGAACAAATTATTTGCATTAATTGTTGAACCAAAATCACGATTTCGCAAGTATAATTATTTTCTGATATACACCGTCGCTTTGCGCAAGTTTTCGTCTAGTTTGTATAAGTAGTTTTAAGAAACTTGTGGAAAACTAGAAGGGGGGTTGAATAGTTTTACGTCTTTTTAATTTTATTATGAAATCTTTTGTTACTTTTAAAATCTTAGATTTAAGTTTATGTGAAAAATAATACTTGAACAATAATGTTAATTGTATGTGTACCCTTTTAGATTTGTTACAAAAGTTTTACTTCTGTGAATGGAGTTTTAAATTGATCTTTATGTGAAATCAACTTCTAACTAATGCAAACAATTATATGTGCCTATATGTATGAAATTAATGACGATATAAATAAAGATGTAAGTAAGAGATGGAAAGATCTAACCGAGACACGAGGGATTTATAGTGGTTCGGCTACAAGGACACCTTCCTTGCCCTACTCCACTCCCCGAGCACCAAGCTCGAGAGTTTTCTTCACAACTTCAACAAGCTCCCTTATGGCGGAGAAAACCGTACACAACTTTTGCTTACACCGGCTTAACGACACAAAGCTAAATGTTGAGTTCTAATCGTAGCTAGAACCAATCTCACAACTTCACAACACAACTTCTTCACAACTTATTTACTAAGGCTTCACGACTTCAACACTAGGACTTCACGACTTCTACACGACCGCTTCACAACTTCTATGCTACGGCTTCACGACTTCTGCACAACCGCTTCACGACTTCTTATACGACGACTTCACAACTTCTAAGCAACGGCTTCACTACTTTTACACAACAACTTCACACCTTCTCGGCTATGGCTTCACGACTTCTACACAATGACTCCACGACTTCTAAGCTGTGGCTTCACGACTTCTACACAACGACTTCACGTCTTCTAAGCTACGGCTTCACAACTTCTACACCACGGGTTCACGACTTCTACACTATGTCTTCACAACTTCTACTCTATGACCTCATAACTTCTATACCACAACTACTTATACAACTTCTTCACTACTTACACACAACACTAATCTACTATACACACCTTACACACAAATGAATGAATGATTTACAAACTTTGTTAAACTAACAACTTAAGTAGCAAGATGATACTAAGTTGTAATACTTCTAATCTTGATTTATAGAAGTATTCTTCTTTTGCACTTGGATGGTTGAAGCTTGGATCACTTGGAAACCAATGCTTAAGAGAATATGATCAAAGGATTTTAGAAAGTATTTACAAGGATTACAGAGGATTTACAACAGAAAGTTTGGGGTGCAAAAGGTGAGTAAAAATTCAGGGGAAGGCTGGTATTTATAGGCAGAAAACTGGACAGCTGGAAAGCTACTGGAGCGTGGTCGGCCCCCTTAAATAGGGGGCGGTCCCCTTAAAATTAAGGGGGCCGCCCTCCCTAGCCGTTGCCTAGTTTTGTCTTTTTGTGGGGAAGGTTTTTCTGGAACATTTTTACTGATTTTGGTTGAAAATTTGAATTCATAATTTTATAATGAATTAAACCTTTTTATTTATTACCAAAAATGTTTTTCTAAAAGATATAAAATGTTTTTGACATTTTATAAAAAATCTAGTGTTTAAGAAAATGTTCCTTTGATCATATAATGCATTAAGCATTAGTTCATTCATACCTTAAGTGATTTGAGTTGTAGAAATAGATATTTACAACTAAATACTTGTTTACGTCATAATTTCCCGATTAATGATTTTACATTTTGTGATTATCAAAACGTAGAGATATCGAAAAATATTAATAACGTGTTTAGGCATTATTTATATCAACAAAACTTCAATTCTATACGTATAGGATTAGTAACAAAACAAGTATTGCCGTTGGGGGTTCTTATAACACATTTGAAAATCAAGGAGTACTTATGCAAATAAATGACCCAAAGAACATGACATAAAAGTGTTAAAGTTCCCAACTCCATTGTTCTTTTAAAATATGTTTTTCAACAAATCTTTTTTAACTTTATCATTTAAACTCATAATTTAAAATTGTTTGGCCTTAAACTCCTTTTAAGACATCGATAACAAAAACATAAAATACTCTATAAAAGCAAGAATTGTAGATGATAAAGATGAGGGAAATCATATGCATTGATGTCACATTGTCACATATTTTCCTTTCATGATGTTTGTGGTTTAACTTGTACTCAACCAATTCATCATATTCCGCAATCAAAAAGTACCTTTTATATTTCATCCATGGTTTCTTTGAGTTGCATAAAAATCGTGAATGTAGATGGTCGGTAATAGTTTGTATAACTTTACAATAGATGTACATTATTAAGGAAAATTATATCAATTGCTGTTTATGTAATTTTTAGTGTTAAGTAATATTATTATACCAAGTTATTGTTACGCGGCCTCTATAGATAATGTCTATAACATTACATCTTGAATTTATGGTGCATAATTTTTATGTTTAATAGTAGATCAATGTCAAACAAGGGTTAAATTATTTAAATATAATCATCCATGAGAATTAGCTAGGCTAACTACGATTTTCTCTATGTTTGAGAAAACCAAGATTTTTGTCTATGGAACTATGAACTTTGTCAAGTTGATGCTGACTCTATCACTATCACTATCACATATTCACATGTATAGTTTGGTGACAGATGTTGTGTATCCATTAAGCATGGGACAAAATGATGCGTATCTTCATGGAAATATGACATTTTTTATGAGTTTAGTTAATACCGTAAAATTTACATTACCATTTTCTAGCAAAGACAGTGTCTTGAACTATTTGAAACATGCGTACATATTGTAATTGGTTATGTAAAAAATTTAGAAGAATGGTTTTCTGTGACGTTTGTGATATCAAGATTCGCGGTCGAAAGAAGTCATAGGTTATGTTTGAGTCGTTTGAGTCAAATGTAATCTAGTTATAGTCGTTACTTCATTTCATAGAAGTAGGTTTGCTTGCTATATTAGCCTTTTCGCATATGTAACATGTTGAGATGTGTAATTTCACCCATATCTGTTGTACTTGAACAATTTTTAGAGTAACATATTTATCGAAAAAAACCATTTACCTAAAGAAAATTTACCTAAATTGTTTATGGTCTGGAAAGAAACACCCGTGTTTCACTCCTACACTCACCAACCCTATCCAACTTTTCCTTTTAGATCATGCCTTAACTAACCTACTAATATATAGTTGTATTAAAATGATTAGAATCATCGGTAAAGTAAAATAGGTAAAGTTGCGTATAAGTTGATGATCAAGTCATTAAAGGCAAGTAATAAAATTTTCATCTAGCTGTGTTTAGTTACCATTAACATCTTTAATGAAGAAAGACTAATATAGTTCTAAAAAATAAAAATATTTTTAGTGACAGAATACAATATACAAAAGAAAAGGAACGGTACTTGACATAAAATAATGTGTATTTTATAGGTTATACATTACGTTTATCAAGAACGTACTGCACCCGGCATAATATATTTTAGAGTAAACGAGGTGACGACCCCCCGCGTTGCGGGGGGGCGATAGGAGTGACCATTAGCAAACTTTACTGGACTCAAAAATTAGCCGAACAAATCTATTCTTAAAATATTCTGGGCCATTTGCAGCTGATCTAAGATGTATATAAATGTTTAGCTGTTGCTTTCTACACTACAACACGACATGCCAACTTACAGCGTATAGTTAACCATATTTTTGACCTTTTTTTGTTACAAATATGGATTAACCATTTGCTGTTTCAGGTCGCACAGTCAATATAGGCAAACATCATGATATGGGACTATGGGAGTGAAGGCTTCTTACCTTTTTTTCATCTACAGCTTGCTTTCGTGATTGATATGAGAACCGATTTACATATATCAACTAAAAATAGAACATAGAAAGACAATCAAAATTAATGGAACAAACTCAAGATATTACAAAAATTGTAATAGCTCATTTGACCTGCATTGCTCTAACTATGACTCCGACGAATGCCATGGAATCATGAGACTAAAATGCAACAGTTGTTGGAGATGATTCATAGGTACAACTATAGGAGCAATGTCCCTTGGAGCAGCTCTCACTTTACGTTGAATCCAATGGTAGCTGCATAATGCAATTGACAAAACGTAACAATTAACCACGACAAAGACAGTATCGTAGCATGAAATTCACGATAACCTCTAAAGAGTTATAAAACTGGTACAATTAAATGATGCATGCATTGGAGTAAGAAATTTCAAATTCATCCATCCAAAATAGGTTCAAAACTTCGTGTCATCCATCATATGCTAAGAGAACATCTTAATGCAATACTGAGCAAATTACAAAAAAAAAAAAAAAAAAAAAAAAAAAAAAAAGCAATCTGCTAAATTTTGGTGCATCTTTTTTGTTCCATTGTCGTCATTGAAAAACCATTTTTTTTTGTGTTATTTTGGTCAAATTCATAAAAAGCAAACGGTTATTCCTCATGCAATTATGCCGCAACCACTGACCAAACACGTTAACGTATTACAATTACGAAGCAGATGCGTGTTTAGACTACTTACCAAGAACTTCCGCTTGACGACCTTGCCTTTTGCGAACGGCGGGCTAGGTGCGATCAGCAGCTGTTTTTCAAAGAACGGCAGCAACATGTAAGCATAAAGGTAAGTGAATGAGAGATCGTAACGGCATTTGACCCCTAAATGATCGACTATTTATAAGCGGGTTGAATTTCTGAATATGTGATCAACCAAATATCTGATCTACTTGAAGATGAATAATTTTTGGTTCAGAAAGTACAAATACCAGATCCGTTAACAAATACTCCTCCGTGACACTGTTCCACGGTTCTCCTCATTCTTCGAGAATCGGCTAAGCTGGAAACGGTATAATAGATTCAATGGCAACCTTCAAAAACCCACATAACCAATCAGCAAACAATATTTATAAAACAAAAGATAATTAGTACATAAATACTATAAAATATCATATACTAAATCAATACACATATGAGTTTCATCTTGTGAATGAAAAGTTTGATGCGTGTATCGGAGGAGTTTGGAGATCTTTGTTAGACGTCATACTGAAAACAACCGCGGACATCTGGGTTCGGGAGCACCAAAACAGTGTAGATATGGCCAGCTGTAGCTGAAAGTCTAACCTCAGCTAACTCCTTGTGCTACAAAAATATAAGATAAAAAAGGGAACAATGGATTTAATTACACAGTTTACACAACCTGTAGTTTCAAAATGTAGCAAGTCGTATGTATGAAATAAGTAAACCATAAAGGTAACATAACTCCAACTGTGAACGCTGGAGTGTCGCCATCTCCATCATCTGTCTTCCTATTTCGTATATCTGCAGCTCCTCTGCCATCACATATGTAAATAAAGGATGACAGTCATAACCGTATAATACCAAAAATATCACCTCAAAGCAGGCAAAACATATAACAAAATCATAACCCGTATAAGTGAATGGATAACATAGTGTACACATTTGTCCCAGTGAAATGTTTGTCAGAACTTAAATTCATTAAAGTTTTGGTTACGCAAATAAAGTTTCTTCATACCTAAAACGACAGTAACATAAAAGGTAGCATAAGGATACTCAGAAGTTTTACAATTTATATACGTTTAAAATTAACAAATTCAAACAACAAATACATCCCTTGAGACTCCTATATAATATATCCCCAAAAAAGGACAAAAAAACTGGGGTTAACAAACTTACAAAATCTTACTGGGCAAACCAAAGAAGCCACTTCTTGTCCGTCATAAAATCAAACAACCGCATCAACAACCTTTTTTATTTCCTTACACAAAATTAAAGACATAAGATTGGTGTATGTATATATATCCAATATCATCTATATAATTTTTGTGTACACTAAATAAAAACATGAGATTCTGAAATTAGCCGTTCACAATACCTACTCTTCTATACTATATCCAGTTAAAAAACAAATATAACGCAACCCCCAAAAATTCATAAAAGTTGAAAAAATAGTGACCTTAATTAGCTCTTCTGTTCGTCGCTGTGATTATCTGAGTACCAGCCACAACCATCTGCACCGCCGGGACGCAACAACGACTACGTAACCTATGTGAGAAGAGTATAATTGAATCAAATCCATAAATAAAAAAAACCCCGAAATAATGGAGGAAATCAATGATCAAACAATCTCTAATAAAATAAAAATACAAAAATACCCAGTAAAAAACAACTACAAATGTCAAAATTTGATCATATCAACGAAAACTGAATCGGAAAAACGAAAAGTGAATCGGAAAATAAAACCCCAACCTGAAACTCTAAACCGGATGTGGATGGAGGATTTGTTGTGAAAGTCGGCGCAAATTAAAGATACGATAAGAATACGGAAGGCAGTGTGTGCAGCTACTTTTTTTGTTTTTGGATAGGTTTGTAAAGGCGGTGGAAGACACGTTCGGTGTACCTGTGTATAAGCCAACACCTGTCTGGGCCTCACATGCAGTAAGTAAACAGGCTAACAGGCTAAACATTTGGGCTTAAAATTATAATACTTTAATATTCAATTCCTTATTTTAATATAAAAAAAATAGTAAACAATTCTGCCGCCCAATTCGTTTTAGTATAGATAGTGAATTACACCGTTTCTCCTTGTGGTTTGCGTTGACCGTAACCTTTCGTCCTTTGACCCAAAAAAATGCGCCGCTTATCCTTAACAGGCAAACGCTATCCGTCGTTAATGTTGAAGTATGCTCGTGTCATAATAACTAATTATATGGCTAGACATATGTGAGCCTATGGGGTCACACACATATACACTGAGGTACCACTTTATATATCGTGTTTATTGTATTTACGATATATAAATAACTATACGTAACCAAGGATCACTATTGAGCTTCTAATGACTAAGTAATGGACTTAATCTATTGGACTTGAAAATCAAATGGTGAGCCCATTTGAAGCCCATAAGTGGCCGGCCCTTATGAGGGTTCAAAAGGGGGTCATGGACCTTAGGAGGGTTCAAGGGAGGTCATGGTATTAATCATTATATCTCAAGCATGCTTCTTGTAATAAATACACATGCATCTTGAGACATGGGATTACACTATCCCAAATATCTCTTACCAAGACATATTAATTCCAAGGCTTGATTAACAAAAGTCTCCCCTCCCTCCTCCTCCATAACCCACGGCCAAAACAACACACACACACAAGTGTTTTGTTTTCTTTGATCTCTCCATTGAATCTTGATTATTCAAAGGTGACTTGCAAGGTTACAAGGTTAAAGACTAGCATCAAGGGGTATACGGTGAAGTGTAGTGTGGACATTCATAGAGGTGATCTACTTTGGTCACTTGGTTAGAGAGTAGATTGGTGTTGAGAAGGTCTCCATAGATTTCTACCGATCACGCTACAAAGGTATGATACTTGTATTCTAATTTGTGATTGATCATATGGCTATATGGATCCTTTGTTGGTGATGTTTTCCGCTGTGTTTATATGTTAAGTTTGTTTATATATATTCAACATCACCTATAGTGGTATCACGAGCCATCATATGATGTCATATGATCATCTTGTATGCGTAAAAATGGCTAAAAACGCGTGTTTTTAATGGATTTAAAAGTATATTTTCAAAACAGCCCCGAGGGCTAATTTTTTGTAAATAAGTCGACCCATATGGGGTCTAATGATCTGGACTTTTTGATCCTATGGCCATTTGTTATGCATACTTTAATTGGTATACTAGTTTGGTACCCGTAAAATGGCAAAAAACGTGTTAATTTGATAGTTTTGTGAAACAATTTCAAATCAGCCCATGAGGCTTATTTTTCTGTGGTAAAATGATGTTAAGAATGTCCTAACATCAGTGAGTTGTGAACCTATGACCATTTGACACGCGTACCAATCGGGGTTTTAATTCTTGTTAATTATTTCTTCGATTTTGTTGGCTAACAATTTATTTCTTGTTATTTATTTTGTTGTCCATGGCAAATACATGCATGTTTGTCCATGGAGTTAGCCAACACCTTATTTTGATCATAATAGTATTGTATTATTGTGTGTATATGCAAAGCCGATGAAAACCTAGACCACTTATGCCTTGTGATGTTGTGATTTGTTGGTTGATTTCTTGTTTTATTTGGGGTTGCCATATGTTTGGCACTTTTGTAATGTAAATTCATTTTGGTTTGCTATTGTTTGGTCATTTTTACAATAGATAGGAAGTACATTAGTTGTACTTTACTTCATATATCATGTAATCAAAAGCTTGGAATCAAATGGCAAAAGAACGAAGGACTTTGGACCAAAAGTAGCTGCTGGACACACTGCTGGAAAAATGCGATTTCCAGGATATTGGTAAGGTATTTTGGGCTGAATTTTTTTGTGCAGGTACACAAGACATGGGCCTACAACTTTGTCAACTGGGCCAAAGAATGAGGAGGTCATCTTCTAGGCCGTTTGGGCCTCCAAATACAGAAAAACTGGGCTGACAGAATCATTTTTCCATGTGCATAATGGGCTTTTACTTGCCCATGATTGTCTTGGGGCAAGTGGGAGCCATCTGTGTGGTTGTGTATTATGTCCCTAGTTGACTCTTGGTTCTCGTGATGGCTCACGAGTCCAAGCATAGGATTTTCATCGGTTGAAGCTTTGCATATTGTGGTTGTGTGGTTCTTTGGTTGTTTTATATATGCTATGATTGTATGTAAAACAGAAATTGTTTTCTAAAAACTTGAAACGAAACACAAATCAATTTGAACTAAGTCTTATGATTTAGTTTAACTAAGTTTAAATATTGATTTGAAACTTAAAATCATTGTTTTCTAAATAACACTTAAACTAGTTAAGTTTGTTTATTTATTTATTGTATTGTCCAAACTTAATTATAATCCACTTAGGATTTGTATTAGTCTTGAAAATGGACAACTTGACACACATAAATTAAAACAATGATTAGACTTAAGTTAAGAAAAGTTTTTTAACTTGTGCTACGAAGAATGAATGCATGCTTCTTTCGTACACGTTTTTTATCCACATCAAAATAATTTACCCGTCAAAATTTAAGTCATGCCGTCCAATTTTGAGAACACTTGCAATTACTTTTTGCCTATGCGTTGGACCTAGGTTGAATTGTAACCCAAGGTGACTATTCTCTATGCGTGAGACCTAGATATATTCTCACAAGTTTTCAAATTAGATGACTTAATCAAGTTAAGTGGTTAGACCTTGACCCGAGGCAAAGATGAGACTAAACATGCCAGCTTGACACTAGTTGCTTGTTCACTAGCGCCTTGAGTCCCATAAAGTTCTAAGAGTTGCACATGTAATGCAATTGATTGACGTTACCTACCTATTGAATCCACCGTTGCTAGCAGATCAACTGATGTGATGGTGGAACCTCAATGAGGATCTTAGCCTTTTCCTAAAATTAATTGTTTTAATATGCTTAAACTTGGGTAGTTAATTTTAAAAAGGATTAATTATTGAAACTTACTAAAATTTGAACTTTGTTTATTTTGTAGATGACACCTCCTAATCAAACCGTGAACAACTCGTACATCAGATCAATTCTTGACAAAGAGAAATTGAATGGTAACAACTTTTTGGACTGGTATCGCAACCTGAGGATTGTCCTTAAGGCTGAACAAAAGTTTTACCATCTGGAAGTGTAACACCCCAACCCGGCAAGGGTAGAAGTATCACACTAATGGTTTCACATCAGATCAAAACAAAGCATACATTTCAAGTAATAAAAAAATTCTCAAAGGTTACAAATGAAATTCTGAAATTTACATTGTTGCAATGGAAACAAAACTAAACACTAAGTCTGCAAAAGCAACTCCTTCTAATGGTCTCTACTTCAGAACACTATCAAAGTCTTCTAAGTTCAAAAGTCTCTTCACTCATACCCAAACCCGTCGTCCTGCTTATTACCTGCCGCACACGAAAAGAAAACGTGCGGCTGAGCTTAAAAAGCTCAGTGAACAGATACAATACAAAGCAAAGAATAACGAAACAGAAATATAATATGGGTAATGGGAATGTCATAAGGTATAAACGAAATACATGGATAATAAGAGAAAAATAGGATAGTCATCCACCACGAGCCCAGTAACTCAAAGTCATAATCTCAACATCATAATCTCAAAGTCATAATCTCACAATCAGAGGGGATACCTCTTAGGCAACCAGATAATATGAGGGGTGTCCTCATGTATCATAATAGTGGAGTGATCAGCTCCCAGAAAATGTGAAAGGCATGTATTGCACACAGTACCAGTCACCTCAAAGTCATAACTCAAAGTCATAGTTAAATCCACTAAACATACAAATCTAGGATTGCAATCCATACGCCCCCATACTCAAAGTCAATCTCAAAGTCAAGTAGCCATGGCAGATAATATAAAAGGGACGGTGTGAGAAATCACTCCCCCACACGGGAGTCATGCCAGTGGTGCATCACAGACATGGCCAGGTTACCTTCCTGGCTAGGTAACATAAAATGGCTCTGGTATCAAACTAAGAGTCAGGTCTCAATGTCATATCAAGGTGCATCTCAAGGTCATAATCAGAAGGTATATCTCAAGGTCATATCAAAAGGTTCATGTCAAAAGGATCATGGCAAAGGTTTAAAATCATAGCTCAACATCAATGCATAGGTGAAAAGACACCCTTACTAAAAAGGGTAGAGTATCCGTACCTTATGACGAAAGCAAAACAGAAACGAGAACAGAATATGGAAAACGGTTCAAGGTCTCTCCTTCTTCACACCTAAAGGAGTAGAAGGGAATTACAATTCATTCTTAATTAATTGCCTTTCCATTTTAGTAACTTTCTATTTTTAGCAGGTTTCCATATTTAGCAAGTTTCCATAATTAGAAAGTTTCCTTATTTAGCAAGTTTCCATAATTAGCAATATTCAAAATATAACCTAAGTTAAGTCATTAATTAGGTTATTATGGAAATAACATTCATTTTAATAAGTTATACAAGTTCAAGGTTAAATATGACAAGTTTCATAAGTTAGGGTTTTAATTGCAAACATCTCAAAGTTAAGGGTCTTGAATGAAAATATTGTAAATTACTAATTCAAGTACATCATTCATTCAGAATCACATCTCCCATCCTTTAAGTTTCATAATTTTTCACTTCACACCCTTTAATTGTCAAAATTACAAAACAAACCTTATAATTATATAAATTACATTTTAACCCATATAATATCCATAATTTCACAACTAACCCTCAAATCCACTAAATTACAGAATATACATCCCGAATTAAGTATTGTACGAATTACAACCCTAAGTTTCACATAATTACATTTTTAGTCCCTATAGTTTACAAAACTTATAAATTAAATCATAATTCCATATTAATTACAAATCAACTCCATAAATTCCCAAATTTACACATTACCTCCCTACTAACCTTATTTTCACAGAAAAGTCGTAAGTTTCCTGAATTTATACTTTTAACCCCTCCATTTAAATAATTTCCAAATCGAAACCCTAATTTCATTTTAAATCCAAATCTTGATAATCTTACACATAGGACCCTCATGTTATAATTTTTACCCTTTAGCACTGGTCTAACCAATATACTAAAAATGGCCCAAAAGTTTATTAAATTACAAAACACCCCCTTAATATTTTAAAACCAATTCGTATAACATATTATCTCACAAATTCAAACTCTAATCAATACAAATCATCACTCAATAATTTACTCATCATAATAACATCATTTAAAAGTCAAATCCAGGTTTACAAACCCTAATCCCATCGAAAACCCTAATTCCACATTTTTCTCTATTTTAGTTCCAAAAATCCGATTTTAAATTAATTCCCAAATCGACATTTTGAGCTTCTAAAAATCAACCTCTTATTTTTCCTGGATCATATACTTTCTATAGATCCTAAGAAAAATAATTTCCATGCCTCAAAAATTCTTTTTCGATATATTAGAATTTACACTCATTTTAATGATTTAATTCCAAAACAACTAACACAAGTATCTATAATTCGAATTAGCATTTTTCCCAGCTTATAACATGATCAAGTAATTCATAAAAATTATCAAGGCCACCCAGAAAAATCGTTTTGAATGTTTTCCATAATTAATCCATTTTACATATTTTAAATCCATTCGACCACTTAAAGCTTGCATGATTTAATTCCCACATTTTTCACAGATCATATATGATATAATAAGTGTAAGAAAAATACTAGATCAATTATTTAACCTATGGAAATCGTTTTTAGAATTATACCTCACGGATTGAGTTTTCGACAAGAATTAAATGTAGCGACCAAATGAAAGCTTCCCACAACCCATACCAATTTTTCTTAGCTTCCTTACAATGTGTACAACACCAGAAAAATGAGCTTGGAACTCCATAAATTCGGATGAACAAGGAGATAAATTGTTTGTGTGTTTTTGTTTTGTCGGCTAGGTTTTTTTGAAGAATAAAATGGATTTAGCTATAATATGGGGAGGAAAACGTGTCTAGGGGGAGGGATGAGGCCAAAAATTCGGCCTATACTTGGACAAAATCAAAATATTAATTTTGAATACCATTTTCCATATTTACCTATCCTTAATAATTTTTAAAATGATTTTATAAACACTTAATTACTTATTTAAGGATTTCGGTATACAAAGGGTATTTTGGTCATTTTGTACCTTGTAAAATGTTAATTGTAATAGCCAAAATTATTTGGTAGCATAACTTGTCCATTTCCAGAAGTTCGGGATTGATTTGGTACTTTATAACCTTTTATTAAATTTTTAAATTCATAGGGGCATTTTTGTCTTTTACCATGCTTTCAAATTTTTGGGTTTTACAACTCTTCCCCTCTAACAGAAAATTTTCGTCCTCGAAATTTGAAGTCGCAAAGTTAAACGAAGTCGTAGCAAGTTGCAAACGATCAACATAACATTCTCACGCTCGAGCAGGTTCTTCCAAACCAAGTATTTTCTCATGACTCAATCTTGCCTATCAAATAATTTCGGTTTTCTCAAAAAGACATAACGCTCAGGATTCACATCAAAAGAATGATATACTAAACGTAATGGATGATAAACGTATCTCATTAGAAGGGGTTCAGGGAAGATGTAGGATTGACGGATTTTCGTCCGTGGAATAGAAATAGTCAAATCAGATGAAAACGTATCGAATTGTAGCGAACATGGGAGTAGTATATGAGTTCAAAACTCTTCAGATTCTCAAATAGTCTCAGCTTCAGTATAACCTTTCATAGGTGTTCTCATAAACAAACAGGTCTTGCTCCTTAAAATCAACAGCCTCAATCAACTCATAGCAGGTCATAATGAAACATAATCAACGGATGCGAAACCTACATATAGCAAAATGTAGGTGTACTTTTCAATAGTAACAGATCAGATCCATACTGACAGAAAACAAACGGTAGAAAGTTCTACAACAGAACCCAAGATTCTTATCGGAAATACAGAGGTCACAAACGCGTGTCGAGTATCCAAACGTATCCAGTCGTATAACGATGAAAGCAGATTAAACGCATAGGTAGAATGAATCCTAAAGTCTCATTAATCACAAATAATCCAACAGAGATCAAATTCTAACTTCTTTGGTACTCCCCAAGATATCCTATGCCCACAACAAGTGCACGTTATATGATGTAAGTATTATCACGTTGGCCAGACGTCATAATACTGGCATCATATAAATATGCCCTCATGATGGTCATACTTTATCTCAAATCGTAAACAAAACCACCTATCTTAATCCACCTAGTACTTCTACAGTCTCAGAGGTCAACAAAAACAATTGCCACAGTCAAGAGAGAAACCAAAACTATTCGCAAGAGTCTCAAAATCCCAGATTGCCTAGCAGAAGTGAGGTACGCCGTCACCAGTATCATATCTTTCACAACTCGCCAAAATCTCTCAAACAAAGCTATCACCGAACATACGAAAAATAAACACGAACTGAAATGCTTCTAGGAAACTTAAATCATCAAGGATCTTATTAATCTTCAGGAACTTCGGCCTTCATAAAATCTAATCTTCCAAACATGAAGGGTCTGTTTCCCGATCCCGCTCATTCAACACCTCCAATCTCTTCAAGTCCTGTTAGTCTGTCTTCGTTTGTCCCTCAATCGGGAAATGAAACCAAAGTCGGAAACTTGTGTCTGGGTCGTCGAGCCTCCTGCAGTTCTTCTTGGAATGTGATGGAGCAACGTGGATTTCTGGCACGGTCTTTAAATCTCTCCATCATCCAGTCTGCTTCCGCTCTCAATTCATCTCAGTACAACTAAGATGAATAGGGAAGTGGGACTGCATGTCTTCATCAGCTCCAGGTTCGCCATCTTGACTAGAATTTCTTCTTCCGCATCGCCAACACTTCTGCCTTGTAAAGAATGTCTCCACTCTTCGGGGTAGTCTCCATTGTCGTCAACTCCAGGTCATGCAAGGAACACCGTTGTCTCAAACGACATCAATCTCTCAGAATACACAAATGATCCTCAAATCTCTAACAAGGTGCAAAATGATTTTCATGTTCTTCCTCGTCTCCGAATGTACCATTAAGTCATACAATGGCCATATGCCCAGTACTCATGAGAAAATATCATCTATCAAATTCACCAAGATCGTCAGAGCTTTAGCTAATACTATTAGCGTCATTAACCGTCATGGCAGTCGTTTACGAATACGGAAGGCGATTTCAAGAATAGTATCAATTCATCAGAAAGGAAACTTCGCGCTCTGAATTTAAACAAAACACATAGTCGTTCCAGGGTGGAGGAATATTGGCTTCTAACAGTAATACGGTTCAGCTTCCATACATATCTCCAGTTACCATCCTTCTTTATCGCTAACGAAACTAAAACATGCCCAGAAGATACACTTAAGTAAACTCACTTCCAGGTCTTCGGTTGCTGCTCTTCCCGGTTGCTCCAGTCAATTGGTATGATCCGAAAGACATCTTCGTTTAGTGACTAGAATCTCTCGGTATCATGTCAAATCTTACTTCATACTCCGGTGGAAAAACTTGACGTCCAACAGGGATTATGTTCAAGAAGTTCAGGGTGCCAAATAACGTTCAATACAAGGTTCATGTTCAGAAAACTCAAGGTGCCAAAAGGCTTCTACGATGAGGTTCATTTATTGGTGTACGAAATGGTTTCTAAGAAAACTTTATAACCGCAAACGTAACACACGAGTCTCCAGAGTAATAGTGATAGCAAAGGGTTTAACAATCATAAATCGTAGTAGGGAGTTCAAAATTGTTGCAAACGTTAAAGGTGAGACATAGAAGGGTAGTTGTCAATATTTGACTGATCATTCCACAATTTCCTTGTCAGAATAAAATCGAAGTTAACTATTCAAAGAAAGACGGTTCGCAAATCAAAGCTATATCATTAGAAGTGAGGAAGAAAACATTCTTATACTCATGGTTACACACCACAAGACTTCTCATAAGGACAGAGATGGGTAAAACGAAATCAATAGTGTCGGAAACTTCATAGATACTTATCAAATAGCAAAACATATCCAGTACGTCATCGCCATAGAGGTTCTCGGAATGCCTGAAGAGGCGTCAAAGTGATTAACAAAAGAATCAGAGTGAAATGCGGGTCATTATCAAAATGATTAACAAAAGGGATTTGAAGATAAGGATCAAATAGTATCAGGCCATTATTATGAAATTCTCAATGCCTTCAAGATTTAATCAGGTTCAAAACTTAGGTGGTGCAAAGCATAAGCTTTCACTTTCCAGAAGTGGTATCAACAGGATCTAACCAAAAGCAAGGCACGAATCAGAGTGATACGGAAGCAATGATGCTTAAACAAATGCCTTATAGTCTACCCATTCCTCACCGGTCAAAACTTAGGTTCCTATGGGAAATCCTAAAGCAATTTTCAAAGGTTGACTTACGAGTGCCTACAGGGAAAGCTTAGTGGTCCTAACTTACACAGGTCAAGGGTAAATGTATTACGAAATCGTAGCCTGTCTCTCTGATACCATAATTGTAACACCCCAACCCGGCAAGGGTAGAAGTATCACACTAATGGTTTCACATCAGATCAAAACAAAGCATACATTTCAAGTAATACAAAAATTCTCAAAGGTTGCAAATGAAATTCTGAAATTTACATGGTTGCAATGGAAACAAAACTAAACACTAAGTCTGCAAAAGCAACTCCTTCTAATGGTCTCTACTTCAGAACACTATCAAAGTCTTCTAAGTTCAAAAGTCTCTTCACTCATACCCAAACCCGTCGTCCTGCTTATTACCTGCCGCACACGAAAAGAAAACGTGCGGCTGAGCTTAAAAAGCTCAGTGAACAGATACAATACAAAGCAAAGAATAACGAAACAGAAATATAATATGGGTAATGGGAATGTCATAAGGTATAAACGAAATACATGGATAATAAGAGAAAAATAGGATAGTCATCCACCACGAGCCCAGAAACTCAAAGTCATAATCTCAACATCATAATCTCAAAGTCATAATCTCACAATCAGAGGGGATACCTCTTAGGCAACCAGATAATATGAGGGGTGTCCTCATGTATCATAATAGTGGAGTGATCAGCTCCCAGAAAATGTGAAAGGCATGTATTGCACACAGTACCAGTCACCTCAAAGTCATAACTCAAAGTCATAGTTAAATCCACTAAACATCCAAATCTAGGATTGCAATCCATACGCCCCCATACTCAAAGTCAATCTCAAAGTCAAGTAGCCATGGCAGATAATATAAAAGGGACGGTGTGAGAAATCACTCCCCCACACGGGAGTCATGCCAGTGGTGCATCACAGACATGGCCAGGTTACCTTCCTGGCTAGGTAACATAAAATGGCTCGGGTATCAAACTAAGAGTCAGGTCTCAATGTCATATCAAGGTGCATCTCAAGGTCATAATCAGAAGGTATATCTCAAGGTCATATCAAAAGGTTCATGTCAAAAGGATCATGGCAAAGGTTTAAAATCATAGCTCAACATCAATGCATAGGTGAAAAGACACCCTTACTAAAAAGGGTAGAGTATCCGTACCTTATGACGAAAGCAAAACAGAAACGAGAACAGAATATGGAAAACGGTTCAAGGTCTCTCCTTCTTCACACCTAAAGGAGTAGAAGGGAATTACAATTCATTCTTAATTAATTGCCTTTCCATTTTAGTAACTTTCTATTTTTAGCAGGTTTCCATATTTAGCAAGTTTCCATAATTAGAGAGTTTCCTTATTTAGCAAGTTTCCATAATTAGCAATATTCAAAATATAACTTAAGTTAAGTCATTAATTAGGTTATTATGGAAATAACATTCATTTTAATAAGTTATACAAGTTCAAGGTTAAATATGACAAGTTTCATAAGTTAGGGTTTTAATTGCAAACATCTCAAAGTTAAGGGTCTTGAATGAAAATATTGTAAACTACTAATTCAAGTACATCATTCATTCAGAATCACATCTCCCATCCTTTAAGTTTCATAATTTTTCACTTCACACCCTTTAATTGTCAAAATTACAAAACAAACCTTATAATTATATAAATTACATTTTAACCCATATAATATCCATAATTTCACAACTAACCCTCAAATCCACTAAATTACAGAATATACATCCCGAATTAAGTATTGTACGAATTACAACCCTAAGTTTCACATAATTACATTTTTAGTCCCTATAGGTTTACAAAACTTATAAATTAAATCATAATTCCATATTAATTACAAATCAACTCCATAAATTCCCAAATTTACACATTACCTCCCTACTAACCTTATTTTCACAGAAAAGTCATAAGTTTCCTGAATTTACACTTTTAACCCCTCCATTTAAATAATTTCCAAATCGTAACCCTAATTTCATTTTAAATCCAAATCTTGATAATCTTACACATAGGACCCTCATGTTATAATTTTTACCCTTTAGCACTGGTCTAACCAATATTCTAAAAATGGCCCAAAAGTTTATTAAATTACAAAACACCCCCTTAATATTTTAAAACCAATTCGTATAACATATTATCTCACAAATTCAAACTCTAATCATTACAAATCATCACTCAATAATTTACACATCATAATAACATCATTTAAAAGTCAAATCCAGGTTTACAAACCCTAATCCCATAGAAAACCCTAATTCCACATTTTTCTCTATTTTAGTTCCAAAAATCCGATTTTAAATTAATTCCCAAATCGACATTTTGAGCTTCTAAAAATCAACCTCTTATTTTTCCTGGATCATATACTTTCTATAGAGCCTAAGAAAAATAATTTCCATGCCTCAAAAATTCGTTTTCGATATATTAGAATTTACACTCATTTTAATGATTTAATTCCAAAACAACTAACACAAGTATATATAATTCGAATTAGAATTTTTCCTAGCTTATACCATGATCAATTAATTCATAAAAATTATCAAGGCCACCCAGAAAAATTGTTTTGAATGTTTTCCATAATTAATCCATTTTACATATTTTAAATCCATTCGACCACTTAAAGCTTGCATGATTTAATTCCCACATTTTTCACAGATCATATATGATATAATAAGTGTAATAAAAATACTAGATCAATTATTTAACCTATGGAAATCATTTTTAGAATTATACCTCACGGATTGAGTTTTCGACAAGAATTAAATGTAGCGACCAAACGAAAGCTTCCCACAACCCATACCAATTTTTCTTAGCTTCCTTAGAACGTGTACAACACCAGAAAAATGAGCTTGGAACTCCAGAAATTCGGATGAACAAGGAGAGAAATTGTTTGTGTGTTTTTGTTTTGTCGGCTAGGTTTTTTTGAAGAATAAAATGGATTTAGCTATAATATGGGGAGGAAAACGTGTCTAGGGGGAGGGATGAGGCCAAAAATTCGGCCTATACTTGGACAAAATCAAAATATTAATTTTGAATACCATTTTCCATATTTACCTATCCTTAATAATTTTTAAAATGATTTTATAAACACTTAATTACTTATTTAAGGATTTCGGTATACAAAGGGTATTTTTGTCATTTTGTACCTTGTAAAATGTTAATTGTAATAGCCAAAATTATTTGGTAGCATAACTTGTCCATTTCCAGAAGTTCGGGATTAATTTGGTACTTTATAACCTTTTATTAAAATTTTAAATTCATAGGGGCATTTTTGTCTTTTACCATGCTTTCAAATTTTTGGGTTTTACAGGAAGGGCCTTTGCCTGAAGCACCTCCTGCTAATGCTACTGCTACTGTTCATAGCGTCTACTCTCGTAGGGTTCAAGAGCAACAAGAAGTGGCTTGTCTCATGCTTGCAAGCATGATCCCTGAGCTCCAAAAGAACTTAGAGGACCTTGCAGCATTTGACATGTTGACAGAACTGAAAACCATGTTCGAACAACAAGCTGAGCAAGAACTGTTTGACATTGTCAAAGCTTTTCATGCTTGCAAGCAGGAGGAGGGCCAATCAGTCAGTAGCTATGTCATGAAAATGAAAGGCTACCTGGACCAAATGGAGCGTCTGGGATACCCCATGCCTCAGATCCTTGGAGTGAGCTTGATTCTTACCTCACTGTCGAAGGATTATGACCAATTCGTGCAGAACTACAATATGTACAGCATGGGCAAGACCATTCCCGAACTGCACAACATGCTTAAACTTGAAGAAAAGGGAATGCCCAAGAAGGCTCTAATGGTCCTAGCTATCAAGCAAGGCAGAATCCAGAAGAATAACAAGCCGATGGCACAAGGCAAGGGATAAGGTAAGGGCAAGCGTAAGTGTGCTTACGCCCCCAAACCAAAGATCCCCCCACCTGCCAAAAAGGAGCACCAGGCTAAGGACACCCTCTGTCACCATTGTGGAGTGAAGGGGCACTGGAGGTGGAACTGTCCGACCTACCTTGAAGAGTTGAAGAAGAACAAAGCTAGCGGAGCTAGCACATCAGGTATCTTCACTATAGAACTCTATACTTTTCCTAACAAATCCTGGGTATATGATATAGGTTGTGGAACTCACATTTGTAATAATGTGCAGGGGCTTAGGGGAAGCAGAAAGTTGAAGCAAGGAGCCTTGAATCTGTACGTGGGCAATGGCAACCGTGCAGCTGTCGAAGCAATAGGGAGCTTTGATCTCATCCTCCCTAAAGCTTTAGTTATTGTTTTGAATAATTGCCATTTTGCACCTACTATCACTAGAGGTGTTGTTTCACTTTCACGTTTGAAGGATGATGGTTTCATTCACACTTTTACCGATTTTGGCATTTCAGTTTCTAAGGATGATGTTTTTTATTTTAATGCTATTCCTCGTGATGGTATTTTTGAAATTGATATGCGTGATTCTATTTCAAACGATAGTTCTATATACAATGTTAGCAATAATAAATCTAAACGTAATATAGATTCCACTTTTCTATGGCATTGCCGTCTTTGCCACATAAACAAGAAACGTATTACGAAGCTGCAACGCGATGGGCTTTTAGAGTCAACCGACCATGAGTCGTTTGATAAATGCATTTCTTGTATATCTGGTAAAATGGCACGAAAGCCCTTCTCCCATGTTGGAAAAAGAGCTAAAGATCTACTTGGACTCATACATACTGATGTATGTGGCCCATTTAGAACAACGTCTAGAGAATGAGCTAACTACTTCATTACTTTTACTGATGATTTCAGTAGATATGTTTATGTTTACTTGATTAAACATAAACATGAATTATTTGAAATGTTCAAAGTCTTTCAAAATGAAGTAGAAAATCAACTCGGCAAGACCATAAAGGCTCTTCGATCTGATCGAGGAGGTGAATATATGAGTCAAGAGTTTTTAGATCATCTAAAACGGTGTGGGATCGTCTCACAATTCACTCCTCCATACACACCACAATATAATGGTGTATCTGAAAGGAGAAATCAAACCTTGTTAGACATGGTTCGATCTATGATGAGTCTAACAACATTGCCAATGTCCTTTTGGGGTTATGCTCTAGAGTCTGCTGCACGCATTCTCAACATGGTTCCAACCAAGAAGGTCAAAAAGACACCATACGAAATATGGCATGGGAAGGTCCCTAATTTGTCTTACTTGAAAGTATGGGGTTGTGAGGCTCTCGTGAAACGAGACACACCTAACAAACTTGAGCCCAGAGCTATCAAATATATCTTTGTAGGATACCCAAAGGAAACAATGGGTTACTACTTCTACTGCCCACCCGAGAACAAAATATTTGTTGCTCGGTATGCCGAGTTTCTTGAGAAAAGTCTCATTTCACAGGAAGCAAGTGGGAGCAAAGTAGACCTTGATGAAATTCAAGAGGAATATGCACAACCTTCTGGTAACACTAGTAAGCATCAAAATGAGATTGAACATGAAAATGTTGAACCTCATCAAGATGTTGCTCCCATTCGTAGATTCGCAAGGATACCTCAAGCACCTGAGCGATATGGTTTCTATGTCGATGCTGAGGAACATGAGTTAGGGGATCATGGTGAACCCGCTAACTATCGAGATGCATTATCGAGTTCTGAACACGATAAATGGATCGAAGCTATGAATGCGGAGATGCAATCCATGAAAGACAATGATGTCTGGGTCGAAGTTGACCTACCTCCTAATGCTAAAACCGTTGGGAGTAAATGGCTCTTCAAGAAGAAGACCGACATGGATGGAAATGTACACACTTATAAAGCTCATCTGGTAGCAAAAGGTTACACTCAAACCTACGGGATTGACTATGAAGAAACCTTCTCGCCTGTTGCAGACGTTAAAGCAATTAGGATTCTTATAGCTATAGCAGCGTACTATGACTATGAGATTTGACAAATGGATGTCAAGACATCCTTCTTGAACGGTCACCTGAACGAAGACGTTTATATGGTGCAACTCGAGGGCTTCGTGAATCCTAAACATCCCACTAAAGTATACAAGCTTCAAAGATCCATTTATGGATTAAAGCAAGCATCCTGAAGCTGGAATAAGAGATTTGATGAGGAAATCAAGAAAATTGGTTTTGCTCAAAATCTTGATGAGCCATGTGTATATATGAAAACTAGTGGAAGTATAGTCGTGTTCCTAATCTTATATGTCGATGACATATTACTCATGGGAAACAACATTCCAATGCTACAAGATGTAAAATCCTGGCTTGGAAATCGCTTTTCCATGAAAGATCTAGGAGAGGCCGCGTACATACTTGGAGTCAAGATCTATCGAGATAGATCAAAACGGTTAATCGGCTTAAGTCAAAGTGCATACATTGACAAAATCCTGAAGCGATTTAAGATGCAAGATTCCAAACGTGGAAGTCTTCCAATGCAACCAAATACAGAATTGAGTAAAGCTCAAGGACCTTCTACACCTACTGAGGTGAAGAGGATGAAAGGAGTCCCTTATGCTTCGGCTGTGGGATCCATAATGTATGCGGTTAGATGCACTAGACCTGATGTAGCCTTCTCTCAGAACCTAACGAGTAGATTTCAACAGAATCCAGGAGAATGTCACTGGACTGCTGTTAAGAACATATTAAAGTATCTACGAAATTCTAAAGATATGTTTCTTGTTTATGGTGGTGATGTCAAGCGTGAGCTCAGTGTTACTTGTTACACTGACGCAAGCTAGGAGACGGATCGTGATGACGCCAAATCCCAGACAGGATATGTTTTCATCATGAACGGAGGTGCTGTTGACTGGAAGAGTGCCAAACAAAGCACTATCGCGATGTCCTCTACAGAAGCCGAATACATAGTTGCTTCTGAAGCTGCAATGGAGGCGATTTGGATACGTAAATTCATTTCTGGGCTTGGCGTTGTTCCCAGCAATGAACGACCTATGGATATGTACTGTGACAATACAGTTGCCATTATCATAGCCAATGAACCAGGGTCCAAAAGGGTGCCAAACATTTTCGTCAAAAAGTTCACTACATTCGAGAAGTTATCGAAAGTGGTGATATTCGTCTTCTCAAAGTTCACACAGATGACAACATAGCTGATCCTTTTACGAAACCAATGCCTTGTGCCAAACATGTCGAACATGCTAGGAGCATTGGACTTCGACCAGCTAGTAGTCTCATGTAGATCTGTTTTTTTTAGTATTTGAATAATTGGAATGTTAAACAGTTTATATTTATAATGAATTGATGTACTAGTTATGATCGTTTTCATTCATATCGATTGTGTTCTATATTTGCATGTTTAATCCATGAATAATTTATTTATTCTAAAATTGTCCATTGTCAGTTGACGATACGGGAGTATCATCAAATTAAGGCAAATGTGAGCGTGTTGGTGATTTATTTACCAAACTTACATGTTGTTCATTGTGATGAACATTGGATTGACCCAACCTACGAGTTTCACTACATGGATCGTCGTCAATAGTGAATATCGCAAGTGGTTATGTCTCTTATCCTTAGACTTGAGATGCAAGTAGGTCTTGCATGTGTCGAATTTCATTCCTTGATATGGTTAAATGCTGTCCTGAATAAGGTAGTTATAAAGACCATCTTCTGGAGTGATATGAAGCACATGAATGACATGTGCAGTCAAAATAGGATTTGTTCTTCCACATGTCATGGAGTTAGATACTATTGGGCCCCTCGAAGAATTGGACAGATGTTTGTATGGCCGTACCCAAATGAGATTAAGATGAATCTTAATCCACTTGGTAATCTTGTTCAATATCTATATCGAGAAACATAATGGTTGAACTATTAGAATGTCATTTGATCCATGTCTAATATTCAACACGGTATCTGTAACAAAAGGATAGATGACATATAAACCATCTAAAATGAGACGTTTAAGAAACTAACCTCACACATTTCTAGGGGCATTGGCGTGTTGCTAGACGCTAACCATTGCTTGTATAATTACTTGAATATTATGACGTCGTAAGTGGGAGCTGTTAGAGTATGCTCGTGTCATAATAACTAATTATATGGCTAGACATATGTGAGCCTATGGGGTCACACACATATACACTGAGGTACCACTTTATATATCGTGTTTATTGTATTTACGATATATAAATAACCGTACGTAACCAAGGATCACTATTGGGCTTCTAATGACTAAGTAATGGACTTAATCTATTGGACTTGAAAATCAAATAGTGAGCCCATTTGAAGCCCATAAGTGGCCGGCCCTTATGAGGGTTCAAAAGGGGGTCATGGACCTTAGGAGGGTTCAAGGGAGGTCATGGTATTAATCATTATATCTCAAGCATGCTTCTTGTAATAAATACACATGCATCTTGAGACATGGGATTACACTATCCCAAATATCTCTTACCAAGACATATTAATTCCAAGGCTTGATTAACAAAAGTCTCCTCTCCCTCCTCCTCCATAACCCACGGCCAAAACAACACACACACACACAAGTGTTTTGTTTTCTTTGATCTCTCCATTGAATCTTGATTATTCAAAGGTGACTTGCAAGGTTACAAGGTTAAAGACTAGCATCAAGGGGTATACGGTAAAGTGTAGTGTGGACATTCATAGAGGTGATCTACTTTGGTCACTTGGTTAGAGAGTAGATTGGTGTTGAGAAGGTCTCCATAGATTTCTACCGATCACGCTACAAAGGTATGATACTTGTATCATAATTTGTGATTGATCATATGGCTATATGGATCCTTTGTTGGTGATGTTTTCCGATGTGTTTATATGTTAAGTTTGTTTATATATATTCAACATCACCTATAGTTAGTCCCTCCCTTTAACGGATCTCAGTAACGCTCGTTAACTGCTTAGACATAACACCTACATGAGGGTATATTCGTCATTTTCCACCACCCACTATGTTTTTCTTTTTCTTATTATTTTAAGAACTATAAAATAAAAAATAAATAAAAGGGCAAATAACAAAAAAATGCATCGAACTTGACACTTTTTGTGATTGTGTGTACCCAACTAATTTTTTTTTCATTGTAACACAAAACTTTTGAATTTGTGTAATTGTATGTATTCACGTCAGCTAAACGTCGCATCGTTAGTCCTTTACACTAATGACCGTTAGTAATTAACTTAAAATTCCGTTTTCTTACGTTTTTAAACATTTTCATATGTTTTCGTCCGTTTTCTTACGTTTTCATACGTTTTCGTCCGTTTTTACACGTTTCATCCGTTTCCGTCCTTTCTTTTACGTTTTCGTCTGTTTTTACACGTTTTCGTCCGTTTTCTTATGTTTTTATATGTTTCGTCCATTTTCGTCCGTTTTTATATTTTTTCGTTCATTTTTGCACATTTTCTTACGTATTCGTCGATTTTCACACGTTTTCGTTTGTTTTTATACGTTTTCATTTGGTTTCGTTCGTTTTTATACGTTTCGCTCGTTTTATACGTTTTTGTCTGTTTTTACACGTTTTCGTCCGTTTTTATATGTTTTCGTTCGTTTTCATAAGTTTATGTCCGTTTTACACATTTTCGTCAATTTTTATACGTTTTTGCTCGTTTTATACGTTTTCGCTCGTTCTATACCTTTTCATTCGTTCTATACGTTTTTAAAAAACAGACAAAAACTTATGAAAACGTATAAAAAATAACGAAAACGGACGAAAATCATGCAAAAACGAACGAAAACACATGAAAACGTATAAAAATGGATGAAAACGCAAAAAATGATTGAAAACGTATGAAAACGTAAAATACATACAAAAACGAACAAAAACTTATAAAAATGGACAAATACATATGAAAACACAAAAAAACGTAAGAAAACTGGCGAACACGTTTAAAAACGGATGAAAACGTATAAAAATAGATGAGAACGTGCAAAAACTAACGAAAACGTATAAAAATGGACAAAAATGGGCGAAAACATATAAAAATGATCGAAAATGTGTAAAAACGAACGAAAACATATAAAAACGGGTGAAAACGTATAAAACGTGTAAAAACTGACAAAAACGGATGAAATGAATAAAAACGGACGAAAACGTGTAAAAACGGACGAAAATGTATAAAAACAGATGAAAACGTAAGAAAACGGACGAAAACGTGCAAAAACAGACGAAAATGTAAAAAATGGACGAAAACGTATGAAAATGTATAAAAACGTAAGAAAACGGAATTGTAAGTTATTTACTAACGGCCGTTAGTATAAAGGACTAATGATGCGACGCTTAGCTGACATGAATACATACAATAACAAAAAGTGCCAAGTTTTGTGTTACAATGAAAAAAAATTAATTGGCTACACACAATCACAAAATGTGTCAAATTCGATGCATTTTTTTGTCATTTGCCCTAAATAAAACCCTTCATGTTTATCCTTTTTTTTTTTTTTACCCAGATTTAACCATTATTCATCATCTTCAGCACTATACACACACAAGTTCATCATCACCTCATAAAAATATACAAACACAAAATTCAACACTATACACACACAAGTTCATCATCACCTCATAAAAATATACAAGCACAAAAGTACACACAAACCAGTCAAACAACAAATCTACAATACATATTTAACTATCCGTTTTACCATCTTTCACATCCCAAATCACACGTCACCACCCTCAAACCCTAAATCACAAACACACCTACAATTCTCTCACCCAGATCCAACGAGTAGGCTGTGGGGTATTTTCCTGGTGTGGCGTGTTCAACCAAACATACCTGAACTCATTCCGCATTCTTCATTGGCGTTGTCCAACAAAACACCCTCATCCCATAACACATCCTTAAAAAGCTCATAAAACCGACATCAAATTTCAATTTTAAGGTGTTATTTATGTTTAATATAGATCTTACAAAAACGATGGGTTGTGATTAAATTTCAATTTTAGTATTAAAGTTTCATACTTTTTTGGTTTTTTATGTTTTGAAGTATTGGGTTTGGTTTATGGGTGTGTTTGGTAAAATTAACAGTGAGAAGTAGTAGTGAGCTGTGTACAGTGAGCGGTGAGCAGTAGCCACAGCTCACAGCTCACAGCCCACCGCTCACAGCTTCTTAAAGAAGCATTGGAAAAATGAGCATTCCTAAAATATTGCAAAGCTCACCGCTCCTTTGCCAAACGAACAATAAAAATCAAAAAGCTCATTGCTCACAACTCAACGCCCCAAAAAGCTCCAAAAAGCTCCGCGCCAAACATAGCCTATGTCGTTGAAAGGTTGGTGTTGTGTATTTTTCTTTTTGTTTATTTAGTACGTGGTTAAATGGAAATGGTGATCCCAGGTTATTAATGTTTTGTTTGTGTGAAATATGTGATTTTTGTTTCATTTAATGTTAACTTTGATTAGCCGTCTTCTTAGAGCAGGAGGTGTGGTAACCTGAGTTAAGGTTTCACACACTGCCACATCAGCTTTAACTTTTTCATCTTTAACTAAAAAAAAACACCCATTATCATAACTCACCTTAACTCAACTTTAACTCAAATATTTTCAAACTCAACCCCTAAACTTAAACTAATAACATATTACAATACGAAATTAAAAAAAAAGAAAAAAAAAAAAAGTTACAACGAAAAAAAAATAGCAAAATAAAAAAACAAAAAAAACACAACACTAAGCAAACTACAACATAAAGGAAATTACGAAATTAAATCTAGTGACGAGGTTGAAAGTTATATTTTTTGATGATTCGGCCTTTTTCTTCATTGATCCAACACACAACGTTTGGATCCTTTCTGTCAGTGTCAATCATCAAAATTTTCATCTCTTCCAATCTTGTTATCGTTTCATCTTTTACTTGGGCCGCCCGATACGCCGCTTGGGCGGTTTCCCGTTTCAAACGATACTCGGATGTCATAGCCTCCCCGAATTGGCTTGACGAGCTCGTTCCTCCGGTACTTGCTCCCCCGGTACTTGTCGTGCTCTCGGATTTGGCTTTCTTCGAAGCACGCTTTTTGCCCATAGGACGTGGTTGTTCATCATGATCAAACAACGCCTCGTTTGTTTGGCTTGGGACATCGCCAGTTAAATCAAGCGGATCCGGCGCGTCCCATTTCTTATGAGCACGCAAAACCTCCCAAGCCTCTTCGTTGTTAAACGGCGCAGTTTTGTGCTCGTCACGATACATTTGTTTCACCCGTTTGAGGATATCCATCTCACTTTCCCCACTTTTTTCTTCGCGTTGCGAACGTTTGTAATACGCGTTGAACTTTGTGCAATCACGGTTCAACGTTTTCCACTTTTCTTGTATCATATCCTTGTTGCGTTTTTGAAAATTGAGTCTATTGAACTCATTTTTCACCCGTTGCCAAAATGTATCGCGATCTTGTGAAAGCCCGACTTGTGAATCCTCGGTCGCGGCCACATAACACATGGCAAGTAATTTTTCCTCGTTTTGGTTCCAACGTTTGATGAACTCGGTATTTTCTTCATTCTCCTCGATTGGTTCGGGGTCTTTGGATTTTTTGGCCTTTCGTTTACCACCCCGTTTGAATGGCTTTGGAGGAGACGTAGGTGTTTCAGGAACTTCATGCGTTTCAGTTTGTGAATGTTGTGATTGTTGTGAGAATTGTAGAATTTGAAAATTGGTGTTTAGTGTGTTTTGTTGGTTTTGTTCCCAATATAGCATTCGTTGATGTTGTAAGTAAAGTTCTTGGCTCGACAAGCCGAGTGGGTTAGGGAAAGGGTTGTTGGGTGATGGTGAACCCGCGTTCGGGTTTGAAGATGAACCCGCGTTTGGGTTATTCCACCCACCAAGGAGATTCATGAAACTTTCGTCGTTTGGGTTAAATCCCGACATTTTTTTCTTGGAAATGGAAGTATATGATAGATTAGATTGAGTTGTGGAAGTTTGAAAAAAAAATGTTGTTTTAATTGGGTATTTATAGTGGTGGGAAAATGGTTTTGATTTTTTTTTTTTTTTTTTTTTTTTTTTTAATGCAATAGATATATAGCCGTTGTAGGGGGTGAAAGTGAATTTTTTTTATTTTTTTATTCAAAGCAACGTTTAACGCTGAGTTAAAGGGTTAACGTAGTGTTAACGCATGACGATGGTGTGGTTAACGCGACGTTAACACAGGGGAGGTGATGGTTTAACGCACCCCTGCGTTACCATACCCCTTGCTCTTAGAGCAGAGAGTGTCATAACTTAAGGTTAAACTTTCACCCAGTGCCACGTCAACTTTAACTTTTTACCTTAACTAAAAAAAAACACCCCTTATCATAACTCAACATTAACTCAACTATTTTCAAATTCAATCCCTAAACTAAAACTAATACTTCATTTAATAAAGCACATAACATTAAATATTAAACATTGCAATACAAATATAAAAAAAAAAAAAAAAAAAAAAAAAAAAAATGAAACAAATACTTATTCATTGTCTTCGGAATCTTGTTGTTGTTGTTGTTGTCGTTGAAGATGTTTCTGCCAAAGATGCTCCATAAGGTCTAGTTGGAGTCGAGTATGCGTTTCTCTGTCTCGTATTTCTTTTGCCTTTCGACGTTGAACATCACATCGTTCGACCCACCTGTCTTTCCTCATACGTTGTGACGGATCAACCCACATTTCGCCATACTCACGTAGTGAAAACTTTTGATCTTTTAAAATCATATTATGCAAAATAATGCAAGAATACATGATTCTACGTATCTTGACAAATTCCATTTGACGTGCCAGTTGTTGTAGTATACCTCAACGTCCTTGAAGCACACCAAAAGCACGTTCGATATCCTTTCGTGCACTTTCTTGTTTCCTTTTAAAATAACCATGTTTATTGATTCGCGAAAATCAATGCATAAATATGTCCAAGGAATACAAGGCAAGTTGTAATCCCGGGTCGTTATCCCCGATGAAGGATGAATGGAATTTGTGATTCGGTTTGTGATTGTCTGGATTGGATGGTGAGAATAATGAGATTTTGAGTTTTTAAACTAAAATAAGCACACAAATAAGCTATAGGAATAAGCTAAAGATCTGAGGACAGTAAGTTATAAAGAAAAGACAAGAAAAAGGCCAATAGCTAAAAAAATCAAAAAGCTAATCTAATAAGCTATCTAGAAATTGACATAAGCTAAATTATGCTAAATTAATCTAAATGGACAACTAATCTCAGAAAACTTAAACTAAACTAATAAGCAGTTGGTGAGACAGAACAGTAGGCAAAGGCAAGAAAAGCTAAGGAAAAAGCAAATGGACTGTTTAAGCAGATTTTAAGCTAAATTAAAACTGAAAAAACTAAATCTAACTAAGCACAATCTAGATTAACCAATAATCTAAGAATAAGCAATGATCAAAAGCAATAAGCTCAGAATAAGCTCAAAAAGCCATATGAGGCTGCTGATGTGCTAAGGTGCAGGGCAAAAAGTAGCTACTTTAAGCCACTGATAAGCTATGAAAAGCCATTCTAAAAAATTCAAAAAAATATGTAACAACTAGATAAGCTTCCCAATGGTAATTGTACAAAATTTTAGCTTAATTGGGCTTATAATGAAGAAATGAAAAATAAAAAACACAAGCTGATCTGAGGCACAATTATGAAAAAAATGCAGAATTTGCAGCTGATAAAAAACTGTTAAAAAGCTAATAGAAAAATTCTAAAAAATGTGGATTAAGTGCACTAGCAACCCAAGATTATCAGTACCAAATTTGAGATTAAAAGGACTTAAAATGAAGAAATGAAAAATGGAAAACATGGGCTGAAAATCGACAAAATCAAAACATGCAGTCTGCTATGGTCTGACTTGGATTATTTTGGCAAATTTTGACCCAAGGCTATAAGGGATTTAATCACTACTGAATATGAACTATATGGACTAAAATGAGCTCAGAAATGCCAAAAGCTGGCATCAACACGGCTTATAGCTTATTCTGAACAGAATGTTCCTCAAATCAAGGCAAAGCTCACTACCTATGGATACCTTAAAAACAGCTTATCATAAACTTAAAATTACTTATCTAGGCTAAAATAATCTAATTCAAACCTAACCAAAGTGCCAATGAACAGTGGTAATTTCATTATGACCTGTTTTGACCCTGTTCCAAACAGTCCTTATGGTGGGCTGTTTTGGATTTTACAATAAAGCAGATTGTTCTAAACTAAAACTTGAGAAGAAAAACTTTAACTAAATTGAATTAAGGCCTAAAAAGCAAGTTTCAACAGAGATTAAGCTCTAAATTAAGCTACACTAGTTTTAAGCATTTTATGATTTTTTTGAGATTTTAAGGTAAAAAATGAACTCTAATGATCTAAAAACTCAGTAAGGGCAGTAAACTAGAACATGAAAGGAAAGTAAACCAATATAAGCACACAAGGCACCAATAAGCACTAACAATAATCTAATAAGCAGTTTGACTGGGCGTTGACTAATTTTGACTTTTTGAACTTAACACTGAATAAATAAAAGGGAAACTTACATTAAGCTAAAAAGATCTTGTATAAGCTGAATTCGACAGAACAAAGAGATTAAAACTGAAATTAGAGTTACAATGATCCAAAATTAAGCAAGCTTATCTAAATTTAGCTAAATTACACTACTCCTAATTTACACTATGACCTACTATCTAATTCTAACTAACTAACTAACTAACTAGCCCTCAAGGGCTTTACAAGTGTCCTATTTATACTATTAGAATTAGGGTTTCTCCTCTGTCTTGTGTGCTTCTTGTGATTACTTCTGGACCTTTGGATTCATCTTGAATCATCTCAGCCATTAATTACATTTTTGGCGCCAAATTTAGCTAGGATTGCCAGCGTGGATAGCAACATGTGACTGATGTTAAGCATGGGGGGAAAAGTAGGGTGGCTTGAGCAGAGGTGGCTTGTAGCAGGTGAAAAAGCTGGGTTGGGAATGGGGAAAAGCAGGAAAAGGGGGTTGACTTTCTTTTTGGTTTGACCCTGGTTTATTAATAAAAGAGGGTTGGGTTATTTGGGTTGGATCCGGGTTTGTGGATTGGGTTTTAGTTTTAGGATAAAAAGGGTTTTGGTTTAGTAGTTTACGGTTAACTTTGAATTAGCTTTAACTTTGAGGGACCATTTCTGCCAAATTTGTAAATTCAGGGACCAACTCTGTAATATTATTCCAAGGGCTGTTTGTGACAAATGATGATATTTGAGGGTTGACTTTGACTTCGTCTTCACTTGATCAAATACACAAACGTTGTCGAGACGATCAAAAAATGTCCGTTTTCGCTCTGTTTTCAGTCCTTTGTACCTGGAATACATAAAAACACAAACCAAGGATATCTGCAGTATAAATTGGTATATTTGGCCGTTTTTAGTTATTTTTATGTATTATATGGGCATAAAATGATGAGTAAACACACTACTAGAATATTGAGCAACAGCGACGAAAATTTGCGAGTAAATCAGTCTGTCGCAAAAAAATGGTTCATAGTGACGGATTAGAGATAGATTAGCTACAAAATTAGCTTTGATAAATTAGCGACAAATTAGTAACAAATCAATAACAAATTTAGAGATGAATTACGCATCTGCCACAATTCTATCGCTAAATGTAATCATATAGAGACGGAGATAGTGACGAACTTAGGTTGCAACTATTAGCGATAGAACTCTGACGACATAATGATGGATTTTTAAGTTGTCTTAAATACGTCGCTAAGTTTTTTCACTTAGCTACAGATTAGTGATGGAGTCGGGTATAATAATTTAGTTTAAGTGTAATTCTTCACAGTAGTTTATTTTTACTTTTTGTTTGCCAAGATAATTGGCGGCACACTGATTTTTTTGTTCCCTCTATTTTTTTCCAACTCATTAACTATAATATTTTATTTGAAAATCAAAATATACTAGTTGACATGGTCCAAAAAGTTTTGGCACCACATATTTTACAAATTCCCTCCCATATTATCAGTTCTTAAGAAAAGTAAAATAACCAACATTGATTATACCAAATGTTTTTGAGTAAATTGCATTTTTGGTCCCTAAGGTTTGGCCAAATTGCAGGTTTGGCCAATTTGCAAGTTTGGTCCTTATCCTTTCGAAAGTGCAAGGATGGTCCCCATTTTGAAGTTTCAGTTGCATGTTTGGTCCCTGGCCTCCGTCGAATGACACAAATACCCCTGTCCTTTTCTTTTTATATATTCCATTTCAGTTTTTAACACAAATGGTCCTTGTGTTGCGCAAGGCTTTACAAATTTAGTCCTTTTTTTTTCACAAATGGTCCTTCTTACACAAAATCGTCCTTGTGTTGCGCAAGGCTTACACAAATGGTCCTTGAGTCCGTTTTTCTTCCGTTTTTTACGTTTTCGTCCGTTTTTCTTACGTTTTTTCCGTTTTAATCCGTTTTTGTCCTTTTTCTTATGTTTTTTACGTTTTCGTCCCTTATTCTTACGTTTTTTCCGTTTTCATATGTTTTTGTTCGTTTTTCTTACGTTTTTTCTGTTTTTTTCCGTTTTTATCCATTTTTCTTACGTTTTTTACGTTTTCGTCCGTTATTATTACGTTTTTTCCGTTTTCATACGTTTTTCTTACGTTTTTTCCGTTTTCTGTTTTTATCCATTTTTCTTACGTTTTTTACGTTTTCGTCCGTTATTCTTATGTTTTTTCCGTTTTTCTTACGTTTTTTACGTTTTTGTCCGTTTTTCTTACGTTTTTGTCCGTTTTTATCCGTTTTTCTTACGTTTTTGTTCCTTTTTTCCGGTTTTATCCGTTTTTGTTCATTTTCCTTACGTTTTTTTCCGTTTTATTTTTTTTGTCCGAATTTTTTGTCCCAATTTTTTTTACCAATTTTTTTTAAAAAAATAAATAAAATTAAAAAATTAAAAAAAAATCAAAATTTTTGTCCTAATTTTTTGTCCCATGTTTTTTTCCTTTTTGTCCGAATTTTTTTAAAAAATAATTAAAAAAAAAAGTTCAAATTTTTTGTCCGAATTTTGAATTTTTTTTATTTTTTTAAAAAAATTTGGTCAAAAAAAAAACCGGACAAAAATTTTGAATTTTTTTATTTATTTATTTTTTTAATTCGGACAAAAAAGAAAAAAAAATCGGACAAAAATTTTGAACTTTTTTTATTTTTTAATAAAATTCGGACAAAAAAGAAAAAAAAAATCGGACAAAAATTTTGATTTTTTTTTTTAATTTTTTAATTTTATTTATTTTTTTTAAAAAAATTGGTCAAAAAAATTCGGACAAAAAAAAAGGTATAAAAACGTAAGGAAAATGAACAAAAACGGAAAAAAAAAAGGGACAAAAATTTAAGAAATATGGATAAAAATGGAAAAAACGTAAGAAAAACGGACAAAAACGTAAGAATAACGGACAAAAACGAAAAAAACGTAAGAAAAACGGACAAAAACATATGAAAACGGAAAAAACGTATGAATAACGGAAGAAAACGTAAAAAACGTACGAAAAACGGACAAAAACGGATAAAGACGAAAAAACGTAAGAAAAACGGACAAAAACATATGAAAACGTAAAAAACGTAAGAATAACGGACGAAAACGTAAAAAACGTAAGAAAAACGGATAAAGACGGAAAAAACGTAAGAATAAGGGACGAAAACGTAAAAAACGTAAGAAAAACGGACAAAAACGGACCAAAACGTAAAAAAAGGTAAGAAAAACGGACGAAAACATAAAAAACGGAAGAAAAACGGACTCAAGGACCATTTGTGTAAGCCTTGCGCAACACAAGGACGATTTTGTGTAAGAAGGACCATTTGTGAAAAAAAAAAGGACTAAATTTGTAAAGCCTTGCGCAACACAAGGACCATTTGTGTTAAAAACTGAAAAGGAATATAAAAAAAGAAAAGGACAGGGGTATTTGTGTCATTTGACGTAGGCTAGGGACCAAACATGCAGCTGAAACTTCAAAATGGGGACCATCCTTGCACTTTCGAAAGGATAAGGACCAAACCTGCAATTTGGCCAAACATTAGGGACCAAAAATGCAATTTACTCAATGTTTTTTATGCGGTCTACCTAATTTGTAACCACTACACGAGTACTCGTGCATGGCTAATTTGTGGTTTTTGGTGTGAAATTTGATGCAACACTTAAGGTTCAGTTTGTAGTCATTGCGAAGAAAAAAATCTATGAGTTACAAAAGAAAATGATAAAAGTTTAAATATTAAAAAATATTTGCACTATCAATTTAATAGTAGATGTTGTTACAATTTTTAATCAATGATACCTATCATTTTAAAAACTTGAAAGCCTATAACCGCATATACTGTGTAGCATTTCAAAAAAATAAAACTTGTCATTTAATAAATCAATGCATATATGGTAGTTCAGTTATTATGGTCAAATCTAAGTTAATTTAAATTTAAGGGTAATATAAGCATTACATATTACTCAAATTTAAGCATTTATAAGTTTAAGGAAAATGGTATGTATGTTTTATAAGTAGTAGAGGAATATACGATATAACTTAAAATCAATATTAACAATAAATATCTAATACGGTTGCAAGCTTATACTTAGGATAGACACAATGGTAATCATTTTTCCCACCTTCATATCAGCGCCACATTATCATTTAGCACATCACTTATCTCCTCACATTTCAGTTTCAATGGTCATCACTCCATTCACCTTCAAAAAAACCCCATTTTATACAAACATACCGCATAAAATACTCACACACACTCACAAACAAAAGAGGTCAATGGTGAGGGTGGTCACGACTCTCTCCTTTTTTTTTGTTGGGTAACACGTGAGGGAATGGGTTTTAATGGGTGTTGTGTGTGATAGGTGGAGGTAAGGGTAAGACCAGTCTCCATTGCATTTAGTCTTACAACAAACAACAATTTAACAACAACAACAACAACAACAACAACAATAATAATAATAATAATAATAAAGTGATGTTTCTATAAATAAAAAATAATAATAATAATAATAATAATAATAATAATAATAATAATAATAATAATAATAATAATAATAATAATAATAATAATAATAATAATAATAATAATAATAATAATAATAATGGTGGTGGTGGTGGTGGTGGCGGCGGTGGTGGTGATGGCGGTGGTGGTGATGGCGGTGGTAGCGGCAGGGGCAGCGACAGGGGCAGGGGCAGCCGCAGCAGCGGCAGCAGCGACAGTAGCAATAATCATTTAGAGGTCGGAAGGACTTACGAGGTTATACTTGGTGTTCGGTCACACTAATTAATTTTATTTCCTTTTAATTAAATGTAATTACTCTAGTGATGTTGCTCTTTATTATCTGGTCGTTAATCTAGTTTACGTGGTGGCGGGTTCAAACGCCATGAATTAGTCAATCAAAAGGTTAAAATTGATTGCTACCCCAAAAAAGTGTTTTTTTATGAATAATAATTTGGTTTAATAATACGATGATGAATCATTGTTTGTTACTTATGTATGTAATAGCATTTGGGCCTGCTAAACGTCGGCGTTGTTTGGGCCTATTAAATCAGGCAATATACATGTCCTCTTCATTAGATCAATGATAAAGTTGGGTCATATAAAATAATTTTCAGCAGCGATCATAGAGGTTGCTAAGACGAGTCAATCTCGCACTGAACCATCCTTCCATTTCACGCAACAAAACAACACTTATGAAATATGCACTTATGACAACATCTTATACACAGCTAATACATGTAATTTCGAAAGATATCACAACAAACACATCAGACCATGATCAAGACATACTTCCATTCTGCCACAGCCAAATAAAACATAATTTATACCACTAATAGTTATGCACAGCTTATAAGAGCTCAAAACGACTGCGCTTTGCCCAAAACGACGCCATACGAACATCATTTGTATAAAAAAAATGCGAGCACATATCCGCAAATCCCTTATCATTTTGACTGTGATGATAGTGGTTGCTAAGCCGAGAAAATCTCGCACTCAACCATCCTACCATTTTACACATCCAAAAGAAATAAAAGTAAATCGAAAGATCATTTCAAAAAAAAATAATACACAGGTTGTAGCACCTTTGAAATTAATAGTTATGACCACAACTTATATACATCGTACAAAATCATATGACCACATATTATACAAACTGCATAAATCAGCTTTTATAGCCACACATCATACTTTAAAAGATATCACAAAGCTTCAACAAACAAAAACACATATCCAGAGTGAATTAAAACACAACTTGTAGCACATCATATAAAATCAGCACTTATAATCACATATCAGACTTATCACAAACCTTAAACAAACATAAACTTATATCCAGAAATCCACTAATAGCATACAAACTAAAAATAGACATCGAAATACAATATGTCAACCAATCAGATGGCAATAAGACGTCGGTCGCGATTGTTGAATAAATCAGGGTAATTGGGTATTGACAACGGGTTTATGGTAGGGCTGAGCAACGGGTCAAATCCGGCTCGACCCGACAAAACCCGAAAACAGATTAAGGGTAAAACGTGAACCGCGAACCAAACCGGGTAAAACCTATTAAACCGAAACTGAATAGAATAAGGTTGGTTCGGATCGGTTTAGCTAGTTTGAACCCCGAATATGTATGTTTTGACCTGACCCAAACCGAATTGAACCGAGAAAACCAAAAACCAAACGGAATAAGGTTTGTTCGGTTCAGTTCGACCTAGTTCGGTTCGGTTTGTCGGTTCAGTTCGGTTTTCAGTTGATTTTGGTCAGCTTTAGTCTATGGTGTGTCTAGCGGGTCAACGAAAAATTACAATGTTTTTGTTTCTTTTTTTTTACTCATAATTGATTTTTCTTTCTTGAAAATGAATTGGTAGACCCGGCTCGATACGTGTATGACCGGAACCCGTCTAAATGTGTGTTCCCATATTAATCGTTTAGACTCGGACCCGTCAAGACCTGTGACCCGACACACTCATGTGGTCACCGCCCACGTCTATTGCTACCCGCCACTAGACAAACACGAAATAAAACTTCTACCTCCATTTCCCCCATTTATTTTCTTTTACTCCCCCACTAACCTCCACCATCTGTATCTCAAACTTCCCCCAAAACCTGAGTATCGAACCCTAATCATCACCATCTCCATTTATGGTGTGATATATTGATCATCTTCTTTTCCATTAATCGAATCCCAAACCTCCACACATATGTCACCACGACAAAACTTCTTCATTTTAACAGAGTTTGAGGACAAAAATTGTATATTTTGTTTTTCCTTAATTTATCATTTATATGCAATTGTTATTTTTAATTTAGGTTAATTTGGGTCAAGACGTTTTCAAGATTAGGGTTCTATTTAGGTTGAACAGATACATTATGCTAATTTTTATGGTATTAACAAAATTCTAGTCTCAAATAAGGGTATACATATACTGTCAATGTGTGTGCTTATGTTTAATATGGGATTAATTGGTAGAGTGCACGGGTACCCTTCTTGAACTCGAATTGAAACTATAATTGGTATTGGAAAATCAAAATGTTTTAAAATGTTCCATCTAATTGTTTATGATAGTTTTCTAATGGAAGATGGTTAATGAATGTGATGATGCTTATAGCACTGTAATGTCTAGTTGATATCGTTATTACATTTTGAGACTATGATTAACAAAACCATGCTTGGTTTTATATGAGTTGATGTTATATTCTTTTGTAATAATCTTGTTGATTACTGAAGTTTCACGCAGATACAGGGTCACTATATTGTGAAATTTCTGAATCAATGATAACATGTACTCTGATGGGTAAGGTATGGTTTATAGTTTAATGGTTGAAACTTCTAAAAGTTTCACATACAAAACAGGGAATATGAGATTATGTTATGTACTAAGCGCTATTATTTATTTGCAGATAAAAGATTTTTAATTGGTGAATCTTGGTTAAGGATGTAAATAAAATAAAGTAGCCCGTAAATGCGCTATGAAGTTTCAGCACCGAAAGCCAAACCAATACGGAGATCCATTAAAATTTAGATGCGGGTGAAACTTCTTTCTATTTGCCCCCTTTTCAAACTAAGTCACAACTTTGAATAATTTGGTGGTAGTAATTTCTTAAAACACTTTAATCAGTTTATTTGATTGTGGCATTGTATATGATATGTATGGTCTTCCTATCCTATAACAACATAAACAAGCTGAAGTGCCATATATCTATATATCGACTTGCAGCAAGAGCGAAGGTATTACACTTTTTGACAATACGACTATAAGATTTGTTACTGTATCGTCACTTTTTTATATAATTGTTTGCGCATCATAGAATATGAAATTTGTACATGGATTTTTACATCACAAGTTCGGAAAATGTTTAATGTTTATTGTACTATTGTACTAGATATATAAATTCTTAAAAAAGATTTCACACTTCCATTTGAATGGAAAAAATGCTGATAACTTTTGGAAAATGGTTTATTCCAATATTACAATTTTGTGTGTCTGCAAATGTGAATAAAAGTGTAAATACTTATCTAAGGCGTTGCAGCATTGGATTTTCACCGTGTTATTTGCTTGTAGGGTGTGTTCATCAATCCAGCATTCATTGAGCCGTTTGGTCTCACTTTGATAGAGCCTTACTAGCTTTAGCATCCTGCTTTTATTCCATGTGTATGTGGATATCTTAAATGATCTAGTGTAACTCCTATACTTCTTGTCCTATGATTAATATTTGGTGCTGAAACATTTGAACGTGTAGCTTGCCTTCTATGCTGTTGTTGAGATATCCATGATTGGCAATTTTAAATTTTGACATTGTTGATGACTTGTATATTTTTACTGAAGAAAGTTCTTCCATTCTGCTCTTTTTACAGATTGTCCAGAACTGCCCTAAACATTTCTTCGAAACTGGAGAATTTGCATCTCAAGCAGCTGAACTTTGTTTGTCATTCATGTTCAAGTTTTTACAAAGGTAACTCTAAATAAATGATCTTTCGCTCTTCAGTTATCTTAAGCAATATTTATCTTGTCGAATACCACTTTTTTTATATTCTATTGCCCTCTATCAGTGCCCATGTAAATGCATCCAGTCACACAAACTGGGAGGATAAAATATCTTTGTCTTTCACTTTAGCAAAGAATCATTTGATGCGTCTAGAATCCAAGGTAATTGGCTCTATTTGTTTTAGGTTTTATATTCAAGTTTTTTCTCGTACAGTTTCTGTTATGTACAACTCTTCAATAGTTCAATTATCTATGGTACTTTTGTGGCCTAGTAAAGTTCACTTTTCCCATTATCTGCACAGAAGCAACTACAGTTAGCATTGGCGTTTCTTCTTGTTGGATATAAGTGTGTTGGAGAAGCCTCAAATGACGTGTGGCTGCTGAATCCTGTTGACTATGTACAATCTGTGGTCGTTATGTTGAAAAATCTTGTTGATGGTGAGTTTTAAGCATTTTGTTTCATAACACATGAAAATATGCATTTCTGATAACTTATGGCGAGTATCATTTGTGTTTGAATGACAAAAGTTGCTAGCTGACATAGGATTTTCTGGCAGGAAAACCTAAGCTGGATGATGATGCTATTTGCTATTTGAGGACTATAACCAGGACATGTCTGAATATGAATATTAATTTCACCAATGACTGTATCAAGAACATTCATCAGTTGGAGGATAAAATGACAAACTCATCTAAATTGCCACAAAAGAAGCTAGCTTTCTCTCTTGAACAAATTATCACCTACGCTAAATTAGCATATGAAATTGAACTTATTAGTGACAATCAAGAGAGTAAACCCATATTCTACAACATGCTATGCCAATGCAAAAATTCTTTCCACGAGGTTCTTAAGGATCAACACATATAGGTACGAGTTGCAAAACCTGCAACTAGAGGTGACCAAAAGGGCGGGTTGTGTGGCTTGGATTAGGTTCAACCCAAACACTTGTTCTCCAATTCTCAATTTTTTTGTTGCAACATAATTCAAACAGTTTGATACTAATATAGTTTTCAAACAAAACAATTCAAGAAAGGTTTTATGCATTAAAAATACACTTTGGGTAACTTTCAACCTGTTTGACCCATTATTTTTATTATTTTACCCGTGCAACAAGTCAGAAATCATACATAACAGCAGTTGACCTATTTATATATAAATGGGTCAAAATTTCCACCTTGTCTTCTGGTATTGATTCATTACCTGCAGGTTCAGGCGACTGCCTTGCAAACACTAACTGGCGTGATACGAGACTCCAATGCTGAAAGTAACACATTTATTACATTCTTTATCGGGAGCTTCTTAACGATATTTTTTGGATCATCAAGCAAGCATTGAAGGTATCATATCTGCTCATAGCCTCATAGTTTGAATTTCGTTTTTCAAAATCCTGAGACTATTATTTATGACAGAACCCCGTTAAAAGGGAAGCAATAACCGTTGCTGGAGATTGTTTGAAAATCTTGATGCTTTTGCATACATCGTCTAAAGCTGCAGAATCTCAGACAAGCTTGATGAGCCTTCTTCTTGAAGCAATTGTCATGGTCCTATTAGTTCAAGTTATCTGTTTAGAAGAATCCTGGCCGTTTATCTTGCAAGCAGTTTCTCTTGATGCTGTTCTAGTGGATGGGGATGTGAGTGAATCTTCTAGAACATCTGAAAACACATCCAGAAGAGCTTTTTTCTCCTGATACAATATGGTGGAATTGAAACAGCAAGATTATCAATTTCTGTGGAGCTTCTCCCTGCTTGTTCTTTTTCAGGGACAACATGCTACTCCTGATAAAACTATTATCCCATTGGATAATCTAAAATCCAACTTTGGCAGTGATTCACCAGTTGCCGAAAAACACTCAATAGCAATGAAGTTCTACGAAATGATCTTACCAGTTTTTGGGTTTCTTTCTGCAGAAAAGTTCTTTGGGGCCGGATTTCTTACAATTGATCTATACAGGTAATTACATTTATTTGTTATCAATTTTTTGCTGTTGTATATGTGGGCTTTATTCAACCTCCTGTTATCTAAGTGTCAAAATTGATGCTAACAGCTGTTATCTAATTGGTAGCAGCAGGAAGCCATTTCTGCATGACACACTTCATCAATTCTTCATGCATCAGCTTTTTTTCATCATCTGGAATGCTGGATTGATGAACTAGCTTATTTTGTACAGGAAACTAAATTTCTATCTTTGCTGCAACTGGATAGTGCTTTCATGGCTGAAGGGAAAGTTACAGCAAATCCTGTAGGTATGTTGGCATAGGTTCCTTCTTTAATACCAAAGTTCGTGTACTTATATTGGACTATTGAATATTGGTTACTCGAACATTAGCACTACAGTCCATAGCTTTGTATGTTAATGTAATCTTACAATTACAGTGGGTCATTTTTTGAATCTGCTCGCATTGGGTTCTATTTACTTACTTTTAGTAGATCTGTTACGGGATACGATATTACTTCTGTCTTTCATGTGTTAATGATTGATGTAAGTTTGCTTGCTAAATTGCAACTCACAGCATCTCCTATTTTGTGGTGTAACATTGTGCAGTTTTTTGTGTTTTCTTTTGTTTTTCTTTTGCCCCAAAAAACGCAGTACTTGAAAACAAATAACTCCAGCCGCAACGTGGCGGGCGCTAAATTTCTCGTTATAGTTATAAGATAACTGTTTATAAAGTGATATTTAATGTATTTTTTTATATAAATGGTTTTGCATTAAAAAAATATGTTTCGTGACTATCTACAGGTTGCATATAATGGCTTGGATAAATATGGATCCGATCCTGCTAATCATCCCATCTATGATGACGACCTATGGAAACAATGTGCCGGAGATGATATGAAAGGTGGAGTGTTTGGGTGGGGTTCAGTGTCAAATCCACAGTACACGATGACTGCACCAAGTACTACAAGATATACTGGTGCTCCAGCCACAATATCCAAAGATGTTCAACAGATCAAGTGTGCTTCTTTCTTTTATATACAAACAGCTTCAGGTTTGTTAATCCTTACTTTGTTACTACTAGAAGTGTCACATGTCTTTATTTTAGTACATATTTCAAAAAACTAATATTTGAATTTGTTATGTTCAAGAACTATCTTGATAGTATTCGTGGAGAGTTAATGGAAGAATTGAAGGAAGAAATGAAAGTTGAGCTGAAGGAAGAAATGAAGAATGAGCTCAAGGAAGAAATGCGCCACTACTAGAAAAAGGTCTATCATTGACTCGCATTTTATGACCCACGCTTCAAGATGACTCGCAAAAATGTGAGTCATAAAAAAACTGTCATAACTTGTAAAATCTGAAGGCCCGATGACAAGCAATTTTAAACGTCATAAAATATGTAACACGGAATACACTTTCTCCCTCATATCTATTGAAACCCACCCTCTTTATGTCATTACCACATCTCACTTCTCAGATCTCATTACCACCACCTCCTGGTCACTTCTCAGATCTCAATCCACCACCACCTCACGATCACTTCTCAGACGTCAATCGATTCACCACCTCGCTAAATCGGTTCTGAAACTCGCTAAATCGATTTGCCCTAATTTTGTCTCACAATCGATTTGCCCTAATTTTTCTTCAATCGATTTGCCCTAATTTCTATATGATGGGGTGAGGACAGAAGCAGTCATAAACAGGTTATGATATTTCAATATAGTTTCTTTTGAAGGTCATTAAAGTTTCTTTTCCCTGTTTAACCATCGGGTCTTTTAGGGTTTTTGTTCACTTAAAATTATTGACAAATTGTCGATGCTTTCGTGTTTTACTGGTAATAGATACTTCCTTGAGGAAATCATTGATTTATGATGTTTGGTAATGGTAATAATTCAGTTTTTATGATTAGTTTCTAGTTTAAGGTGTAGTTTGATAGTTATAGGCGAATGCATAGCATTTGCATATCAGTTGAGTTTGTGTGTTGATGTTTCAAACTGCTTATTGTTGATGATCTAAGTAACGTTTTGAGTTAATGAGTAAACGAGCTTTTGTAGGTACATGAAGTGAGCACATTAATATCTTGTAAGTTTCATATTGGTAATAGTCTAATAGATGCTCCCTGGAAACAGTCATTTGATGTTTGGTAGTGTTAAGCATAAGTTTTGAAACCGAACAGCGTTGTTCAGAAGCCGTATGATAGGTTTTATTATCCTGTGATTGATTTAAGCTAACTTGCTTTATATCAAATTGTTTTATCATGTAGTTGAGTATAAGGTCAGCATCAGCGTTTTTTAGTATAAACATATTGCGAGTTATTATGCTGATTTTTCTATTGGTGGTTAAATTGTTACGAAGATAGTCTACATATGCTAGGAAATCCAGCTTTATTCGTTTTCGTAAAAAATATAGAAGTACTTAGTTTTTTCCAGATTGCGCCTTATTTAGGTAATAGGAGTAAGTGTGTTCTTAGTTATTGAAGGTGCATGAATTGAGCAAATTGGTGTCTTGTTAGTCGTTTGTTGTTTATATATTGGTAATACGTATTCCATGGAGTTTAGAAGTTTTTGTTTGCCACTTTATATTTTTTACATATATATAGTTCATTTTGTATAATAAGCAGGTGGATTTCTGGATTGACCCAAAGAGGGTGCATGTAGCAGAGGTCAATAGCAGAAACAGGATGGCTAATACAGTTTCGTGCTTACAGGGATCCCGTTCTCTAGCTGCAACCCGTCATAATCTCGTAAGACACTTTATAATTATATATATATATATATATATATATATATATATATATATATATATATATATATATATATATATATATATATATATATATATATATATTTCATTTTATATATGGCACGGGTGTTGGTAACACCGGTGATTCTTATTTGTCTGAGGTGCTGCCATTCGTGTCTTTTAACCAACCTGTTAGTCGTGGCCTGCATTCAGAAGGTACGTGGCTGTTCATTTTTCTTTCTTTTCAATACATAACGTGTTCTCATCAAGGTAGTTTGCAACTGTTGTTTTACATTTTTTTGTAACTTCAGAGAAAATGTTTTCTTATGTTTGATGAATACTTGGTGATTTGTTGCAGAAACGTTTTGTCGTTCAGTAGTTCTTGACTTCGAAGCCGGAACGGTGCGTTCAGCTGTGGGTGTTTTTCCTCTATGTTTATTCTTCACCTACCATCTTATTTTTCGTATAGGTGGTTCATGGAACACGGGAGGAACGGTGTCAGTCAGTCATGGTGACACACCATTTTACACAGGTAAAAAACTGTTAGTCTTTTTTGTTACGCAAATTTTTTTGTGCTTTGTTTTGAGTGTCATAGAATAGATATTCAAGATCCACCTTTGATGTTCATGTAGGGCCTACTTTCTATGACTCTGCACAGCGCATTGACACCGCGTCTGAGGCAACCGTTCGCTAGCCACAACGCTCTATGGGTATGCCAACTTTACCTGTTTCGTTTTGTAGACTTGAAATATATGCTGTATGGTTTCTACTTTCTAAATAGTTATTATTAACATTTTGTGGTACATAAAGTGTTTGTTTTGTACGACTACAGCACATTCCTTTTTTTAAGTAGACGTGTTGCTCTTTATGTAGGTCGTTCCTTTGACACTAGGGGATCTGACTTTGTGAGTTCTGGGAACACCCCATTTGCAAAAGGTTGTGAACGTTTGTGTTTTTTGTTTGTTAAATTTGGTATAGATCATTCTTTTGTTATGCGGTGCATACTGAAGTTCCATTTTCACGCTTTGTGTAGCTGATTGTTTCGCCGAGTGTGTGCAACACGCTTGCGCGACGCCTGAGCCAAACCTTGACAGAACGCGAGCCACCACAGGTAAATTGAATTTACCTGTTTAGTTTTTTTTGACTGTCGGTGTTTATGTTATGGTTTCTAAATATTTGTTGCTGATATTTTGTAGTACATAAAATGTTTGTTGTCTACATTTACAAGACGTTATTTTTTAAAAGTAAACGTGTTACTCTTTATGTAGGTCGCTTATTTAATACTACAGGACCAGACTTTGTAAACTGTGTTAATATACCCACCACAGCAGGTAAACACCTTTTTTTTAAGAGGGACAAAAAAAGTATTTGCAGGCCCTGGTCCGTTTATTAGAAATAGTTTTATTCTGGCTCGGACTTGTTTTGACCCATTACCCAACCCTCCCGACCCACCCATTTCCACCATCTTTTGCAACTTCTGCTCTTTAAACTGGACAATTAATTGGGTTTCTTTCTTTCTTGGTGACTGAGCAGGGAGACCCAGAATCTCAAGGCAAGTATCCAAAGCAGCAGCCACCGCCACCACCAGCAATGAAAGATGATGACGACGGGCTGGATGATGAAGACGATGATGAACATGGTGAAACTTTATGTGGGTCATGTGGCGAAAGTTATGCGTCTGATGAGTTCTGGATATGCTGCGACATTTGTGAGAGGTGGTTTCATGGTAAGTGTGTGAAGATCACTCCAGCCAGAGCCGAACACATCAAGCAGTACAAGTGCCCAACATGCAGCTACAAAAGAGCCCGTCCTTGATGCTGTATCTGTATCGTGGTGTTCTTAGCTGTGTACTCTGGTAGTCTCTAACTGCATGTTTAGTTATGTTTAGCAACGATAAACCTGGTTTTTAATTTTGTATTATCAGGTTTTTAATATATGAAATGCGTTATTTTGATATTTGTGTTTTTAATTGTCATTTAATAGAAAATTAGGAACTGAAAAAAATTATTTAAAAAAAAAAAATAATAGGTTATGACTCGCAAAAAGGAGAGTCATAAAACGTAGGTCATAAATGCGCTTTTCAAAAAAAAATTAGGTTATGACTCGCAAAAAGGAGAGTCATAAAACGTGGGTCATAAGTGCGAGTCATAGAAGGATGACGCACAAATGCGAGTCATGAAGATTTATGACGGGTCCATCCTTGACTCGCATTTGCGCGTCATAAAGGCTCTTCTTGACTCGCATTTGGAGTCAAGAATAGCTGTTTTTCTAGTAGTGCGCAAAGAGCTAAAAGAAGAAATGCGTGAAGAGCTCAAGGAAGCAATGCGTGCAGAAATTCAAGATATGCTTCTTGAGTATGGTATCGAGTCATGTTACCCGCCAACCAAAAACAAAACAAAGGTAATGCAAGTGGACATCAACCATTACACTTTGAAGAGCTTTAAATCTATTTCGGTTCTCGACTTTTATGTAAGAGAGAATGTTTGGTTTAGACTTCCTTTTATGTTGTCGAAGATCAGATGTTGGATTTCTTTCGAATCTGCTTGTTATTTGATTTGGATATGGATTTCGTGACTGTTATCATTGTGGTATTCGTTTGTGTGACATCTTGAACAAATGGCAAATAAATTGTATCGTTTATTGACTGATTAGCGACATATTCTATCATGTGAAGATTTTTAAATCGCGACAAATTAGTTCAAACATGCTATGAAATGGTGTTGATTTAAGCGACAAATCGTTAGTAATGGTTTTGAGACAATACTTTTAGTGGCGGTTTAACGACAAATATTTCCATCTCTAGTAGCGATGGAATAACAACAAAATGGTTGGCTGATTATTAGCAATGTATTAGTGACTGTTTTGTCATTACTATCAGTGACAAAAATTCTGTCGCTAAACCGTCACTGGATGGTCGAATCAAATTTAATTTAGGTAACTTTAAAAAGGCTCTAGCGAGGGGCGTGTGACCGCTTATCCGTTGCCGAAACTCTAGAATTTTTGTCGCTAAATTGTTACTAAAAATTTGCGAGGCTCTTTTTTGCGACGAAATATATCCGTCACAATTCCGTTCTTGAAGGGCTTTAGTAACAGAATAGCGATGTAAACTTTCGTTGTTGATGCCTGATTTTCTAGTAGTGACAGGCACTCATCATTTATCGTCAGTTGTTGCCGAGAAGGATTTGACGAAAGTTGCCCACTTTGAATAAGTTCCGTCAGCTAATTAATATCCCTTTTCATACCTGGTTCCATTTACCATATAAGGTGCTACAGGGGCAACGTCATCAAGAATGTCGTCGAATAACGGAGAGTTATCTAAAACATTAATATCGTTATTCGCCCCCGCCACCCCGAAAAATGCATGCCAAATCCATAAATCTTGCGAAGCAACAACTTCAAGCATTATTGTTGGGTATTTTTTATCACCCCTACCAAATTGTCCTTGCCAAGCCACCGGACAATTTTTCCACTCCCAATGCCTGCAATCAATACTACCAAGCATTCCCGAAAAACCATACCACCCCTCATGTCTTTCATAAATACTTGAGTAAATTACAGAAATGGTCCTTGTGGTTTGTCAAAAATTTCACCTATCGTCCCTCAAACTTAAAAGTTGCATATATTGTCCCTATCGCCTCCAAAGAATAACACTCGTGGTCCTTCTTTTAACGAGTGTTTAGTGCATTCCGTTATAATTTACACGTTAGCCCCTGTTGGTTAACGATTGTTGCATCGTTTATCCTTTATAATAACGGCCATTTATAATTTAATATTTTTATATGTTTTTATCCTTTTTTGTCCGTTTTTATACGTTTTCATCCTTTTTTATACGTTTTCTTATGTTTTTATCTATTTTCGTCCGTTTTTATACGTTTTCGTCCCTTTTTTTACGTTTTTATCCGTCTTCATCCATTTTTATATGTTTCTTACGTTTTAATCCATTTTCTTCTGTTTTTATATGTTTTGTCTTTTTTTTACGTTTTGATATGTTTTTATCCGTTTTCATCCGTTTTTATACATTTTTTTACGTTTTTATGAGTTTTCATATGTTTCCATCCGTTTTTCTTACGTTTTTATCCGTTTTTATACGTTTTCGTACATTTTTATACATTTTTTTACGTGTTCATAGGTTTTTATCCGTTTTCATAAGTTTGCAACCGTTTTTATACGTTTTCGTCGCTTTTATACGTTTTTTGTCCGTTTTCTTGCGTTTTTGTCTGTTTCTATATGTTTTCATCCGGTTTTAAAAGCTTGTTTTATGTTTTCATGGATTTTTAACTCTTTTTATATGCTTTTACGCGGTTTATCCATTTCTATACATATTTATCCGTTTTTATTCATTTTCTTACGGATAAAAACGTAAGAGAACTTATAAAAACGGATGAGAACGTATAAAAATGAATGAGATCGGATAAAAACATATGAAAACGGATAAAAACCTATGAAAACGTAAAAAAAAAACTTATAAAAATGGACCAATACGTATAAAAATGGACAAAAACGTAAGAAAAACTGACAAAAATATATAAAAACAGATGAAAGATATAAAAACATAAGAAACAGATAAAAAAATATGAAAACGTATAAAAATGGATGAAAAGGGATAAAAACCTGTGAAAACGTAAAAAAAAAAACGTATAGTAATGGATGAAAACGGTTGAAAACTGATAAAAACCTATGAGAACATTAAAAAAACCGTATAGAAACGGACAAAAATGTAAGAAAAACGAACAAAAACGGATGAAAATGGATAAAAACGTAAAAAAATGTATAAAACAGATGAAAACGGATAAAAATGTATCAAAATATAAAAAAATAGACAAAAACATATAAAAACGGATGGTAATGGATTAAAACGTAAGAAAACTTATGAAAATGGATGAAAACGGATAAAAACGTATAAAACGGACGAAAACGTACAAAAAATGGATGAAAACAAATAAAAACGTAAGAAAGCTTATAAAAAAGGATGAAAACGTATAAAAACGAATGAAAACAGATAAAAACATATAAAAACGTATCTAAAGTCGAAAAACTTTAAATTATAAATGACCGTTATTATAAAGGATAAACGATGCAACAATCGTTAACCAACAGGGGCTATCGTGTATATTATAACGGAATGCACTTAACACTCGTTAAAAAAGGGACCGTGAGTGTTATTCTTTGGAGGTGATAGAGATGATATATGCAACTTTTAAGTTTGAGGGACGTTTGGTGAAATTTTCGCCAAATCACAAGGACCATTTATGTTGGGTATTTTTTATCACCCCTACCAAATTGCATGCCAAATCCATAAATCTTGCGAAGCAACAACTTCAAGCATTATTGTTGGGTATTTTTTATCACCCCTACCAAATTGCCCTTTCCAAGCCACCGGACAATTTTTCCACTCTCAATGCATGCAATCAATGCTTCCAAGCATTACCGGAAAACCATGCCACCCCTCATGTCTTTCATAAATACTTTGAATGTCGGACCATGTTGGTTTTCTTAAATATTCCGGCATAAACAAATCAATAACGAACTTGTTATAATTATCAAGACAGTCACGTGAAGTATGCTCACCCATTTGCAAATATTCATCAAACGCATTGTGAATGAACAAGGTTTTTTTTTGTTATAGAGGAAATATATAAATTTGAGTTTGAGTTGTAGAAGTGTGAAAAAAAGTTGTGCATATATATATAAATATATATATATATATATATATATATATATATATATATATATATATATATATATATATATATATATATATATATACACTAGTTGTCGAAGCCCGCCCAATGGGCGGGCACGCTTTGTAATATTCCTTTTGTAATTTACACGTTATGTATTGTAAAAATTGTCCATATTCTTTATATTTGGTTTTATTTTGTTTTACGTTGTCATTATTAGTGTATTTGTAGTTCTTGGACAAAATATTATTGTGAATGCCAAGATGATATGGTTGTTCAAGTCTCTATGTAATCCTTAATTTGCGTTGACTTGGTTTTCGTGTTTAAATCTTAGCTACAGCGTAAGTGAAAAATGGAACTACGCCGTAACTTCTTCAAAGTCAGCATACTAAAGTGTGTATCATCGTAAGTACTATAAAGTTTAATTACGGAGTATCAATTTATAATGTTATCATTTTCTACATTTAAATGCACCAACCATCTGAGTTCCGACAAAACATAAGGGAAACTGAGAACACCAGCCCCGAAGTTAAAGAATAATTGCATACAATCTTTGTGACAAAATGCTTTAGATAAATATTAAGAGACATACATGGAATAAATTGTAATATTTGGTAGTTTTTATAACATCTTGTGAAGAAGCCGAGTCGGCAAATATCAAATCTAAGCTTTCAGAAGTAATTTTCCCGATTTCTTCACCTGTATACGGTTATTCTTTCAAAAATGGTTTATAAATTAAAAATGATAACATATATATTGGAAAAATAAAGCACACTGACCCAGGAAGCGAGGTAATTTGGCACCATTTAGTGTTTATAATTGTAATGATCTAAGAACAAACAAAGTTTCTGCTAAATGAAGGATAGATAAAATTGATATAGGTTATGCCCAAACAGGTGATACCTATTTATTAACATCAGTGTTACAAAAAAGGCTAGTCACATTTCAGATTTGAATTCAATATTCCAAAAACCGTCAGGAGTTGAAGGAAGTGCAAACCTGTATAGATGCCTAGAAACTACTTCACGATGCTCACAACGTAGGTTCTGGCTTTTGTTCTCATCACCACCAGGTAGAAAAGCATCATATTTTCTATAGCGAAAGAAGGGTGGTAGAAATTTTATGTTTTTATGTCAATGGCATGCAAGGCACATAATCTGGTGTGGAAAGTATTATATTCACAGTTATATTTTAAAGTCTTGAACAATCTTACGTTTGGGGCAATAAATTCTACTTATGAAGCTTCATTGGCGAATTTTTATGTATACATATAGAAAATATAATCGAGGCCAAAGAATTTCACCAGTTCCAGCAGGATGAAACTCTGTTGCGTCACAAGTAAAGATCGTGTCAAGTTATTTGATGATCAGATCCTTAAACAAAGTGACTTTAAATTACAATAGGAGCAATTTAGTACTTTTGTATTTTCAGTTACTTTAGATTTAGAATTAATGGAAGTCAATAGGTAGTTGTGATACATGTATCAAAAAAATAGAAAACATGTTGAGCTATAAACGATAATAAGGATCTCCTAATTGTCTTTATACGAAAATGAAATTGTTATTGGGTAGATTACATAACAGATGATCAAGTGGATTGTTACGCCTAATCTATCCTAACATACATACCATGATTACTTCATCAAAAACAACACCAGAAAGCTGGGTTGCATCTTTCGTACCTTCAGCACCAACCATACCATGGGACAACCACTTCCACCATCCTTGAGGCTTGCTTAATGGTTGATCATCATCTAGTAACTTATCAAAAGCATTATTGGCAACAATAGCTCCAATGGCAAAGGCTGAATCCACCAAGAAGTCCTACATATGAGTAGTTTTCAGTAAGAATAAGTAAAATCCAAAAGCTACATGTTTATATAAAAAAGAATAAAAGGCGACCAGGTACCCATAGTGCATTGATCAAAACCATAACAGATAGAATATAGTCACAAACTCCTTAATCAAAACCATACATGAATTGAATCTCAAGGTCAGCAGCAGTCGCATAGATAATATGTCCATGTGGGCCAGTTCCAAAACAATTACATCATTGACTGGCTAATCAGATATCTCCATAAAATGCGTAATTTAAGATAAGCCATTCAACTAAAAATATATCAATACAATGTATTGAGCCAATATAAGCAGTGGGCACACAATAGTTGTATTACTCTACATATTCACGTTTTTCGAAGTGCATTTAGCTACTAAGAAACAACATGATGACTCCATTTTTAGATTCATATAAAGGGTCAATCTTGTAAATAATAATGCTTTTATGCGAGAAAATTTGACAGGAAGCCTTAAAACATCACCTCTAAGATAGAAACAGAGAGTGCAGCAAGAAAGACTTACATGTAAACTGCCACAGTTTTGTCTCACGCAGCATACTTCGTCTCACGCAAAATGCCACAATTTTGTCCTTTAGGTTAGGTAATCAATATGCTATTCAATATTTTAACAACAAACAATTGAACGTTATTGAGGTAGTTTGATACATTTTAATACACTTAAAATAGAATACCTGTTTAACCAATTCAGCCCATTGGCCCCTTTCCTTCTGTATCTTTTAGCATAGCCTATTTGATATTTTAGAGAAAAATCCTTACCCGAAATCGACCCATTTCTAGGTAAATGGGTCAAAAGGGTAGTCGATTAAACTCTGTCCCCCACCATTTGCTGACACCACGACCTGTGATTTGTGCTTTTACAATCTGTAACCTTACCATGCTTGCCATGATAATGAAACAAATCACGATAAGCTTGACAATAAATAAATACATCAAATGAGATTCAGTTGACATTTCAAACTATTGAGCATAGCATGTTATTCTAACAATAACTAAACACGTCTAATGCAAATAAAGAGTGTATCAACAGGCTTCCATTCTTTAACCACATAAAGCATTTGCATCAGTTTAACCACAATGCATTAAATATGCATGGTTTTACTTAGTATTGTGACTTATACCCTTTAAGGTAATCAGGGACAGTGCCAATGAACAGGCTCTTGTTGATTTTTTCCTTCAAGCTTATCAGCCTGTCTGATGTATCAATCCTTTGTTAGGATTTATTTTAAAGTGATGGTCATTTGTCATTGTAATAGTTTAATTAAGTGTGTCGTTGTTTGAGTTAGTTAGTTTAATCAACGGGCTTGGGCTTAAGCTTGTTAGTTAAATGTTATGTTCATGTAATCCTTGTAAAAGCCCATCTCAAGCCCAAGCCCACCCAAGTCTAGAAAACTATAAATACCCATCCCCTCCTCACTTGGAGGGCGTTGCTTCTAGGGGTATTCATCTTGTATCTCTCATTTCTCTCTTAATCTAATCTCTAGAAGTTACCATCTCCATCTATCTTTCTTCTTTTCTTCTATTATTCTCATATTTTTGTTGTGTGATAAAGTATTATTAAGCTATAACAAGTGGTATCAAGAGCAAAATATAAAGATCTAGGATTTTTTTCTTTCACGTTAGTGTTTCCTATATATTTTGTTACGTTACTGTTCCTTTTTGTTGTGTTTTCATTTACATTAACCATCTTTGTTTATTAGGATTTTGTTTTGTTATGCTTTTGTTCACATTCACCATCTTTCATCGAATCAAAATATAGTCGAAGCATAATTTCTTCAACCAACTTTCATCATTACTTCATCATCGAACCAACTAGTTGAACTATTTAGTCGAAGCACTTACCTTCATCGAACGATTTAGTCGAACAATTCATATTTCATCAAACGATTTCATCGAACGTTTTGATCGAACGATTTATCATCGAACAAAGAGTAGTCGAGCTAGACTTTCTCTTCTGCTGATCGAACGATTTAGTCGATTGATCTAGTCGAACAATCTAGTCGAACGATTGAGTCGAACGATTTCGTCGAACGACATAGTCGAACGATTTAGTCGAACGATTTAGTCGAACGACATAGTCGAATGACATAGTCGAACGATTTAGTCGTGTCGAACGATTTAGTCGAACGATTATCTAATCGAACGATTCACCTTCATCGAACCAACACCTTGATCGAACGAGCAACCTTTGATCGAACCATTTCACCTCATCGAACCAGAAACTTCGTCGAACAATTTGTTCATCGAACCAACTTGTTCATCGAACCAACTTGTTCATCGAAGCAACTCAGCAGTATAGTCGAACCAACTTTGTAATCAAGCAACTTTGATCAACTTTGTAGTCGAGTTAGACTTTCATCGAACCACTCATTTCATCGAACCAAGAGTCTAGTCGAACGACTAGAATAATCGAACGGGCAGGTAATCTAGTCGAGCCAAGGAAGTAGTCGAGCGAGCAAGAGCACTTGTTGAGCATCTTCACGTCAACAAACTTCTTTACCTTAGTCGACTTTCTTCATCAGAATATTGCTGAGTTTGTGTTCTGTTTCTTATATCAAGTTTGATAAAGTTGATATTGAAGATTACTATAATATTTATAATATAAGAGGACTATCAACTTTCTATTATAATAGTAGTTATAATATTGAGTATCATGTGAAGATTGCTTTTGACGTGATTTATCAAATTCATCAACGTTTGACGTGTATTCATCAACTTCATCATCTTTAAAGTTTGATTTTGACGTGTTGGTTTTTCACGTGTTTACTTTTGTAACACATCAAGGATTCACTTTTGACGTGTTGGTTTTTCATTTTTGAAGGAATTCAGTATCACGTGTTGGTTTTTCAAGTTGGTGTCAGTTACTTTATAAAGGTTGTCGAATTTATATTATAATAGTGATACCAAGTTTATGTGTTACCAAGTCTGTGGACTTATCAAGTTTGTGATTTATCAACTTTGTGGACTTATCAAGTTTCTCGATTTATCAAGTTTCTCAACGAATCTTCAAGGACACCAACAAAGGATTTATCCTTAAACCAATCATAACTTGTGAACCGTATCAACCTTATCCTAGTTCTTTAACCGATCCAACATCAACTTTATCATACCAACAATGTCTTTTCTCACCAATTTCATTTCATCAATTGATATGGATCCTCTCATTCAATTCTTTGCCCCATATCCTCAGACTGAGATAACTAAGACTGAATCTGAGGAAACATGGTATGAGAGTGAGAAGCTATTGACTGATAATGAACAAGATGATGAAGAATATGAGCTTCCAGAGCATTTATAATCACTTGACTTGAGATTTCCAATCACATTTGCTGCACATTGGAAACGATGGTCAGAAATGGATCAAAGTGATAAAGCATGGCTTGAGTCTAAGTCAGATGCAACTGAAAATGCTACGGGTATTCAAATGCAAAATGCAGGGCAGTATGATGGAAATGAGAGGGGTCAGATTGTGAATCAGATCGGGGTCAATCAAAATGAGAATTATTGTTTCATGAATTCTTCTGCAACTCAAAGGAGTGATATATGTAGAGCTGGAAATGTCAATGCAATGGATAAAGTAGAAAAGCTGTAACACCCCAACCCAACAAGGGTAGAGATGTCACAACAATGGTGACATATCAGAAACATACACAAGCATACATCTTCAATAATACAAAGAAAGTACAAAGGTTACAAGAATTTACAAGGGAATACAAAATTTACAAAGGAATAAATACTAAGCCTGATAATATGAATTCTTCTAATAATCTCTACATCAAAATAACTATCAAAGTCTTCTAAGTCCAAAAGTCTCTTCATTCAAACCCAGCTTCCAACTAAAACCTGCCGCATGGAAAGAAATGCGGCTGAGCTTAAAAAGCCCAGTGAACAGATATAACGATAACAAACAGTAATATAGAAAAGTACAGTATAATAGAAACAAAGGTCAACAGATGTAATATGGTTCAAGGGATAAGTCCATGAATAAGTATAAGGGAAAGAGAAAAGGATAGTAATCTACCACGAGCCCAGAAACTCAAAGTCATAAATCTCAAAGTCATAATCTCACAGTCATCATCTCACAATCAGAGGGGATACCTCTTAGGCAACCAGATAATATGAGGGGTGTCCTCATGTATCATAATAGTGGAGTGATCAGCTCCCAGAAAATGTGAAAGGCGTGTATTGCACACAAGCACCAGTCACCTCAAAGTCGTAAACTCAAAGTCATAGTTAAATCCACTAAACAGAACAGATCTAGGATTGCAATCCATACGCCCCAAACTCAAAGTCATAATCTCAAAGTCATAATGGCCATAGCAGATAATACAAAAAGGGACGGTGTGAGAAATCACTCACCCACACATGAGTCATGCCAATGGTGCATCAAAGACATGGCCAGGTTACCTTCCTGGCTAGGTACACAGAAAATGGCTCGGGTATCAAACTAAGAGTCAGGTCTCAATGTCAACACAGAATGTCATATCAAAAGGTCATATATCCAAAACTATATCTCAATATCTCAGAAGTAATATCAAAAGGGCCCAAATCAGAGTTTACCAGATCAAGGTTCATATTGAATAATCAAGTCAAGATTCATATTAAAAGTTCATTTCAAAACTTTCCATCACAAGTCCATTTCAAACAATTCTTTACTCATGATTTTCATAAAACGATCCTTTAAAGTAGTTCTCATAAAAATATTCTTTCAAAAGGTTTTTCGTAAAAATTAGTCTTCCAAAAATAGTTTTCATAAAAGCTAGTAATATTTATATAAAAATGGTTTTGCCTCATTTATAAGCCTCTTTTTAAAATGGTTATCCTCAAAACATTTCCATGGTATAATCAAGAGGTTTTCATAACATAGGTTCATATCACATGGGATCACAGAGAAGGTTCAAACAAGGGAATCATAGCAATGGAATCAGTTCAGAAACTAACGGATCAGAGAATGAAAGAGATCATGAGAAACCTTATAAGAAAGGTCAGAATATCTGTACCTTAACAAATACGCAAGCAAAAGAATGAAACGAAAAGCAAATCAAGCAGGAGATCACTCCCTCTTCACCCGATCTACAAATAATCATAATGGTACTTATAAGATTCATATAATCATAATGCTTCATTTTAGTTGTCTTTCTGTTTTAGGTAACTTTCCAAAGATAGTAGGTTTCCATATTTAGTAACGTTAAGTTATAACATTCCCGTTTGTCCATTCAAAGTATTACAGATGATCGTATTCATAGTTTAGGGTTCATAATGTCATTTACATAAGTTTAGGGTTCATAAAGTAGTTTCCATAACTTTAGGGTTTATTATGCAATTATCATAAGTTTAGGGATTAGTATGCAATTCTCATAAATTTAGGGTGTAAAATGTAATCACTATAAAGTTACAGGTGTTCACAAGTTAGGTCCATTAGTTTTAGCAATTAACAATTTAAACCCTTTAGTTTAATAAAATAACCACAAAACATCTTTTAATTTCCCTTTTTAACCTTTTATAATTTCTCACAGTTTTATATACGAAATTGTTAGGTTTCCTATAAATTGTAAACCGTATAAGAACTCAGTAATAAAATTCCCAGAGATGCTCAAATGTCTTAAGTATTTTATCTAATTTTTCCAGATTTTATTAAGTAACATAGCTATGGATTAAAATTCACTTAAACCAACTCGTCCAGATTTTTGATTAATTTTGCTATACGAAAAGTTATTAATTAGAAACCTTTTAATAAAAATTCAAAAAAATCTAAAAAAATTCCAGGAAGTAATAGACATCCTAAAGATTACCCAGTTCAAAGGAAACCTCCTAATTCGACACGGTTTGGAAATTAAAATTCAAAAACCCGGACTGATTTTCCAGACTCACAAATCCGATCAGACACATAATTTCCCAAAAATCAAAAAGTAACCTTCCAGGCCTCCAAAAATTACAAACTAAATTTTCTCAGGTAGCCATTTCATTGAACTTAGTTTTAGACTCTTAAAAAACCAAAATATACGTTCACATCATTTATTTACAGCCGGTTAAAGTCGAACAAAATTCCAGATCAGTAGCAGTTATTCACAGAATCATGTATAACTTAGGGTTTTATCATGTTACCTCTTTAATTCTTAACACATAATGATTATAGGTTAATCCAAACATATTTAGGTCAATTTTCCCAGGTCTTAACATAATCAAATTGAATAATTCCACCATATAAACCCTGGTTCGATTCATACATAACAGATTTTAGGGTTCATGATCAATATTTTATGTGTTATTTTATGTGTACTTATATCGATTAGAACCTAACAAGAACATGAACAAGGATTGAGCAAGGCGAAGGATACGATACCCTTGAAGATCACACGAATGACAAGAATGACACGAGATCACAAACACCACATGAACGAATTCCTTTTTCCCCTTCTTGATTTCGTACAGCAGCAGCAAAAGACAGCAAGAACACATGGTTTTGGTTAATTTTTGGTTCCTAAACTCGTATGGATCAATGATAGTATTATATAGTTACCTTGTGATGACGTGAATGACACAAGAACACGATCAAACCACTTCTTTTGGCTGGTATAAAGTCGACAGCAGCAGCAAGTAACAAGAATGGAGGAGCCGACCTTTTGTTTGTTAGGGTTTCTTGTTTTCTTTTTTTTATGGATCGGTTATAATACATAAGGGAAACCGACACTTTTGTTTTGTTGGGCCAAGTGGGGAGTGAAAGGGTTATTTTGGGCTAGGCTCAAACAAGTACAATGTCTTCTTATTTAGCAATTTGGGCCGAAAGATTGGAGATCACAAGTGCATAAAAATATAATTCGCCTAGTCTTTAGATGTAGAATTTTATTTATTCGCTACCTCTTATTTACATAATGTAAGGTTTACATGTAACTTAAATACTTAGGTAACTTAAAATTATGTTCAACAAGGATTACTTATATATATTTTATAGATTCTTAAAAGTTCAGATTCGGAGGGTATTTTAGTCTTTTCGGATTTTATAAATTTCGGGGTTTTACAAAAGCTCCAGTACATGTTGATACTAGAAAAAAAGGATGATTCGGGAATACCATTGACTAATGAAGAATACGACTTCATGGTTGCAAACTATTCAGCAGAAGTCACTGGAATCTCCGACCCTATGCCTCATCTGCTAGAATCAGCATCATGCAGCAGCGATTCTGACATTCCTCCTACTTATGACAAAGAACCACTCCATGAGACATCAATTTAAAGTAATGAGGTTAATCCGTTTGCTCAACAAAAGCCACATTCTGTACCTCTCGAACCAACTTATGATACATATATGGACTCGCCAAATTGTAGCAATATTAATTTGGCATCTCCAGATATGAATCCTAACGAAGTTCAAGTTGCACAAAATGACGCTAATGATGAGGAAACTCGTGCTTTATTTGAATCATTACTGAATAATTGTCGTATTGAGATTGAAAAAGTGAAAAAGGTCAATAGCGATCTTAAGACCGCGACTGAGAAATTGACCGCTGAGCTTGCGAGATACAAGGTGAACGAAAAAGCTTTTGAATTTCACCACAAACGACTGTCAGAACTTGAAAATGGTTACAGTGATTCTGTTTCAAGGGAGAAACATTTGCAAATCAAATACGACACTCTTGATGTTAAATTGAATATGCAAATTAAATCCCTAAAAGCAGAAATTTCTGATCTAACCAACCAACTTTCTAAACAAAAATCAATTTGTTCTGATCTTGAAAAAGAAAAGAACGAGTTGCATTCAAAGTTTTCAAAACGAGAAGATGAACTTCTTGATGAAGTACTTGACAAACAGGAAACTATTAAAAAGTTGGAAGAAATGCTTGTAAAAACGGGTCATTCAACTCAAACGATTAATATGTTAATTAACGACAAAAACCCAATTTTATATACAAGAAAGAAAATGGCTCTCGGTTGTGAAAACCCTTGTTATCTCAAGAAAGCTCAGCAAAAACAGAATGTGCTATTTAATGGTAATCTTATAAATGATGTGCATGATCCACCTACTTGTTATGATTCGTATGAAACGATTGAGCTTACGAAAGAGAGTCAAAACAAAATGAGGCAATTGAATAGAGAAATCAAACCGATTGATTATAATGAAGCCAACAAACTTGCTGGTGTTCATCTTGTTAAAAAGGAGTCACCTTTGTTTTTCAAAAAACCAGTGGCTGCCTCAAAATTCAAAGTTGTTTCAAAACATCTTTCTAACATCGAACAAATGTACTCTAACGACACTTCCACAAGTGAAGCTAGAATATTTTTGGCTGATCTTAAAAGGAGAGTTGAAATGCTTCAAGATGTTGTGGCAACCAAAACTAATACTAAAATCAACGATTGGTTTTCAAGTTTTCAAACTGAACAGAAAAAGATGTTCGAAACAGAGATTACTCCCATTGTATCTGGCATACATGCAAGAGCAATTCATGTTGAGAACGCAATTATCAAAGAAGTAACTGAATTTGTCAAGGACCACACATCCTTGGTAATTGAAGCCAATGAAAACATTGAAAAAATCAAAGTTTTGGAAAAACAAAATGACGCACTCTCTGAAGAAGCTCTTTCAACTGATATTATGTCCATTATTTATCAAATGTATTCTGTCGAAGACGATGAAAGACTTCGAGCTGAGACTTCCCAAATTGTTTCAAAATATGAAAATGCGTTTGCAAAGCTTGAAAAAGAAAATGTTACATATTTTAAACAACTTGATCAGAAAAAGGAAGAATGCAAGTATGACAAATTGTCGTATGAGCGTTCTTACAAAAACATGCAAGAACAAATTGATATTTTGAAGTCTCAACTTGATAGTCAAAAAGGAAAGGGTGAGGAAAATAAGTCTGTTAGACAAAAAATGTCCATTTCCACACCCTTGCCTAAGGAAAACGAGAAAGGAAAAGGAAAAGCTGTTGTCGAAAACTCAAATGTGATAGCACCTGACCTTAATAGGATTAGTCCCACTACTGTGTCTGCCTCTACATCTCATACACAAAGGGTGATAGACAAAAGTGCAAAAGATAATCCAAAAGAGTCTTGGAATGCTACTACAAATTCAAAGGACAACAAGTTGAATCCTAATGTGTGTGCCCCTGATGCGTGCGATGTGTCATTGCGGTTTAGCAGTATTAATGCCTACTCAAGTTTTAAATTTATATTTAGCCGACTTATCAATAACACACACACTTAACGAGCAGTGTACCCGGTCAGTATGAATATAATGGTAAGTAGAGTGTCGATCACTAAGAGTGGAACGTATTCTCTAGTTATTCTAATCAGTATTTTAATATCCTAAGTTAGCTATACAACCTAATCTAACGCAAGGGGGTTCAGCCTGAGAGACTGGCACGGTTTGGTTATGATTAAATAGTAAACTAAACTAATGAGCACGAATCAGCTATTAGCACACACGTACACAGATAGATACTTGAGACAATAAGAAGACCTGTCCTGATAATTAAGTAGCTTGTCACTTGTTTTATTGCTAGTTTTATATGAAGTGTATATAATTAACCCTTTCTCGTTGGCTCTAATCTTATCGGCGAGTAAATCCTTAATGATCACTTATGTCTATCCCACTATCCTAGAATATTGAGCACTTGTGATGCCCATGTTTCGTATACGCTAGAATAGATAGGCGAGGAAGGGGCATGGCGACCCAAGCAATGCTCAGCTAGACACAGAGGTTATCAATGCACTAATAAAAGTCACCAAAGACATCAACATATAAACTTTAATTAATGGGAAAGCAATTTTAAGGGGTGCCCATGATATTCCGTAGTCACATGAAATCGGCCCATCAATCCTGATGAATTAAAGTGTACTAATACAATAAAACAAAACTACTTAATGAATTGAATACATGCAGGACCTTCTTACAGCTCTTGTATCTTCGTTTAGGGTGTGTCTTGTGCTGCTAATACGTCTGAATTCGGCTCTAGGGTTTCTTCGGTCTTCGAAAGCTTAGTCTGTAGGATCCCAAAATTCGTCTGGCCTTGGGTATTTATAGTTTCTGTCTGAGGGTTAGATGCGGCGCATAGGATAAGTAGATGCGGTGCATTGACTTAACTTCGCGTGGGGTCCAAGATTAATATATTCAGGAATATTCGTACACCGCCTTAAGATGCGGCGTAACTCCATTTCTCTATGTGGCGCATGTTCTTTGCTGTCTTGGATCGTAACTTGTGAAATCTTGATAGTGATGCGCCGTATGTAAGAAGTATGTTGCGGCGTATCTGGAGCAGAATGATCTTGATCTTGTACATTTCAGTAGACTCTTAACATCTTGCTTGTTTTGCTCCATAATTAGTCCAAAATCGCCAAGTTTCACATAATACTTGTTTTTACCTGAGAATTACAAAAGTAAACATTAACGTATCAATTCTCATATATAATATAATAAAACAAGTCAAATAAATAGGACAAATGATGATAATAAAATGTACTTATTTGAGTTCATCAAATATCCCCCCACTTGAACTTTACTTGTCCCCAAGTAAACCTTAAAATAAATCTTATGAAAATGTATCCTAAAAGATATTAGGATTTATTTTTATATTTAAGCATGTATTCGTTTTGTCATAATTGCACAACCAAACACTTAACGAATTAGAAATAAAATAAAATATTTTGATAAAAGCAAATCTAATCGTTTAACTGTCCAGTCGTGACGAATATTCTATCATAAGCTTGGCAAGTATACGTATCTCCCCCACTAAAGCCAAGGAATAACAAGTCTAAAGCGGTAAAAGGGGTTTGTTGGTTAAGGGTTAATCATTCTTCTTAATCTCTATCGATCTCATATTCCAGAAAAGGCGACAAAATCACAAATACATGATCGAATCCACGACCACGATACTTGCAATTGCTCAAATCCTTAACTCGAATAGGCTAAAGATAGGACCAAGTAATCTTTACCAATAATATTATATCAAAAAGGGCGACAAAATCATAAATACATAGCCGAATCCACGACTACGATACTTAAGATTGCTCAAATCCCTAATCTCAATAAATCAAAGGTTTGGATAAAGAATGATATAGGGTATGGATAATATTTGGGATACAAATTGGTGTAAAATAAAAAATAAACAAAACAGATAAATTAAAATCATAAGTGTGGTAAATTACTTTCCCAACCATCCCATGAATAAGACTCATATCATTGAATAACTCACGCTTTAACACTTGAAACACACGCTTTAGGTAGACACGAATTATACTCAACAAGATCTCAATCAAAGAATAACCTTAGTTGGCGTTCCCATAACGGCCAACTCCCATTCAATCCATATATATAATATATAACAAATAGTGGTGATATCGCCCACTTAATACAAAACTTTACATAAGTTGGTTAAAATAAACATCCAACTTTTCCTTTTTCTTTTTCTTTTCTATTTTTTCGATTTTTTTTTTTTTTTTTTTTTTTTTTTTTTTTTTTTTTTTTTTTTTTTTTTTTGACATCAACATATATGTGAAATTTCACAACTTTTCTATCACTATCTTTCTGGATAATTTTTCCATACTCTTCATACTTTCAGAAATAACTGTAATAGCAAAAGTAGTAAACACACGAAAAATAAACTCAAAGTTATACAATATTTACTTTCATACCAATTGCATTGTGCAATTTCCTTACTCAACCAAAGATAATGAATTACGCACGCGAACACAGGTAATGTAAGGAAACACACTTTGCATAAAGCAATTAACCAACCACGGATTTTAATCTACAGGGTAGGCTAAGGTGTAAGGGTGTAACGAAACATTATAACAAAGGTGTAAGAAACGAAAGGAATGGCTCTGAGTGTTTTTCTAGGGGTATCTTACTCTAAAAGTGAGAGTAACAAAGGGTTTATACGGGGGTTAACTAACCAGTGTAGTTAGTTAATATTACATAACATATAAAGGCTATTTGGGTGTAATCCTAGAAATTTGCCAATTTAGACAAGTCATTCCAATTATATAGATAATACTTATTATGGTGGTCTCGAATAGTATATAAGCCAAGTTCTAAAGTTTACAATTCACCGGTACACTCATAGATTTGTGAATTTTGATAAGTTCACAATTTTTGGAAATAATGTTATGTGTGCAGCTATGTAATTTAGACTTTAAACAAAAAACATGCTAAAAATTTTAAATTTTGATATATTAAGCACATTTTAAGCATATTTTGAAAAAGTTTAGGACAAGTAAGTGTTCTAATTCTCCAATCCCCCCACTTAAGTTGAACAACGTCCTCGTCGTTTGTATTAAAGGTTAAAAACTGGAAAATAAAAGAATTAGAACAGAAAAACTCCCCTGAGATTTGCTCGGTATGATCCTCCATTATTCGTATAAGAGCAAAAATCAACTTTCTTGTGGATGAGAACGTTTAAGCTTCAAAAATGATGTATCCACAAGAATGCAGGAATCTATAATACCATTCAAGACTTTAACACACCTGAGTTAAGAAGGTTCAAACTTGCATAATACATTAGTAGTTAGTAAAAATAAAACTAAAAAAAATAAACTGAAAATCATCAGGTCAGTCGATGCGCCGTATCTTATGGAAAAAGATACGCCGTATCGAGCCTGGAATAAATACGAATCAGAATAGAAGATGCGTCGCATCCTTAACCAGGGATGCGCCGCATTAAAATACTGACAGAAAGTTTTAAAGTCAAAAATAAAAATGCAGAAAATTAAATAAGATATGACCATTGCAGGCGATGCGTCGCATCTTAGGATTGAGATGCGCCGTATCTTCTACAGGTCTGACAGACTTGACACAGAACAGAAAAGTAAAATTTTTCCGGGTTGTCTCCCGGTCAGCACTTGTCTTTATTCCAGAGTCTTCAAGTTAGACTCACGTTCAGCTCCTTAATATCGATCACTGAAAGAGTCGGAAGCATCACGCTCCCTCATCGCCAGTCCAGTAATATTGAACACTCCTTGCTCGTCCTTAATTTCCACGCCATTCTTCTTTAATATCTGTATAAACAAAGTTCTGTCCCTTTCGGGTAGAGATGACAAAATTATAGACGGGAAATTCTTATTATTATATAAGCATAAATATGCAAGGTGGGGTGGTAGTTCAATAAACACATCATTATTCAAATTTATATTCTCAACTATTCTCCTACGTTTGTTAATTACTTCGCAATCATACCACTCATCATCAGAATCATTAACAATATCGCGCCTAAGTTCGGTAGGTACATTAAGGTCAATAAATTCCTCGAGGTTCTCATGATTAGGATTAGTTGAGTTGTTTTGAATCAATGTTTCTCCCATAAGCCTAGCTTCTAGATCGAGGTCCATACGTTCTCTTAATCCTAGCACATAGACGCCTCTAATTATGCTTTTAACAGGATTTTGGCACTTATAGACTAGTTTATTATTCCCTACCTTTAATGAGATTTTTCTTTTAAACACATTAATCTTAGCATGGGCGGTAGACAAGAAAGGTCTTCCAAGGATTAAAGGAATCTTAACATCCTCGGGCATATCTAATATAACAAAGTCTACGGGGAAAACAAACTTCTCAATCTTAACTAGCACATTTTCAGCAATCCCTTCAGGTCGTTTTACCGTTTTATCAGCCAATTCAATAAGCAACTTAGTTGGTGCTAATTTTCCTAGTCCTAGGGTAGTGAATGTCTTAAGGGGCATAACACTAACGCTAGCTCCTAAGTCAGCTAACACATTATTGAAAGATATATCATTAATTGAACAAGGTAAAGTAAAACTTCCTGGGTCCTTTTCTTTATGAGGCAAGGCACGTAAGTCGGTTGCAGAGCTCTCTTCTTTCATTGTAGCCTTAAACTGATTGAAGAATTAAAGAAAAATTCGGGCTTTGCAGCATCATTACCATTCATCAATCTTCTAGGAAAAGGTATGTTAGGCGTGACTTCCTCAGTGGTGCTTATGGCCTTGACATGATCTCTTGGGTTGGTTTCAGTTGAGCTAGGTAAACTTCCGTATCCCCTTTCTTGAAGAACTTTGCTCATTTGTCCGATTTGTTGTTCCAATGCTTTGATCGAAGCTCCTTGATTTCTTGTAATAGTATCCGTTGAGGCTCGGATTTCTTTGATCATAGCAGTGTTCTCTTCATGTCTTTTAGCAGCATCGGCCATAATTTGCTTTAGAGTGTCATCTAAAGTCTGCCTCCTTTCTTGATAAGTGGGATTAAAGTTATTCTTTTGATAGTATCCCGGAGTAGCTTCCCTAAATCTTCCTGAAGGTCGGAATGGTTGTCCAAATTGTGTGTAGTATGCTTCTTCAAAAGTCTCACTTTCATTCTTATTAGGGCAATCTTTAGTGTAGTGAGGTCCTTCGCATTTTTCACATCCAACTTGGGCAGCATACACATTCTCATCATGCTTCTTCATCTCTCTACTAATTTTATCCAATTGAGCTTGAATTGCAGCAAACCCGTCAAAATTAGTGTTGCTCTTAGATCTAGTAGAGGTTCCGTCGTGCCATTTTTGAGAATGATCAGCAGCTTCTTGGATAGCTTTTCTAGCATTGGCTGCACTCATTTGAGGCACAGCTCCCTTAGCATCCAAGATTTGTCTAGTAGGCACGTCCAATCCTTGATAGAACAATATTATCTCCTGCATTGGACTCAGATAATGTTGAGGGCACTTCATCAATAGGTCTATAAATCGTTCCCAAGCTTGATAAAGAGTTTCATCAGGCTCTTGCTTGAAACTGTTGATAGCCTCCATCTTTTTAGCAGTTTTAGCAGGTGGACAATATCTTTTCATGAATTTGCTCTTCAAATCTTCCCATGTTGTGATTGAACTGGCAGGTTCATTCCTTAGCCACTTATTAGCAGCTCCTTTAAGCGAAATTGGAAAGATTCTTAGCATAAGTTGATCATCCGAGACTCCTTCTGTAGTAAACAAATCTGCAATCTCGAGGACTTTTTCAACATGTTCATTAGCATCTTCATGTTCTGTTCCACTGAAAGCATTTTCTCTTAGCTCCTTGAGAAAGTGACCTTTCAACTCAAACTTAGACTTTTCATCAAACTTTCGTCTAGCAACTCCTGAACTGTAATCAGCACGGGTTTTGTTCATGTATTCCTCCATTGTAGTGTTTTCCGCCATTGTTTATCTTTCTTCTTCTTCCTTCTCTTCAGAAAAGTAATCAAGCTCGAATGAACTTGAAATTTCAAAGCTTTTTATGTTGAAAAGCCTTTTAAGCGAATGTAAGGCTCGTTCAGGATCTTCGAATGGTTTAATCAAGTTCTTAGTTGAACTCCTGGTCATGCACTTCCTGAAACTATCACAAAAGCATCAGTAGGGTATGTTCAAGAAAGTAATATATCAGAAAATTAACAACGAAAAACGGAATACGAAAAATAAAAGTTGCTGATATCTGCAAGCGATGCGCCGTATCCAAAAAGTTGGATACGCCGTATCTTATAATCGTTAAAATTTAATCAGACTTTTTTTCAGAAAACAGATACGCCGCTTATGAATTAGAATGCGCCGTATCAATTTTAAATTATCAAAAATTGTTTATATTTATTAAAATTAAATGCGTCGTATTAACAAAAGTTAATGCGCCGTATTTTTGTTACGTTTCAAAATACAAGATTTTTGATTTAGAAGATGCGCCGTATCGATAGAAATCGATTCGTCGTATCTGTTTAATAATTCGAAAACTGTTTTTAATTTAAATAGACAATACGCCGTATCTGTTAAAACAGATGCGTCGTATGGCATTAGGGTTTAGAAAAATTTCTTATTAAAAACAGAATATGCCGTATCTTGGGGAAAGATGCGTCGTATTCGAATTTATTAAACGCGTTGTATTTTATAAAAATTAACGCAATACGCCGTATCTGTGAAAACAGATGCGCCGTATCGTTTGTATCAGCTCAATACAACGATAGCAGAATGCAGAAAAATAGAAAAAGAAAAACAAAAATAAAATCAAACAAAAAGAAACAGAAATTAAAGAAAATAAAAAACACACAAAAACAGAAAATATGCAAAATAATACAATGAATGCAATTTATCTAATATATAACAGAGTTAGTGGTTAGAATCGAAAAATTAAAAAGAAAACCTAATTAAAATACCAATCAAATTAACAGATAATAACAATTCACTCCCTGGCAACGACGCCAAAAACTTGATGTGCGTGTTTATTGCTCTAATTCTTTTATATCCCCGGCAACGGCGCCAAAAACTTGATGCGTGCGATGTGTCGTTGCGGTTTAGCAGTATTAATGCCTACTCAAGTTTTAAATTTATATTTAGCCGACTTATCAATAACACACACACTTAACGAGCAGTGTACCCGGTCAGTATGAATATAATGGTAAGTAGAGTGTCGATCACTAAGAGTGGAACGTATTCTCTAGTTATTCTAATCAGTATTTTAATATCCTAAGTTAGCTATACAACCTAATCTAACGCAAGGGGGGTTCAGCCTGAGAGACTGGCACGGTTTGGTTATGATTAAATAGTAAACTAAACTAATGAGCACGAATCAGCTATTAGCACACACGTACACAGATAGATACTTGAGACAATAAGAAGACCTGTCCTGATAATTAAGTAGCTTGTCACTTGTTTTATTGCTAGTTTTATATGAAGTGTATATAATTAACCCTTTCTCGTTGGCTCTAATCTTATCGGCGAGTAAATCCTTAATGATCACTTATGTCTATCCCACTATCCTAGAATATTGAGCACTTGTGATGCCCACGTTTCGTATACGCTAGAATAGATAGGCGAGGAAGGGGCATGGCGACCCAAGCAATGCTCAACTAGACACAGAGGTTATCAATGCACTAATAAAAGTCACCAAAGACATCAACATATAAACTTTAATTAATGGGAAAGCAATTTTAAGGGGTGCCCATGATATTCCGTAGTCACATGAAATCGGCCCATCAATCCTGATGAATTAAAGTGTACTAATACAATAAAACAAAACTACTTAATGATTTGAATACATGCAGGACCTTCTTACAGCTCTTGTGTCTTCGTTTAGGGTGTGTCTTGTGCTGCTAATACGTCTGAATTCGGCTCTAGGGTTTCTTCGGTCTTCGAAAGCTTAGTCTGTAGGATCCCGAAATTCGTCTGGCCTTGGGTATTTATAGTTTCTGTCTGAGGGTTAGATGCGGCGCATAGGATAAGTAGATGCGGCGCATTGACTTAACTTCGCGTGGGGTCCAAGATTAATATATTCAGGAATATTCGTACACCGCCTTAAGATGCGGCGTAACTCCATTTCTCTATGCGGCGCATGTCCTTTGCTGTCTTGGATCGTAACTTGTGAAATCTTGATAGTGATGCGCCGTATGTAAGAAGTATGTTGCGGCGTATATGGAGCAGAATGATCTTGATCTTGTATATTTCAGTAGACTCTTAACATCTTGCTTGTTTTGCTCCATAATTAGTCCAAAATCGCCAAGTTTCACATAATACTTGTTTTTACCTGAGAATTACAAAAGTAAACATTAATGTATCAATTCTCATATATAATATAATAAAACAAGTCAAATAAATAGGACAAATGATGATAATAAAATTTGAGTTCATCAGCCCCCAGGAATAGCTCACCAAATGTGACCACAAATACTGTTAAAGAATCTATTGGTTCAAACAACATGGTCCACAATTCCTATCTAGAAAAAGCTAGGAAAAAGGCACAGATTCGAAAAGATGGAATTTTAGGAACACAGTCTACGGTGATGAATTCTACAACATTACAAGGCACTGCTAGTAGTTGTAAACCACTACCTAGGAACTCTCAACAAAAGACTAGGGATTGGCCTGCATCTAAGAGTAGTTGTGAAAAAGAAAATATTAAACAAGTAGAATGCAACACTAAGAATTCCTCTTCGAACAGAAAACAAGCTTCAAATGACTGTAGTGACAAAGTTAAGGTTGCTGTTTTGAACAAGAATGTTGAATTTGTCTGTCCTACATGTCAAAAATGTGTCTTTTCAGCTAATCATGATGCATGTGTGGCACAGTATATCAAGAAAGCAAATTTGCGTGCTAAGGCACAATCCTCTAAGACACCAAAGAGAAACACACCCGTTGATAAGAAGCAAAAAGCTAAGAATTCTACCAAGTGGATCCCTACAGGACGTAGTTTTTCTCAAAATGAGACCTCCGCTGTATCTGAAAAGAAAACAACTCCTAGATCCTGCCTTAGGTGGATTCCCACGGGAAAAGCTTTTAAAACAGTCGGTCTTAGATGGATTCCCACATGAAAGATTCTTGATAGTCGCACCACAACAAGTAGTAGTGAAAATCATCAGGATAAGAATGAAGAAACCACTACAACCATTGATAGTGAACACCCTCAGAGTGATGATTCATGTGCTGCTAACACTACTATTTGTGCATATTCTTCTTTTGTGGATTTTGTGAATGCAGGAACTTGTGAAAGTGCAGATTGTTCATCCATCCAATGTGGAAAAGAAGAACTCTATGCCAACATCGCATTTGGAAATCCTGGTCTTATTCCTCTCTTAACTCCACTTCTACTTGTTCATACTTAATTCTTCTTTATGAATAAATTTTTTTAGATAAAATCAAAAACACAATACAAAATTTGAAAAACCAACAAAAGCAAAATTTAAAAATAGAAAATTTCCAAAAAGACAAAAACAATATAAAATATAAAATTCAAAAATATTCTTCTCCGGCATGTCTCTCGTATAATCGATATTCTGTACGTACCTAGAAATGTCATTCAACAATGATACGGGCATGTACAGATGCTTGAGCGAGAGTTCATTTAAATGTTTTCAAAACATGTCGTTTCTCAAAATTTCTTCTCAAAATGGCTTCTGAACACATCAGTTCAGGACCCGTGCTTTCAAGAAAGGAAAGTGCTTAATCAAAAACTTTTCGAGCACTTATCCTAAAAATCTCAATGGCTTCTGAACACATCAGTTCAGGACCCGTGCTTTCAAGAAAGGAAAGTGCTTAATCAAAAACTTTTCGAGCACTTATCCTAAAAATCTCAATGGCTTCTGAACACATCAGTTCAGGACCCGTGCTTTCAAGAAAGGAAAGTGCTTAATCAAAAACTTTTCGAGCACTTATCCTAAAAATCTCAATGGCTTCGGAACATCTCAGTTTTGGACCCGAACTTCAAATAAAGGAAAGTGTTGTGCAAAACCAATTTCTTTTTCAAACACTTATCCTAAAAACAAATGAAGATACTTCCCCTACCATATCTTCAAAGATTTTCAAAATCTTCTCTATCTTGAGCACATTTCCTTCAAGATTTTTCAATAAGATTTTTCCAAATCTTTCATAAAGTGCTCAAGCTAACTCCCTCCTAAACCCTTAAAACTGCTTTTAAACTAAAATGTTTAACCATATGCTTTGTTTAAGGGGGAGTAAAAAAACAAAAATGTTCCAATTTCATGCTCAAATCCCTCCATCTCTCCAAAAAGTTTCATTTTAATCAGTTGATATCAAAAATATCACTGCATGCTATTTTTGAGGGGGAGAAGACGTGATTAAAATGTGATCAAAAAGTTTAAATATCGTGGATTGAATCTCAATAAGAGCTCTACAAAAAGACTCAAGATATGACCCTCGAATTGACGAAATCTAAATGTCCGTTATCGAAAAGACTTGTCCGGGACGGGTAATAATTTCAAGATGGTTATCCATTGATGTAAACATGTCTCGCGAAGGACTTGTCTGATTAGAATGTACCAATTCGAGAGATGATCATTGAATATGATCGGGACGGGTAATAATTTCAAGCTAGTCTAACTAGTGATGTAAGCGTGTCTCGCGAAGGTCATGTTCATTGAAAATCGATCAATTCAAATTGTGCAAACTCTGCCCAACATGTGCAATTTTACTTTAAAATGCATGAGCACATGTGAAAGGGGAGTATTTCAAAAATGCAAAACTCTCGAAGTGTTAACTAAATTGTGTTTATTCATAAACACTTTGAGAGATTTTCACAAGATTTTATGGCAAATCTAGGATAGTCAAGAAGCTATAAGGTGACTAAGGTTAAGAAAAACCGTCCTATGATCCGCCAGAGCCGGAGGGATCTACCCAAGGACAATTCCAATAGATTAGAATTAGAAGTCCTTAGGTGAGATTGAAAAAAGGAGTAAATGAGAAAGGGAAAGAAGGGGTTGAAGAATGAAAAAGAAAAGTTGATTGAAAGGGTGAAAAGAAATAGCCCTCCATGAAAACTTAGGGCAGAAACCGGGTCAATACATCTGCTATCGGTATTCACTAAGGTGATACTGATATTGAAGACAAGACGTCATGGACCCAGTGACGCACTGCACCACCCCTCCTAGCCACTCAGATATCTCTTAAAAGATATTTGTTTCATTTCTCACGGAGAACACTACATAATCTATCGGCCTCTCACTCCGAGATGTGTTGATATTGAAAAGGTGGCACTCTGCTCCATGCCTCCGACGACTAAAAACCAAAACGCACAATTAAGTCTAGAGCCATGAGATTCATCAAAATATCTCGTTAGGAACACTTCCATTTAATACACTTGTGTTCGCCAAAAAGGACACAAGTTGTAAGAGTCTTAATGAGATCCAAGGATCTTGCCATTTACATCATGATGGTTACGTGCTTCAAACGGTCTACAGTCATGGGGTGATCTCCAGTGACTCACTGAATCGTGGGTGCACTTCGGTGTGTCCGTGTAAGCCCTCTCGGGGGTATCCGGTTCAGAACGGCCTGGGTTTGGATTAGAGAAAGTCTTCACACTATGCTGTTGACAATCTCAAAGTTCAAATCTGTAAGCGCTGGACGTATTATTGCTAACTGTTTTATGCAGCTACCGACGAACATTCATCCACCATCATCTGATACATCAAACATCTTCACCTCAGCATACTCATACTTATGAAGAACATCTCCAACAAAGCTCAAGTGTATAAGTTCAAGACAAAAGGTTTAAGTTAAAGACAGAGTGTAACGACAAAGTCAAAAGGCTAATCAAGATGTCAAGAACAAGTTCATATATGAAATGATGAAAGAAAAGGGGAGATTGTTAGCATAAGTATAAAGTTCAAGATGTATGAGTATGTTGGAGGTTACGACGTCATAATCACATGAAGATGCTGATCGAAGGCAAGAACAACCTCAAAGATGATACTTTGAAGATCACATAGCATGAAGGAATCAAAAACAAAGACTGCTATACAACGACACTCAAAGCTCAAAGACATTGAAGATGAAAGACCATCTCACATGGAGCATCATTTGAATGACCATCCCTTAGGGGGAGATTGTTAGGATTTATTTTAAAGTGATGGTCATTTGTCATTGTAATAGTTTAATTAAGTGTGTCGTTGTTTGAGTTAGTTAGTTTAATCAACGGGCTTGGGCTTAAGCTTGTTAGTTAAATGTTATGTTCATGTAATCCTTGTAAAAGCCCATCTCAAGCCCAAGCCCACCCAAGTCTAGAAAACTATAAATACCCTTCCCCTCCTCACTTGGAGGGCGTTGCTTCTAGGGGTATTCATCTTGTATCTCTCATTTCTCTCTTAATCTAATCTCTAGAAGTTACCATCTCCATCTATCTTTCTTCTTTTCTTCTATTATTCTCATATTGTTGTTGTGTGATAAAGTATTATTAAGCTATAAGATCCTTATATATGAATACGACTATGAGTTACATCCTAGTGAGATAATAAATCTCTCAATGTCAATATAATGTCAGTATATAATTACCTTCAGTTAGCATGGAAGCTACTGACAACGTCTCTGCAGCATCTCAAATTGGCAAAATGCCGATCAAACGTTTCTCCTCCCTCTGCCATAATTCTTGTTCCACCCATTTCACACTGCAGCAATCAGAATTACTCAATTATATTAAATTAGTGACAACCCACAAAAGCACATGCATCTCGCATACTTTAGGATTAAACGGGATCAAAAATTGTAAAAGATGAACTAAACTTATATAATAAGATGCCGTTACAAGAAATGCTACTTATCAATTGTGCTTTTTAGCTTACAAAAGAGCATTACAGGACTTCCATGTTAAAAAACACTGAAAAGAAAGAGGCACTGCCATATATCCTAATCAGTTGGCACAAAAGCTTCGGACTGCGATACTTCTTGACAGATACTAAAAAAAGGTTTCTTTAAAAGCTCCAACTCAAATACAGCAATTTTGGTAACTCCCTTAAGATGTCAGTATCATGCTCTCAATTGAAGTTTAATCAATCGTACTGATACAGCTTAGATAAAATTTAATTTGACAAGATAATCATATACCTTGAAGAGTCTTGGTAACATCCTCAACAGAACATAGCACCAACGTACCCACCACTGCATCCATGGAACCATCACTTACAGGCAACGATTCTCCAACCTACATAAATGTGGCATTTTCAAAAAAAGTTGTTATACATATTAAGACGATCTTATTAATCATTCAGGGATAGAAGCAAGATCATGAAGAAAATGTACAGCCTGTATAAACTTGAAATTTGTCTGATGCAAACCAGAAGCTTCTGCTGCAGCTTGAGCATACTTTTCCATCTTTCTATTCGGATCTACACCAACTACACTTACACCAGAAGCCGCACCGCCATAATATTTAAGATTAGGACCCGTTCCTATCCCAATCTCCAATATTTTGTCAGCCTTTTTTCCTGTCAAATTTGCAAATAGCTGTGACTTTAAACCTGCAATCTTATCAAATATCAAGTGTCATTTACTGATTTAGACCAACAAATCTGGTTAACAATTAAAATATTTGACTTGATTACTAACCTCGGCCTCATAAGTTTTCATTGTTATATCCATGTCTCCAGCATAGAACTCCTCATACCAATCCGGTCTTAGAGGGTGGACCCTGTTCAGCACAGCCTACATAAAGCATCAAATCACATTTTCGTTCAATATACTAAATATAAGACATTAAGACTAAGAACTTGCATTAAATACAAAAGCGGCGAAGATTATGTACATAACCTTCTTCCAAGAAAATCTTTATATCTTCAATTTTATGATTGCAACTGAAATGGCCGTCCCGGGTTCTTAAAGAGCTCTTACGTGAAACTGTATTCAAACTACAAAGTCGACAAATGATTTAGGGTAAACATTTTTGGTCCCAGGATGTATATGAAAAAATAAATAAATGCAACCATTTGTTTAGCTGTGAAGAATAAGTTTCAAGTTAGAACTGCGCCTTTAAAGATCGCAGCAGTACTGATTTTCAATTTAGTATTAACTGTTACTCTTGTTATATGTCGTTACTTATGAATCATTGATACAGCTTATATATCATCTCTATTGAGTCAAAAGAGAATAGCTTAAAGAAGATGGTTCAGAACTCATCCAACGTGTATATGTGATGAAGCATACTCCGACCAGTTTCAACTCGTTCCAAAAAGTACCTGTTTGACCCACTACTAAACCTGTCCATTTTTCCACCTCTAGACTTATTCTTCACAGCTAAACAAATGGTTGCATTTATTTATTTTTTCATACTACTGGCATGAGAATGCTTTGCACAGAATTTTTGCATTTCAGAAAATAAAATATGTACATGCCATTTTAGAAAGAGAAAAATGTTAGTTCTGTTGTTACAAACCTAGGTAAAACGCTTCAGGAAAAGCAACTCCCTCAGTGTTGAACATCACCTGCATATGTACCATTTCGTTTAACAGAACAACAATAACATAACATATGAGCTTAAAAATAGCATTATAAGGGTAGACTTAATAAAAACACGAAAACTATAATAAGAGAAAATCAAATAAAGAAATAGCTTTAGGTGGATGCGCATCACCTTTTTAAGCGGTGTGAGCTCCAAAAGTTCTTTGACTGATGATATCATGCCATGGACACTAAGATTTGGTACTGCCAAACCAAAATCAAGGTACACCTGAAATTTATTGTACAGCATGTGTTAACTTTGATATCTGCATTAGTATTACTAAATTGCTATTTCAAGTCTCCAAATTTGACCTGATGATACACTGATGCCAAATATGAAGCTTCCTTTGAAAAAGGGTAGGATGCATGTAAGAGGACTGTTCGACAATCCAAAAATCTAGGGTCTTCAAGAACATTACGCAGATGAAGGGGATTGGCCTGCCTCAAATCCAAATCTTTGTCTCCAAAGCTAGCAAGAAATCAGTTTCATTTACTTAGTAAATATCTACTAAAAGCAATTCAAACTGCAAAAAGAAATTAATGTGGTTGTACATTATGTCAAAATACTATAGGACTAATCTCGTTAAATAGAAACTAAGTTTAACCAATGTTCCAATTTGGTCGATATACTTTTGTTAAAATATTTACTCACTAATAGTTTAGTTTTTAATCCTGTAAAATTCCTTTTAATATTAATATCATTGCCATAATCCCCTTATAAAATTTAGGGTCATTTCTTTGCAAATCTTCTGAAGTTAATTAACCTTAGAAAGAATACCAAACACCCCCTCACCCCAGCAACAGCATGCCATTTAAATTAAATTAACCCGAAACAGAAGTGAAGCAATTTTTTCTGATATGTTTACCCTATATGTATCTGCATGTGCCAGTCAAAAGGCACCGCCACCTCCAAGGTATATTTGAATCGAACACCAATGTACTTTTTCTTTTGTCCTGTTTTAGTCATTGTACTGCATATGTACATTAGAGTCATTCAAGGATGGCTTTGTGTCTCGTTTGGGTCATTTTGTAATAACACTCTTAAATTAGTTTTCAAAAAATATCGTCCATGATATATTTATAAAAAAATGTTACGACTACGGGTTACGAAATGACCCATACAGGGCACAACCATTTTTAAACACTCAGTCGGTCATACAGTCGGTCATACTGAATCTACAATAACTAAAATGTGCCAAATGAAAATATATACTGGTATTTTACCCAAATAACACTATCCATAAACGCTATAGGTTATCTTATTATTTCAAGGACTGTATGATACATGAACGAAAGACGAGGCAGTAAATTCTTACAGGTAATCCATCATCTGCATCAGTAACAGGCAGCAAATTGGTGCTATCCATGTCCTAAAACTTAATTTGAGACTCATCTCCAGCAGCTAAGAAACGATTTCTTGTTGTGTCAAACTGTACAACACCCATACACCGCTTTCTAAAACCAGAATATTCCCTCTTGATTGCTCCTTCACTCTCATTCCACTCAACCAAGTAGGCTTCACGTTCTTTGCTTGTTCCACAAGAGAAAAGTCTGAAAAAGTACATTAGATTTGAGACCCAAGAAACACTTGACGTGAATTTATAATATGTCTATTTGAGTATACCTGATTCCATCAGCGCTATATGCCACTGTTGTGCACGAACGACCAGGAGCATCATAATCTAGTCTTGACCCCAAACAATCATAAAGACATGCTTTTATCTTCCCATCAATTGCCGTAGAGAAAATAAACTACACGAAACAGATACTTGCTTATTCATGGGTAGATAAGCATTCCAAAATAAACAATCCCAAACACCCCTTACATGTAAATCCCTGAGTAATCCGGATTTGCCAGTGATTATAATGACTTCAAATAGCATAAGCACAATCAAATACCATCTCTTAATCCCTCTTAATATCTAATTATCTATAATATTTTTATTAAAAAATATTTATTTATGTGCATTTGTGAGCAGGGTGGAGTGATTCGTCAAGAGTTATACTATGGGCCATTAACAACGTAAATGAGGCCTTGTATTTATAGGGAACTCAATCCCACCGAACCGTATATATGTCAACATTATGTAGTGATTCTATAAACAACTTTCACTCAAAACTACCAGGCTTTCGTTCCTCAAAGTCTTTAGCAGTTTAATTTTTTAATATAGTCTCTTTTTAGAATTCTCGTCTCCATCAAACGCGTTCAATTTGATCTGATTCCTTATGATATAAATTATTATATGAAGGAATTTCAGTTAGTTATGCTTTGACTAATTTGACAATTAACTCTTCCCAAGAATCACAAGTATCATGCAAACGAATCAATACAATATTGAATGAAATAGAGTAATATTATTTGAAAAGACCAGAAATAAAACTTTCAATAGATGTTTGTAGTACCGTGTCAAGTGAATCAGATCCTAGTGAAGAGAACTTTGATCCATTATCTCTGGCTAGGCCTGCATAAATAAGCATTGGATGAGCTGCAAGTCACCAAATATGAAACCTTAACGCATATAGATGGGAAATATAGTACAAACTAAAATTAAAACTTGGACTTAGGTATGCGATAGGTAAAAGACGAACATGATTAGAGCAGATTAAGAAAACTGTCAATAAATAAAAATAAATCCTTTAGTCTTATATTGAGGTGTCAACATGAGCAGGTATGTGATTCAATGTATGCAAAAATTATTTTATGTTGTATACCCATATGGCCAATAAATGCACTCTCAGGATCACCAACAACGTGGTCCTTGAACTGGTTTTCTATGGGGCATCCCGTTTGAATCAAATAAGGTCTTGTATCCCTGCGAATGACCCCGCTCCCAAATCCAGTATGAGTAGGCCACCACCTGATGCACACGCATTATTATGAAGGTATTGTTTACACTAAATAGCAACAAACAACAGACAATATCTACATGGACTATCATAGAATACTTACCTTCGAAAAAGGGAATCTCCGGAATGGCATGTCCTTTGAGTTCATCTGCTTTGTCAATGACTGACTCACCGGAAACTATGGTGAGTGGTTGACTTACCTGGTTTCAGCGCACGAACGACCAATCGGAAATGTCAGCATGAACGACATCCAACATCTGATGCCACGATTTAAGAGGTCATACCTGCAGCTGTTGGTTGTGACAGTCATCATGATGTACATACGGACGGTCGTCGCTGCCTGCACACAAAACAAAAATATTACTTAATTATTAGGAAGTAACCTCACCACACAATGCAATTCGGAGAAACACTTAACACATGAAATACTACTTACGGGAGCATCCGAGGTCCTAATCTTTTTCCGTTATCAGCTACTTTTGATCACTTAACACAGATAACTAATCGGTCTCAGTAACACCTCGCTTAGAAGTATTGTTTTGTGAGTATGTGACAACACCCGAACCAATAGGGATCGATAGGGTTTCATCGTGACGGGAAAGGACTGCTGGAACTTCTCCCACAGATTGTTCAGAGGTATCCGACCAAATACGAAACCTGAACGCATATAGATGGGAAATATAGTACAAACTAAAATTAAAACTTGGACTTATGTATGCGATAGGTAAAAGACGAACATGATTAGAGCAGATTAAGAAAACTGTCAATAAATAAAAATAAATCCTTTAGTCTCATATTGAGGTGTCAACATGAGCAGGTATGTGATTCAATGTATGAAAAATGTTTTTATGTTGTATACCCATGTGGCCAATAAATGCACTCTCAGGATCACCAAGAACGTGGTCCTTCAACTGGTTTTCTATGGGGCATCCCGTCTGAATCAAAGAAGGTCATGTATCCCTAGGTATGTCCCCGCTCCCAAATCCAGTATGAGTAGGCCACCACCTGATGCACACGCAATGTTACAAAGGTATTGTTTACACTAAATAGCAACAAACAACAGACAATATCGATATGGACTATCATAGAATACTTACCTTCGACAAAGGGAATCTCCGGAATGGCATGTCCTTTGAGTTCAATTGCGTTGTCAATGACTGACTCACCGGCAACTATGGTGAATGGTTGACTCACCTGGTTTCAGCGCACGAATGACCAATAGGCAATGTCAGCATGAACGGCATCCAACATCTGACGCCACCATTTAAGAGGTCATACCTGCAGCTGTTGCTTATGGTTGTGACAGTCATCATGATGCAAAAACAGACGGTCGTCGCTGCCTGCACACAAAAAAAAAATATTACTTAATTAATAGGAAGTAACGTCACCACACAATGAAATTCAGAGAAACACTTAACACATGAAATACTGCTTACAGGAGCATCCGAGGTCCAAATCTGTTTCCGTTCTCGGCTACTTTTGATCACTTAACACAGATAACTGATCGGGCTCAGTAACACCTCGCTTAGAAGTATTGTTTTGTGATTCTGTGACAACACCCGAACCAATAGGGATCGATAGGGTTTCATCGTGACGGGAAAGGACTGCTAGAATTTCTCCCACAGATTGTTCAGAGGTATCCGACCAAGGCACAACAAATGGGAAACATGGACGTCTAACGATAGGTTTATTTTTGGATTTCGTAGCAATTAGTTTGATTCAAATAGTGAAACGTTCTCTACTTCATAGCAATTAGTTTGATTCAAATAGTGAAACGTTCTCGGGTCTCCTAATTTGAACCTCTTTGCATCCTGAAAATTTATCATTAATATCCTTAGCTACCTTCAAAATACATAAAAATAAACTGTACATTTTAGAACATCTGCACTACTTGATGCTAAGCATCCGAAATATGCGACCTTCTAGGCTTTTAATGTTGCAAGCTTCGGAAATATGCTCCTTTACAACCTATTAAACCCATTCAACTAACCTGAGCAGCCATTCCCTTCTTGGTTATTTTTTTGTATTTGACCCGTTTGAGATAAAAAAGCAAAGAATAAACTAATGATGTCATATTTACACTTTTTTAAGCAAATACTCCCAAACACCCCTTACATGTAAATCCCTGAGTAATCCGGATTTTCCAGTGATTATAATGACTTCAAATAGCATAAGCACAATCAAACACCATCTCTTAATCCCTCTTAATATCTAATTATCTATTATATTTTTCTTAAAAAATATTTATTTATGTGCATTTGTGAGCAGGGTGGAGTGATTCGTCAAGAGTTATACTACTTGATGCTAAGCATCCGAAATATGCGACCTTCTGGGCTTTTAATGTTGCGAGCATCGGAAATATGCTCCCTTACAACCTATTAAACCCATTTAACTAACCTGAGCAGCCATTCCCTTCTTGGTTATTTTTTTGATTTGACCCGTTTGAGATAAAAAAGCAAAGCATAAACTAAAGATGTCATATTTACACTTTTTTAAGCAAATACTCACCTCCTCATTGTTATCAATCCATCCACACTTATGATCCAAAAAACAATGCAACGTTTTTCCCATACCGCACTTTCCAACGAAATGATTGAAAACACCAAAAGCTCTTTTATGACACAATCCATAGAGCAACCTATAAATACCAAAAAACGCTGAAAAAATAGCAAAAGACAACAGTACAGCCAGAGAAAACATAATTATCTAAGAACTCAGTTTTGTTACAGCAGTAAAAATATCAAAACACAGCCTCAAACACTAATGCAAATAAATCGGGTACTTTAAAGCATGAGTATAATCATACCTATATCAAACAGGTCATAATATGAAAATCAGTTTCGTAATTGCTAATATATTTAAAAAAAATACCATCATCTGAAGAAGTATCCCAGATGCTTTCAAAATATGCCATCTGAAAGAGCGTTTTATCTCCAGAAGCAGAAGCCGTGTTTACCGACTCTGGTTTCAGTTTCTTGCAACACCCCTGTACTATAAGAGCACACTCGTCCGTGATCACCGTGAACAGCTTGCTCTACACCTTCACGCAATGTTTGTCGGGAAAAAAAACAAAAAGTTTGAGACACAAATAATATTGGCAGTACTAACATTTGTCACGAGCAGTACTAAATGAAAACCAACAATACAAACCAAGTTTAAAAATAAATAAAAAAAGATCCACAAATCTGTTAAACCCCCCCCCCCCCCCCCCCAAAAAAAATAAGACAATTCAATCAATTTGTTTTTCTTAATGTAAAATTCACAAACCTGGTTCACAGTTGATGAATCGATTTGTTTTTTGTGAAATTCGATTCATATATGTAGACCTATCATAAAACCTGTAAACCCACAAAAACAAATGAACACACATCATAATAAAACACAATCAAACTTATAATCATAGGATTTTGTAAACTGATATAGGAATAACAAATACCTCATATTTGATATCATGAAGCTGCTGTCCCACAACTGGATTTTAGATCAAAACAGATGAGAAGATGATGGATGATTTGTTTGTTTGGTGTGGCTGCTCAAAGGAACTAATAAAAACCCTATTTTCAAAAATTGAATATTTTGTGACTGCTCAAAGATGATGGATGATTTGTTTCGTGTTTCTTTTGTGAGATGGCTGTTAAGTGTTATGATTTGTTTCTTTTTGTGAGATGAGATATTGTTTTAGGGTTTAAGATGATTTATAGATAATATATATGAAATTTTGTCATTGCCTGAGGCGTATGTCATAGTTCCTTTGTGTTTCCTTTGGACTATAATTTATAGATTATACTTTGCAACATATATTTCAAAAAAAACTTGTTGATTCAGTGGTAAACACACATGTTATTCATCTAAATAACCATGGTTCAAATAATGTAAGTGGCTTTTTTTAAAATTTAAACACGAAAAATATTCATCTAATTAATGCCTTTAACAATTGCTTAGATGGACATAATGTGATTACATGGCTTTAAATCACAATTACATGGCAATGAACTAGCCATTTTTAAACGTTGGGGTTGGGGTTTGGGGGGGGGGGGTAAAATGAACTTTATTTTTTTGAAAACCAACAGTCACAAAGGGGGTAAAATGAATTTTTTTTAATTTCATAAATCGTCTCTGTGGTTTGTCGGGTTTAACGAAAATTGTCCCTTGCAAGAATTTTTAACAGATCCTCTCCCTGTGGTTTTGACGCGTATTGGGTTTGGTCCCTTGACCACTAACTCCGTCTGCTGACCTTCAAGTGGGACAAAAATGACATAAATACTCTTAAATGTGTTTCGTAAATGGTCCCTATGGTTTGTTGGATATCACAGATCTAGTCCATGCGTTAATTATTTTTATTTATTTATATTTTTTACAAGATTTGTTTTTTAATTTGTTAAAAAATTTGACGGAACTTTTTTTATTTTGCGGAAAATATTAAAAAAATTTCGAAATTTTTTTATATAAATGTCAACTTTTTTTGTCAAAAAAATGTCAAAAATTATATATACATATATATTTTGCGAAAAATATTAAAAAAAGCTTAAAAATTATGTCAAAGCTTTTTTTGTCAAAATTTAACAAATATATTTTTTTTTTGTCAAAAAATTATGTCAAAGCTAAATTTTTTGACATAAATTTAAAAAATAACTTTTGAAAATCTTTTTTGACAAGAATTAAAAAAAAAAAAAGGATCCATTAAAATGTATTCAAAAAATGTTAAAAAAAAAATTAAAAGATAAAAAATTGTCAAAAAAATTTTAAAAAATTCTGACAATTTAATTTTTTTTAAAAGTTGTTAAAAAAAACTGTCATAATATTTTAAAAATTTTTGACATTTTCTTTTAACTCTTTTGAATACTTTTTAGAGTAAATTACAAAAAAAGTCCTGTGGTATGCGTTGACTTTCACTCTTGGTCCTTTGACTTTTGTTTTTGCACGTACAATCCCTAACTCTAAAACCCTTAACACTAAAAGTCTCTTGACCAAACGGTGTTATGTTTGACTGTTAAACACCCCTCATATGACTTGCACATGAGGGTAAAAATGCCACTTTAGTATCTCTTTCTTTTTTATCTTCTCCCACCAACGTGGGTCCCACTAGTACCCTTCCTCTTCTTTTTTTTTATCTTCACCCCCAAATACGCTCGCTCTCCCAGCCACCAACACTTTATCCAACTGATATGTTTTTCTTTTCCTTTTTCACCATATTTACATCTTCATCTTCACCATTTTTTCTTATTAATCAACAAATATTTTACTGTTAATGTTTAAGTATTTTTCTGCAGGTGAGGTGATTCTTCAAAATATCCTTCGGCCTTGAGTCCGTCAAGTCCTTCGGATAGCTGCTAAGAAAGTAGACGCGTTAGTCTCGCCCCGGGTGTGACCCCAGGACCAAACTCCGGCGTGAGAGTAAGTATATGAAGGTAAGGTAATAAGTGTGTTTTGTAGATTAAGTACTGTGTGTAAAAGTGAGTTACCATTATTGTAGAAATTGCTCCTTTATATAGTAGTCCCTTTTTTGTCTCCATCGGATGTGTCCAAATGTACTGACGACCGCTTTGGGCGTCACCTGGAACTTACTCTGTTTGGGGCCTTTTCCCTGACCTGACATAGTTACTGCAGTTCTGTCACACAGTATTAATATCGAAGTTGACTTCCTGATCTGGAGATGACCGTTGGTCCGAACGGCTTAAACGGGTCGTTTGGACATGGGAGTCCGATCGGACAGATCCTTTCGGAATCACATGTTCTAAGTTTTGACTTGTTCTGGAATTATTCATTAATCCGAACGGCCTGTATGGTCGTTCGGCTAAGGCCAGTCGTCCATATACGCCGACATGTCCCCCCCAGTATCATATTATCGCGTGGCGATAGTGTGATACTTTAGTTTTTCGCCTTTCGGCTTACCGACGTGTTCAGCCGGACGGGACTTCTTTACCGCTGCTCATGTGCAAAACGCCAAAAGCCATTAATGTGTTCGTTTAATTGAGCACCGCCGTTTTTACCGTATTTTTGAGATCATGACACATGTAATATGCGTCATCGTGTGGAAAATATGGTGACACGTTAGCGTCTGACACGACGCGACGTTTCGCACCCTCTCTTTGTTGCCTATAAATAGCCGCATTTACTTTATTTCTTACCTCTGACACATTACTCGTTCGTCTTTTTCCCCCGTTTTTCGTTTGTTCGTTTCGTCGTTCGTCCAAGTTAAAGGTACGTTCCTCGCTATTCTTGTCCTATTATCGTTTGTTGTTCGGCTATACTCTACATCCTTCGGTTAAGCAATGTCCCGCCGGTCTGTTTCCTCCCGGGAAGATGACTTTCCGGAAGCTGAGAGTTTTATTCCAAAGTTTGATATGCGAAAGTATACCAGCAAGATGGATGAGACGGATCTGACCATGTTGCTAATGGAATATCATATTCCGGAAGATCTTCATCCGAGACTTCCACCGCCTGACATGACGATAGATCAATTACCCCCCGACGCTATAGGATTGTACTTAGAGGATTTCGCCGAAGGTGGTATCACTGTGCCTTTCTCGGAATTTTTGCTGGACGTCATCAGGCATTGGCAAGTCCATATTTTCCAGATGGTTCCGCTAGGTTTACACCGGGCCACTTTATTTGAAGTATATTGTAGGAGTTTACATATTGCCCCGACGACTCCCCTTTTCCGAGCGTTTTACAAGCTGAGTAAACAGGGTGAGTGGTTTTCATTCGAGAAGAGGGGAGGGAAGGAAATAAGAGTTTGTTTTAATGAGATTTTAACCGGATTGAAAGGATGGAAGAAGAAGTTCTTTTTGATAGACAGAAGAGCTATTCCCTTCGCCATGCCGTGGCGACATCATCATTCAGATATTTCCGATCCCTTTCCGAGGGGTGAGTTTTCAGTGGAGGATGCCAACAGGCTTGCTGAGCATGTGATTGACCTCATCCAAATTCCTAGGGGTTTTCATTACGCACTTGGATTATCATCTGATTGGGAGTATCCCGGTTTCTGGGCGGCGCTTAGGGATGCCGAAGGAGAGGGTATAGCCCTCCTCTTCTTGTTTTTTATGTTACCGTATCTATTATTATTATTTATTATTATTATTTTTTTGAGTGATGTATATATTCTTGACTTGTTTACTTGCAGTTTTAACAATGTCCGAGTACCTACGCAAGCCGGAGCGTCGAAAGAGGGCTAGTATGGTTAAGGGGGATCAGCTCCGAGAGGGACAAACTCTACCGTTGCATGTGGTTGAGCCTGCTCGGTCCAATGCTGAGATTTCGGAGAAAACTCCTGCGATGAAGGCCGTAGAGGTACCTCATAAAAAGGTTTTAGAAGCGAAAAGAAAGAAGGATGAAAATGCTGCCCGCCTGGCGGAGAAGGCGAAAGGAAAAGGAGCTGGAGGGAGTGGTACTGGTAAACATCCTTCCAGTGGGGGCCTTTCTTCTCGCCCAGCTAAGAAGAACAAACCTGCTGCTGACGTATCCTTTATTGACTTGGATTCTTCTGGTCACGTTCCGGCACCCCATCCACTCCGCTCCTTCCCTCCGGACCCGTCTGCTAAGGATCCTGAGAGAGAGGAAGGGGCGAGTAGCCAATTTATTTCCGGTCAAGATGGTGAGTTGTGCACCCTTCTTCTTACATTCTCTTTTTTTTTTTTTTTTTTTTTTTTTTTTTTTTTTTTTTTTTTTTTTTTATCTCTATTTCTTTTTGTAGGGAGTCCCCTTGCTTCTCACGGCCGAGGGAAAAGGATAGAGAACTTGGAAGGTTTGGATGAAATGGGTGAGATGGGTGAGATGGGTGACGATGAGTCTAGTTCCGGGGAGATTTTCGTGCCCAACTGGTCCGTTAGGACGGATGCCCGTCTGACTGGGTCCTCCGTCTGCCGGGAGATGATGGCACATTTGGCGACTCCCCGGGAGGAACAATACTTGATGAATTTGAGTGATGACGATGCTTGTAGTCACGCATGGATGCTGCTCGGGAAGGGCACCGTTGCGTGATGAGGCGAAAAGTGTACCGCTTTTAAGGGGTCATTTAAGCCCTAAATCGTATTTATTTGATCAAATATCGCCCTAAATCGTTCCTTTTGTCATTTTAGGTACTTTTGAGGAGAAATCTGGAAAAGGAGGCATTTTGGACGTTTTTGGAGCATAAAAGTGAAGAAAACGGCAAAGTCTCAAAACTCGGCTGAAAGTTACCTATGACGGCGTCACAATTTACTCTAGACGGCGTCATGCCTTGGCAAGAAAAAGTGGACGTGAAATTTACTCATGATAAGCCAGTGAAAATAGCATGTAAATTCTGACGGCGTCACGCTTTAACTTGATCAAGGGCGTCACGGCTTAAATCAAAAGGGGACGGCGTCACGTTCAAGAGCTGACGGCGTCAAGCCTTGATAAGCCAGAACGGATTTTGGAGAGCTAAAGAGGGACGGCGTCAAGAAGGTCATCCGGGAACCCTAAAAGCGGCGAGGTGACGGCGTCACACTCCATAAGGTGACGCCGTCAGATCCAAAAGTCTATATATAGTTTTCTAATTTTTTGTCATAAGGGAGAGCTTAGTGTGTGGAATTTTGGGAGAAAACCCTAAGACGAATTCAGCTTCTTTTTCAAGGCTTTTTGCCTTGAGATCTTCCATGTTACATTGAAGATAAGTTATCAATTAATCATTCAATATGTCTATGTGTTGTTTGATTTTATCTTATTCTTGTCTTTTGATTAACATGTTAGGCTAAATTTATCTTGTGTTTGCTTAGATCTAATGAAACCTAGCTATTGATTATTGGTTATTAGTGTGTTGTTAGTTGTATTGGATGATTGTTTATCTATGTTAGGCTTAAGAAAACTGGCTAACTTCCTATTCGGTAACTTGCTTGAACGTCTTAAGAAACATGAACCAAATGCGTACTAAAGGTTTTTATGGTTGTATTTAATGCACAAGCGAATTCTAGTGATCCCATGTTAGGAGCTTCCTAGCCGGCTCGACATAGGAGTGAAGTAGGAGCTTGTAGAGTTGGGGAAGTAAGTACGCCACCCCACGAATGGTATTAAGGAATACACCCGTCATCCACGCGACTAATACACACTAATTAACCGGTAAAAGATAGTTAGGGAGTAAGGAAATCTAAGTAAACACATTTCTCTACACATAAGTTTCTCACCACATTTTCATTTTTGTTATTTTATTTTATTTGCATCCGTAGTAATTTTGGGTTAGTTGACTAGCAACTAATTCCGCCCACTCTTTCAAAACCGAGATTTTACTTGCTTTCATAAAAATATAAAAACATAAAAAGAATCTTCCTCAACCCTTAGACCTAATTAGAGTAGTCTTTCACACCTAACGAACACTATTCCCTGTGGAGAACGATCAATCCCCCGTACTTACCACTACACTATACTACATCGGTCAGGTACACTGCCTGGTGGGGTTGTAAGCCTCTTGAGATCCCTCGAGAGGTAAAACCTGTTGTAAGGTTGCAAAACCCACGCATCAAGTTTTTGGCGCCGCAGCCCGGGGAATAGTTATTGTTTAGGTTGAATTTTTATTTTATTAGGTCTACTCACTAGATTCCTTTCTAGTGAGATTTTTATTTTATTTTTATAGGTCTTGTTTAGTCTATCTTATTTCTTTGTTTGTTTGTTCGTAATTTCCATTGACTCTTCCGTTCACCATTATGGAGAACGCGAATCCACCATACCACCAACCACGTAATTCACCCACTCCATATGATATCTTGATGTTTAAACAACATAAAGATGAACCTCTCTATGATGCATGGACTCGTTTTAAATATTTACTCCAAAAAGTCCCTCATCATAACTTCGATTTTTGGTCCCTAACTCAAATCTTTTACAATCATGTCGACCGACATGCCCAAAGGGACATTTACCATATTGCCGGCAGGGATATTAGGGAATTAAGTGATGAGAAAGCATGGGAAGCTATTGAGAATTGTGCCCAATATTATTATATGGTAGACAACCCAACAAACATAAATACAAGTCAATTGACCACAAATTTCAAGGATCATGAAACAAGTTTGTTTGGGGATGAGGGTAGAGTTGAGCCACCTAGCTGCATGTCATGGTTAGGCACTACCATAATACAGGGTGAACACTTAGGTTATCTTGATGTGATGGAGGATCTAGCCGAGCATGATCACATTGATAAAAAAAGACCTAGGTTTTATGATAGATGACGATGAATCTCAAGAAACACATGATGAATCTTTTGGGCAATTTGAATATAGCAGTCAGAATATTCAGGATGATCCTTATGATTCGGACATTGAAGTTGAGATGCCTAGAGAAGCACTTGAGATACTTGGTAAAATGTTAGGGTTAGATCCTACTAAAACACATGATGAGGATATAGGTGATCTTGACATAAGGAATGATGAGGTAAGTAACATAAGCCCACCAAGTACCCCACAAAACCCACCATCATTTGAGGCACCCACACCACCCGTGACTTACCCGGAAGAAGTAGAAGAGACTTTAGGAATCCCGATGGAGGTAGAACCTTTGAACCAAACACAATTAGAGGATATAGGTTTGAATTCTTATAGTGATCACAACCTTACTCTTAGTTCTAGGGGATTTCCTATTTTTGATGAACCGGAGCCTCAACCAAAACCGTTACCTAATCTTCCATCTTTAGATGTGAACTTAGGAATTGAATTAGGTCCCGACCCACCCATCAAACCATATAGTCCGGGTAGTTTTATGTTGAAGGTAGTAGACTCTAAGCCATGTGGAGTGGAAGCTAATATAGGAGTGAACCATGACCTTACATACTTACATCACCCATTCATGATTGATCACAAGAAACATTATGGGTTTAAACCGGGTTTATTAGGTCAAGATGGATTCCCAACTAGGAATCTCTCAAAGTTGATAGAAGATGATCCCTTTTTAGGAGAAAACTTTAATTCACCCATTGACCAAAGTGAATTAGGTAAGGTTATGATGAAAGGAGCACACCCCTTTGAGTATATAATTCACCCGTCACTCTTTCCTCACGTGGCATATTTCCACCCTAAGGGTGTGTATCGCTACTATCACCCGCACTTAATCCTAAGTGTAGGAAAAACCTCTCCTATTTCCGTTAAATAAGGGTAGAGTCAGGCTCGTGACTCGAACAAAAACAAGCGCTTCTTGGGAGGCAACCCAAGCTTTATTTGTTTTATTTGCTTTGTGTGTTTATTTATTTGTTTGTTTGATTTTATTTTCCGTATGTGTGTTTAATTTTTATCATTATTGATTCATGTTCAAAAGTAATTTGTGAAAATGCTTTATGTTGTTTTTAACTTCATCTTAACTACATATAAAGGTATTTTGCAAAAGATAAGTGTAAGGGAAATCTAAATCGGTTTATTAGAACACAAATGAACATGAATCGTAATAATAATAAAATAGCATACATATTCGTATTTGTTTGAGTCAAATGCTTGTATCGAGTCATAATGATGTTTTGCAGGATTTCCAGGAAGTAAGGTAAAGGTTTTTCCAGAAATTTTTCGGAAACTTAAAATGAAAATTTTTGTCAGGTCATTTCTGACGGCGTCAGGGTTTATAACCTGACGGCGTCAGATTTAATTTTCAGAAATTTTTGAAAGTTTTGTTTTCATAAAAAGTTTTTATTAAAATCTCCAACTTATAATCCCAGGAATCTGCAAAGTTATCATTCCACAAGCATTATATCCTTATATATAGATTTTATCCCGCCGATGTTATGCAGGTTTTCGTGTTTGTTTTCTCAGGTTTAACAGGTTATTTTGGACAAGGAAATGTTTTGAATCAAGCTTGTGGCGATGCATTAGTCATGGAGCTTCTACATTACTTTGGAGGAAGATCTAACCGTGTAATTTCATTATCCACCGAGCGAATCAGGGGAGTATTTGATTTCATTCTTTTACCTTATTTACTTTTACATCTTGTTATTTGAACATTGGGGACAATGTTCATCTTAAGTGTAAGGGGGGGGGGGGGGTAAAAGTACGATTTTAGAGAATACAATTACGCTTGACTTTTGTTTGTTTAATGGTAGATGTGTAATAAAACTGAGATAAATACCTGTTAGGGTAATTTTAGTGCCAAATTTAAAATTTTTTACAACACTTAGGAGTGAAACTTTGATCTTAATGAGCGTCTCACGGATAGGAGTTATATGACTAGCACAAAAAACCGTACCACTAAAAAATTTTCCACCCCAAATATGTGAGGTTCGCCCTAGAATTGGTAGGAAAAGCATTTATGCTATGATGTGTGTACCGGTAGCACTTAGATTCTAGAACTTGCGTTAGGACCATTCCGAGGCCACAAGTGAGACTACATTCGTGTAGTTAGATTTACTACATGATAAGAGGCATTAGGATTAACCCATTGTTTTTACACCTGTGTTTTTGTTATAATTACTTTGGCTACATTGGTCAAGTAATTCTCCCACACCCTTTGCGCTGTACTCATTCTTAGTACACGATACCCCTAGTACACCCCTCAGAGCCTATCTTTTCGTTTCGACCTTTAAGCATTTTACTTAAAGGAAGAATTTGTTACACCCCACTAAAATGTACACCCAAATCGCCTTAGCCTACCTTGTATGCACTCATTTTTAGTGCATTATTGTTACAACATTTGTTTAAACCCAAGTTAATTATCTAGTTGATTACATGGTTGCTAAGTCGAGTCATATCCTTGTACATATTGTTTTGGGACGATTGGGACTCATGGGTAAAGTACTAGTATAATGGAGTAATGGGGATGAACATCATTTATTACCCCCATATGTGCTAAATGTTTTAAAAGTACTCCAAGTTTTTCAATCATCTTAATTCGAGTCATTAGAATAGTAATTTATAAAGTTATGTAAAAGATCAAGTGTAAGGGGAATGCAATGCCCCTATGATGTATTATTTTGGATGGTAGGGCAAAAGTGTATGCTAAAAAAAAAAAAAAAAAAAAAAAAAAAAATCGAAAAAAAATCAAGAAAAACACAAAAAAATGAGAAAATGAAAAATAGAAAAAAAAAACATACGGACTACCATCCCGTTTCATTTTATGTTTGTTTTATGTTTTTGTTTTTGTTATTTCATTTTTAGCTTAAGATTGAGTCTAGTCTTGGCTTAGCAACATTGTATAGTACATGTAATTGATCAAGATCTTTAACTCGCCACCAGTAAAATATCCCGTATCCAACAAAACCGTGTTTTCCTTTTCCCTACACCTAACGTTATAACCCATTTAAAAGCCCTCTTTGATAGTTTATCTTAGGTGCTTACGCCTAGTGGAGGAGGTTTTCGATCCTTTCCCAAGCCTATGGCAATCTATTTGCTATGACAGGTAGTGAGAGATATTATCCGTTTTCATTTATGAGATTTATTTTGATGACACTTGAGAGATGTGAGTATCTAAACACTACTTGTGAGGTGCTAGTATGTAATCTCCGTGCTTATTATGATTGAAGTGGAACGATTATTTGTTGTAATTACTTTTATGTTTGCATTAAATGACCCCTAACTTGTATTTTGATTAGAATAAAAGCGCATTTGCTTGAGGACAAGCAAATCTCAAGTGTAAGGGTATTTGATGAGGCGAAAAGTGTACCGCTTTTAAGGGGTCATTTAAGCCCTAAATCGTATTTATTTGATCAAATATCGCCCTAAATCGTTCCTTTTGTCATTTTAGGTACTTTTGAGGAGAAATCTGGAAAAGGAGGCATTTTGGACGTTTTTGGAGCATAAAAGTGAAGAAAACGGCAAAGTCTCAAAAATCGGCTGAAAGTTACCTATGACGGCGTCACAATTTACTCTAGACGGCGTCATGCCTTGGCAAGAAAAAGTGGACGTGAAATTTACTCATGATAAGCCAGTGAAAATAGCATGTAAATTCTGACGGCGTCACGCTTTAACTTGATCAAGGGCGTCACGGCTTAAATCAAAAGGGGACGGCGTCACGTTCAAGAGCTGACGGCGTCAAGCCTTGATAAGCCAGAACGGATTTTGGAGAGCTAAAGAGGGACGGCGTCAAGAAGGTCATCCGGGAACCCTAAAAGCGGCGAGGTGACGGCGTCACACTCCATAAGGTGACGCCGTCAGATCCAAAAGTCTATATATAGTTTTCTAATTTTTTGTCATAAGGGAGAGCTTAGTGTGTGGAATTTTGGGAGAAAACTCTAAGACGAATTCAGCTTCTTTTTCAAGGCTTTTTGCCTTGAGATCTTCCATGTTACATTGAAGATAAGTTATCAATTAATCATTCAATATGTCTATGTGTTGTTTGATTTTATCTTATTCTTGTCTTTTGATTAACATGTTAGGCTAAATTTATCTTGTGTTTGCTTAGATCTAATGAAACCTAGCTATTGATTATTGGTTATTAGTGTGTTGTTAGTTGTATTGGATGATTGTTTATCTATGTTAGGCTTAAGAAAACTGGCTAACTTCCTATTCGGTAACTTGCTTGAACGTCTTAAGAAACATGAACCAAATGCGTACTAAAGGTTTTTATGGTTGTATTTAATGCACAAGCGAATTCTAGTGATCCCATGTTAGGAGCTTCCTAGCCGGCTCGACATAGGAGTGAAGTAGGAGCTTGTAGAGTTGGGGAAGTAAGTACGCCACCCCACGAATGGTATTAAGGAATACACCCGTCATCCACGCGACTAATACACACTAATTAACCGGTAAAAGATAGTTAGGGAGTAAGGAAATCTAAGTAAACACATTTCTCTACACATAAGTTTCTCACCACATTTTCATTTTTGTTATTTTATTTTATTTGCATCCGTAGTAATTTTGGGTTAGTTGACTAGCAACTAATTCCGCCCACTCTTTCAAAACCGAGATTTTACTTGCTTTCATAAAAATATAAAAACATAAAAAGAATCTTCCTCAACCCTTAGACCTAATTAGAGTAGTCTTTCACACCTAACGAACACTATTCCCTGTGGAGAACGATCAATCCCCCGTACTTACCACTACACTATACTACATCGGTCAGGTACACTGCCTGGTGGTGTTGTAAGCCTCTTGAGATCCCTCGAGAGGTAAAACCTGTTGTAAGGATGCAAAACCCACACATCATTGCGCAAGCGGACATCCTCCTTCGGTTTGAGACTTTACTCGATCAGTATAACACTCTTACAGCTGTCCACGAAAAGTGTGCCGAACAGGATCCGGCATAGTTAGAGAAGTTGAGGGCTGAGAATGCTGACTGTCAGGCAACCATCCAAAGTTTAACTGGACGGGTTTCTGAGCTGGTGAAAGAGAAAGAGGGGTAGGGCGAGATGCTTAAGTCCTTGGAAGCTGAGTTAAATAGAATCAAGGAACAGTTGGCCGAAGAGCGAAAAGATAACCAAGAATTGAGAAAAGAGAGAGAGGATTTGGCGGTCCGGGTGGGTACCACTGATATGGAACGCATCCGAGTGCTTAAGGAATTCCTGCCGGAAATGGTCCGCCGTCTTCTTGGCAGCCATGAGTACAAGCAATCTTTGGCTATCCCATTCAACCTTTCGTCCGATGCTGGGTTTATAGGTGGGATATCTGTTGACCGCAATTCGAAACAAGCCGCCGAGATTCTAGCTGACTTTGAGGGCCTAGATTTGGATGCCGAGACAAAATATAGGGCTTTGTTCGACCAACTTTTCACCACAAAGTACCCGTATATTCGAAAGGTTAGTGGCGCTTGCTACAAGTCGATGGCTGAGATCCTGGAGCTCTATCCGGATCCTGCTCCTACCGAACCAACCAACCCTTCAACTGCCGATGAGTCTACTGATAAGAATGTTACATCCGAGAATGCAAACGTTGGTGTTGGTGGTGGGAGTGGTGTGGCCGAAGGGTCTGTGCCCGAAGGGTTTGTGATGGTTCAGGGTCGCTTGGTTAACATTGCTGAACCTGTCGAAGAGAATATTGAGCATGCCGAAGAGAATGCCGGAAAGAATGCCGATGGAAGTACCGAGGGGAATGCTGCATCTTGAGTTTGTTCTTTTATGGGTCCGAACTGCCTCCATTTTGACTATGGATAAAGGTTTTTCCGGATGCCTTGTGAAGCTTTTATCTAACCTTGTACCGCAATGTTTGTTGATGCGCCGTCTGTGGCTGCCTTTTATGTTATCTTGTAATGAACATCCCTTATTAAGATTTTCTAGTTGTAGTTCGTCAAGGCCGGAAGGCTACAATTCCGGCCTTTTTGCTAATGATGATTTACTCATTTTTGCTAAGTCTGGTTTACTGTGTATGTATGCTTTTTCGTATGTGTATATATATATATATATATATATATATATATATATATATATATATATATATATATATATATATATATACTTTTTCGTATGTATATATATATATATTTATGCTTGTCGTATTGTTTATTGAATGTATTTAATTCCTCTTTATTATTTCGAAGTTTAAACGTTACCGTTAGGGGTGGTTATGCTTCGGTATACTCCTTTTTTATTTCAACCTTATGTTGCCGTTAGAGGCGGATACGCCTCGACATGTGCCTTTTTATGCTAAGGACTTTGTATTGCCGTTAGGGGCGGATACGCCTCGGCATGTGCCTTTTGATGCTAAGGACTTTGTATTACCGTTAGGGGCGGATACGCCTCGGCATGTGCCTTTTTATGTTAAGGACTTTGTGTTGGAGAATGCTCGTGTCATAATAACTAATTATATGGCTAGATATATGTGAGTCTATGGGGTCACACACTTATACACAGAGACACCATTTTATAGATTGTATTTATCGTATTTACAATATATAAACGACTACGTAACTCGGGATCAATAATGGGCTACTAATAACTAAGCTAGTACTTAGTTTATTGGATTGGACCAACAAATGGGCAAGCCCATTTAGGGCCCCCATGGCAAGCCTAGGTGAGAAAGGAACAATGGAGAAAGATCAAGGGGCAAAGTGTAACTTTGATCATGATAAGTTCAAATGAGATTTGGTCTTTGATTATGACTTATCACATTAAAGACTTACCAACTTTCTCTCCTCCTTCCTCTCCCTAATGACCACGAAATTAATCACACCCATATTAGGGTTTGTGGTTTTTTATCCCATCTAACCTTATTCTAGTGTAGTTCAAGGCTAGATCGCATGTTACGTGTTCAAGAATAGCATCGGGTGGTGATCGATGACGTGTAGTGTGGATTATTCATAGAGGTGATCTTCTTTGGTCACTTGTGGTTCTTATTTCATTCAATTCGTGTAGTGATATTGGTGGTGTTACTCGGATCACGCTACAAAGGTATAAAACATGTTTGTTTAATTTGTTTTTATTTAGATTGATCATATGGCTATATGGATCCTGTTATGGTGATGTTTTTCCGCTGTGCTCATTTGTTTAACATGTTATTTTATCATACATCACCTATAATGGTATCAGAGCCATCATATGTTGTCATATGATTATCTTGTATGCGTAAAAATGGCTAAAAACGTGGTTTTTTAATGGATTTAAAAGTGTCATTTTAAAACAGCCCCTAGGGCTTAAATATTATGAATATGTCGACCTTAAGAAGGTCTTAATATCTGGACTTTTTGATCCTATGGCCATTTGTTATGCATACGTTGTTTGTTTACTTGATCGGTACTCGTAAAATGGCCTAAAAACGCGTTTTTTTGGAAGATTTTTAACCCGATTTCAAATCAGCCCATGAGGCTTATTTTTCTATGGTAAAATGGTGTTAATAAGGTCCTAACATCAGTGGGGTTTGAGTCTTTGGCCATTTGTCACGCGTACCATTCGGGGTTTTAATTCTTGTTAATTATTTCTTCGATTCGTTGGCTAACAATTTATTTCTTGTTATTTATTTTGTTATCCATGGCAAATACATGCATGTTTGTCCATGGAGTTAGCCAACACCATGTAATAATCTTTATTTGAATGTATTATTATGTGTTCATATGCAAATCCGATGAAAACCTAAACCACTTATGCGTTGTGATTGTGATTGTTGGTTGTTTTTTTCTTGTTTTGGGGTTTGCCATTGTTTCGACACTTTTGTAATGTAATTCATTTTTGGTGTAGCCAATGTTTGGGCATTTTACAGTAGATACAAAGTAGATTAGTTGTATTTTACTTTATATGTATTGTAAACAAGAGCTTGGAAGCAAATGGCGAAAGATTGAAGAGTTGTAGACCGAAAGTTGCTGTTGGACACCTGTTGGGAAAACGTGATTTCCTGCTGATTGGTAAGGTATTTTTTTCTAAAATTTTTGGTGCAGGTCCACAAGACATAGGGCTACAACTTTGTCAACTGGGCCGAATCATGAGGAGGTGATCTTCCTGGGCATTTGGGCCTTGCAAAACAGAAAAACTGGGCTGACAGAATCTGATTTTCATGTGCATTATGGGCCTTTACTTGCCCATGATTGTCTTGGGGCAAGTGGGAGCCCTCCGTGTGGTTGTGGTTTATGTCCCTAGTTGACTCTTGGTTCTCGTGATGGCTCACGAGACCAAGCATAGGATTTTCATCGGTTGAGGCTTTGCATATTGTGGTTGTATGTTTGTTTGGTTGTTTCATGTATGTTGTGACTACATGTAAAACGAAAATTGTTTTCTTAAAACTTAAAACGAAACATAAACCATTTTGAACTAAGTCTTATGATTTAGTTTAACTAAGTTTAAATATGATTTGAAACTTAAAATCATTGTTTTTCTAAATAACACTTAAACTAGTTAAGTTGTTTATTTATTTATTTATTGTATTGTCCAAACTTAATAATCCACTTAGGATTTATATTAGTCTTGAAAATGGACAACTTGACACACATAAATTAAAAAAATGATTAGGCTTAAGTTAAGAAATGTTTTTAACTTGTGCTACGAAGAATGAATGCATGCTTCTTTCGTACACGTTTTTTATTCACATCAAAATATTTTACCCGTCAAAATTTAAGTCGTGCCGTCCAATTTTGAGGACACTTGCAATTACTTTTTGCCTATGCGTGGGACCTAGGTTGAATTGTAACCCAAGGTGACTATTCTCTATGCGTGAGACCTAGATATATTATCACATGTTTTCAAATTGGATGACTTAATCGAGTTAAGCGGTTAGACCTTGACCCGGGGCAAAGATGGGACTAAACATGCCTACATGACACTAGTTGTTTGACACTAGATGCCATGAGTCCCATAAGGATCTAAGAGTTGTACATGTAATACAATTGGTGATCGTCGCCTACCAATTGAATCTACTATTGCTAGCAGATCAACTGATGTGATAGTAGAAGCACAATGTGGATCTTAGCCTTTTCGTAAATTAATTGTTTTATATTATAAACATGGGGTAGTTAATTTATAAAAGGATAATTATCGAAAATACTAAAAAAAGGAACTTTGTAAAATCAATTAATGAATTAATGCAACACAACCGTAAACGAAAGTTTGTTCTTTTCTTGTTAAAAGTACGAACTGAGTCGCTCTTTCCTTGTAAGAAAGAGACTTGTTCCTATCCTTTTTCTTTATGAGGAAAAGCCATAATAGAAATATTTGAATTTTCCCAATTCTAATAAACTCAAAGAATACCTACTCTAGAAATCGTGATGTCTTGTAAAAGTCAAAACGGTTAAGTATGGTTACACATCTTATTCTTTCAAGATTGTTGTATAACCCTAGTTTCGGTTTTGAAACATTGATGAAATATAAGATATTTGGATAACTAGAGAACACGTTTTCTACAGCTACCAAACTAAAATGAGTTTAAATAATTAGAAGATGGAAGTATCAATAAACCGCAAAGAGGTAAAGGCAATTACTAGCACGATTACCTAGCAGTTTGTCTTAACCCAATAAGCCTACTAAGGTCCTACATATCATTGTGGTAAAGTAGACCAATTATGGAGGAAATGCATGCCTATTTTCAAGTTAAAATAGCAATGATGGCTAGCCCATCATCTATATGTTAGAACTTGATGCACTCTCTTGAATACCTAAGTACATGTTTACTAGTCAAAGTGACTCACATTAGCAATAATGTGTAGATATTCAAAGAAAGATGGAAAGTATCCAATCGCCACTCACTCTCCACTGGTGACGTAACACATTTAAATGTTGTCTAATCCAGTGGGAGCTACGTGATTATATTACTGGTGACGAAACACATGTAATGTTGTCTAATCCAGTGGGAGTTGTAAGCTTTAATACCTTACATGTTGGGTCTGAAATGCTGCTGATTGGAGAATTACAACTCTGCCGGATAGTTATGTAACTCTGCTGATTAGCATAAGAACTCTGCTGTTTTGATAACTCTGCTGTTTTGGTATAATAGGCATAGTGTAACTCTGCTGCTAGCTCACGAGGACTCTGCTGCTAGAAGGATTACTCTATTGCTTATTAATTATGTAAAGTATGTTAAGATAAGTATAGAAAAGATACGTATGAATATTTTACTTGTATAGGAAGTCTTGTAAACCGACTAGGACTCCTTATGCTATAAAAGGAGGTTCTAGGGTTAGAGTTAGAGGTCGATTGATTAATTATCTTAGCATACATATTATTGTTTTCACTTCAAGATTTCTTGTAACCCTATTGCTATTCAGAGCAATCGTTATTAATATAATTGAAGTGTTGTTGGATAATCTGTTTGTGTTTTCTTCTTAAGATCAAATATTAGTTTCCGCATAATATTTGATATACAACCTAAGATCAGTTTCTATACCGATTACTTTAGATTTATCTAAGGTAGTTAATAAGATCGTAAAGCTCAACTGGGATCAACAAGTGGTATCAGAGCTTGTGATCTAGAAACTGGTACCAAGAAGAATTATTCAAAACAAAGATCTGTTTAATCATCAAAGCAAGCAATGGATTCCGATTCGACTCACATGGTTACTGCTTCAAGAGTTCCCATGCTCAAGACTGGAGAGTATGAGATCTGGAAGATGAGGATGCAACAATACATGCGAATGGTTGATTACTCTCTCTGGGAAGTTGTTCTTGATGGTGATAAGGTGCAAACCAAGACTGCTACTGGATCAGTCTTGACTCTCAAGACTAGTGAGGAGAAAGCTCAGAAAAGATTGGAGGTTAAGGCTCACAGTATTCTCATGATGGGAATACCTAATGATTATCAATTGAGTTTTAATCATATTGAGTCTGCTAAGGAGTTGTGGGAAGCTATTGAACTTCGATTTGGTGGGAATGAAGCTACCAAGAAATCTAGAAAGAATCTCCTTAAGCACCAGTTTGAGACTTTTTCTGCTATGAGTTCTGAAAACATTGAGGGAACTTATGATCGACTTCATAAGTTAACCAGTCAGATGGCTCTGTTGAAGATTGAACCATCTCAAGAAGATGTCAATCTAAAGTTTTTGAGAAGTCTATCTTCTGAGTGGAACACTCATACAGTGGTTTGGAGGCACAAGGAAGATTTTGATACTATGACATTGGATGATCTATACAACAACTTAAAGGTGTATGAATCAGAAGTTAAAGGATTTTCAAGCTCATCTTCTACCACTAATAATCTTGCCTTTGTCTCCTCAAGCAACAAGACTTCTGGTAGTCATCAAGAGCACTCTGCTGCTGGTACTTTTGCTCCTGCTGTTGGTTCACATGTCTCTGCTGCTGACTCTGCTAACCCCAACACCATCAGTGATGCTGCTATTTGTGCTTATTTGGCTGAACTTACTACTAGTACTTCAGTCATGCCTCAAGATCTGGATGAACTTAATCCTGATGATGTTGAAGAAATGGATATGCATTGGCAGTATGCAATGCTAACTATGAGGGCAAGGAGGTTTCTTAAGAGAACTGGTAAAGAGATGAAGTTCAGAAGAAACAGGAATGTGGGATTTGACAAGTCAAAGGCTGAATGTTTCAATTGTCGAAAGAAGGGACACTTTGCAAGGGAATGCAAAGCTCCCAAAAGAAACATTGCAGATACCAAGAAGATTACTGTTAAAGAGTCAAGTCCTGATGCTGCTGCTGCTGCTTTGGTGTCATGTGATGGGTTTGGAGAGTTTGATTGGAGTGAGCATGCTGAAGATGGTCCTAACTATGCTTTGGCAGCTGAAGAGGAATCTCAAGTTCAACACTTTGCTCTTATGGCCTATTCTTCTTCTTCTTCTGGATCAGACTCTGAGGTATCCAATGAATCATCATGTTCTTTTAAATCATGTTCAGATAAAATTGATGAACTTAAGTCTAGCAATGGAAATCTTAAAAAGGAAAATGAAATACTTAAGTTAGACAATCTCAGTTATGAATATGGTTTAAAGAATTTAGAAGAGAAATTGGAATTCTATAAAAAGGCTGAAATTGAATATCTTGATCAAATCACTATTCTTAAAAATGAGCTTATTAAGAAAGAAGATGAGATTAAGGTACTTATGGGAAAAGTAGAGGAGGCTGAACAGGCTAGAGATTTAGCTAAGAATGAGACTGAAAAACATGTTGTTAGGATAGAAAAACAACAATTTGCTACTGACATTCTTAGTAAACCAATAGGAAGGCACTTTGCTGATTCAGGTAGTGGACTAGGGTACAATGCTGTTGCTCACCCTAAGAAACTTAGTGCTCATGCCCCTCCTACTAGGACATTGACTTTCATATCTGAGTCTGGGGATAAACCTGTAGGTGACACTAGTAAACCTGTAGAAGAAACTAGTGAAACTAACAAAGAGTCACCTAAGGTTGAGTTAAAGAAGTATGAGCAACCACCCCTGATTGAAGATTGGGAGTCTGACAGTGATGATGGGATTGTAGAATCTGATTCAACCTCTAAGAACAAAAAGAAAGAAATTTCTGCTGTTGTTGAATCACAAGTACCTAGAGCTAAAAAGGTTGAGTTTGTTAAGCCTAAGCTAGGTAAAGGTATCTCTAGGAAGATGGCTGAGTTTGACAATACACCTAGAGTATATCCTAAGAGAACTAATAACTTGCCTAGGGGAAACCAGAGAAATTGGAACAACCTAGTTTCACAAAAATTAGGGACTGATTTTCAACTATTTAAAAAGGCATGTTATAGTTGTGGTAGTTTTGAACATTTGCAAGATGAGTGTTATTACTATCAAAAACCAGTGTGGAACCAATATACAAGGGTGAACCATAGAAACTTTGGTAGAAAGACTCACCCACATCCCAAAAGAAACATGGTTCCTAGGGAAGTTCTGATGAGAGATGGTACTTCTAGAGTTATCTCTCCTATTGCCCCAAATGTGTCCATAAAGAAGAATATAGATAACTCTGCTGTTCAGTCAAACCCTGCTGTTCCAGCAAACTCTGCTGTTCAGGCAGACTCTGCTGTTTTGCCTAAAGTTGTGACTGATACTGTTGTGGGCAACCATTTTTATGCTGTTAAAGCCTCAGCTTGCTGGGTCTGGAAACCAAAAGTTAAAGTTTTAGATCATGTTCTCAGACACAGCAGTGCACCAATGCAGTTGAAGAAATTTGACTACTTTGATGCACAAGGTAGATCCAAGTTAGTAATGGCTTGGGTCCCCAAGAGAAACTAATTCTCTTACTTTTTGTGCAGGGCAATCTACAAAAGGAGCTAAAGGACAAATGTATTTTTGATAGTGGATGCTCTTCACATATGACTGGAGACCAAAGCAACTTGGAGAATTTTGAAGCTTTGGATGGTGGTTATGTGGCCTTTGGAAATGATCCTAAAGGAGGTAAAATAGTTGGTCAAGGCATCATCAGAACTGGAAAGTTGGATTTTGAGAAAGTGTATTTGGTGAATGGTCTCAAGTTTAATCTTTTTAGTGTCTCACAAATGTGTGACAGGAAGAATTTTGTTCTTTTTACCGACACTGAGTGTCTTGTTTTGTCTCCTGACTATAAGATACCCGATGATAAATTGGTTCTTCTTAAAGTCCCTAGACATGACAATATATACAGTGTAGATATAAAGAATATTATTCCTAAAAGAGATTTGACTTGTCTGTTTACCAAAGCCACTGTTGATGAATCCAAACTATGGCACAGAAGGCTTGGGCATCTGAACTACAAGGATATGAACAAGTTGGTGAAAGGGAACTTGGTCAGAGGATTGCCTTCAAAGGTCTTTGAGAATCCTGAAGTTTGTGTTGCTTGCCAGATGGGAAAGCAACATAGAGCTTCCTGTAAGTCCAAATTGGTGAATTCTATAACTGAACCTTTGTTTATGTTACACATGGACTTATTTGGACCTACATATGTGAATAGTTTAAATAAAAAGATGTATGGTTTAGTGGTCACTGATGACTATAGTAGGTTCACTTGGGTATTCTTTTTAGCTTCTAAGGATGAGACTGCAGGCATTCTTAAGGCTTTTATTACCAGGATAGAAAACCTATTTAATCATAAGGTCAAAGTCATCAGATGTGATAATGGAACTGAATTTAAGAACAAGGTGATGAATCAGTTCTGTGAGGAAAAGGGTATAACTAGACAATTTAGTGTAGCTAGAACTCCTCAGCAAAATGGTGTGGCTGAGAGAAGGAATAGGACATTAATTGAAGCTGCCAGAACTATGTTGTCAGAGTCTAAGTTACCCACTATCTTTTGGGCTGAAGCAGTCAACACTGCTTGTTATGTGCAGAATAGGACTAAGATAGTTAAGCCTCATAACAAGACCCCCTATGAGTTATTGCATGGTAGAAAACCTATGATAGGTTTCTTAAGACCATTTGGGTGTCCTGTTACTATTTTGAACACCATTGACCACTTAGGAAAGTTTAGTGAGAAAGCAGACATAGGTTTCTTTGTTGGTTACTCTACTGAAAGTAAGGCTTTTAGAGTTTTTAATCAAAGAACTGGGCATGTAGTTGAAAATTTACATGTGACTATTCGAGAAACCACACCTAATGTTGATGGAAAAGGACCTGACTGGATGTTTGATATTGATTCCTTAACCAAAAGTATGAATTATCAACCAGTTGTTGCAGGTACTACTCACATGTCTGCAGGTACACAAACTAACCCTAATGCAGGTACACAAGCACAGAAGGATGGATCTGCAGAGGAGTTTGTGTTGATTGAAAAGTGGAAGTTTGATCAGTATTTCTCTCCAACAGCTAAAGAAGGAAAAAGTTCAGGTGGTGATGCTGTACATAAGGAAATACCAAAGGTTAATGCAGAAGGTGATGATGAACCTGCTCATGATGATAAGGAAAGAAGTGTAGAGTCACAAGTTGATGGAATTCAAGGGAATAAACCGAGCAGCAGTTCTCTTAACTCTGCTGCCAAGTCTAAACACTCTGCTGTTAAGCCAAAGCACTCTGCTGTTAAGGCAAAACACTCTGCTGTTCAACTTGGTAACTCTGCTGCTGAACTCAAAGACTCTACTGATAAAGATAGTGATTCTTATGATGATTCTTCTGATGATATGCCCGAATTAGAAGAAGTGTATGTGGATACTGATGATGAAGTTGTTGATGTTTTTGGTACTGAAGGTGATTTATCCAACTTGGAGACTGATATACCTGTTAGTCCTACACCAACAACAAGAATCCACAAGATTCACCCAAAGGAGCAGATTATTGGTGATGTTCACTCTGCGGTACAGACAAGAAGTAAATCAAAGGGGTTGAGTGATTTGCTTGATCAGGGATTATTTGCTCAGACACTTAAGAAGAGGAATAGCCACAAGGATCTACAAAACTGTATGTTTGCCTGTTTCTTATCTCAGGAAGAACCCAAGACCATTCACAAGGCTATGAAGGATGAAAGTTGGGTTGAAGCTATGCAAGAGGAGTTGCTGCAGTTCAAGCTTCAGGAGGTCTGGACATTGGTGGATTTGCCAAATGGGAAAAGGGCAATTGGTACAAAATGGGTGTTCAGATGCAAGAGAGATGAAAGAGGGATTGTTGTCAGAAACAAGGCTAGATTGGTGGCTCAGGGATACACTCAGGAAGAAGGTATAGACTATGATGAGGTATTTGCTCCAGTTGCAAGATTGGAGGCTATCAGACTTTTCTTGGCATATGCCTCATACAAGAATTTTCCTGTGTATCAAATGGATGTGAAAAGTGCTTTCTTGTATGGAAAGATACCTGAAGAGGTTTATGTGATGCAACCACCTGGGTTTGAAGATCCTAAGTATCCTGACTGGGTCTACAAGGTGAAGAAAGCACTGTATGGATTACATCAAGCTTCTAGAGCTTGGTATGACACCTTATCCCAATATTTGTTGAATAATGGTTTTAGCAGAGGAACCATTGATAAAACATTGTTCATTAAGAAAGACAAAAAGGATATCTTACTTGTTCAAGTTTATGTAGATGATATCATTTTTGGGTCTACAAATAAGGTGTTATGTGATGGATTTGAGAAGCTAATGCACAGTAGGTTTGAGATGAGTTCTATGGGAGAGTTGACTTTCTTTTTGGGGCTTCAAGTCAAGCAGATGAAAGATGGAATTTTTATTAGCCAAGACAAGTATGTGGCTGATATGTTGAAGAAATTTGGATTTCAGGATGTGAAGGCAGCCAAGACACCTATGGATAAGAATAAACCTTTGCTTAAGGATGAAGATGGAGTAGAGGTTGATGTACATCTGTATAGATCCATGATTGGCTCATTGATGTATCTGACTGCTTCCAGGCCAGATATCATGTTTTCTGTGTGTGCATGTGCTAGATTCCAAGTGTCCCCAAAGGTTTCACACTTGGAAGTAGTCAAAAGAATTTTTAGGTACCTAAAGGGTCAACCAAAACTTGGTCTTTGGTATCCTAATAATTCACCATTTGACTTGATAGCATACTCAGATAGTGACTATGCTGGAGCTACTATGGATAGAAAATCAACTACAGGAGGCTGTCAGTATCTTGGTCATCGGCTTATCTCTTGGCAATGTAAGAAACAAACAGTGGTAGCCAATTCAACAACTGAAGCAGAATATGTTGCTGCTTCTAGCTGCTGTGGACAGGTGCTCTGGATTCAGAACCAGCTGCTGGATTATGGGTACAATTTCATGAACACAAAAATTTTTATTGACAACAACAGCACAATGTGTATTATAAAAAATCCTGTTTTTCATTCTAAAACAAAACACATAGAGATAAGACATCATTTTATTAGAGATTGTTATGAGAAAAAGTTAATTCAAGTGGTTAAAATTCATACTGACAACAATGTTGCTGATTTACTTATAAAATGTTTTGACATCAGTAGATTTCAGTTTCTAGTTGCTAGTATTGGCATGATCAATCTTTAACTATTTTAACTATCTTATCTCTATATGATTTTGTAAAATTTTGTAAGGATTTGTGCTGTTGATTTGTCATTATCTTGTGTTTAGTTAAAGTCTGCTGTTTAGTTGGTTTGTTGCTATGCTACTCTGCTGCTATTATGGAATATTCTTGTTTGTGTTTGTTGTTTGCAACTAACCTTTTGCAGATACATATACAAATACTCAAGTAAAGCAAGGAAAATTAAAAGGTTCATTCATTCCATAAGCAAAGTACAGAGACAGTTTTCTTACAAACATCACTCAAAAGAAATGTTCAAAAGACATCAAGCTACAAAGATTCACAACCTACATCTTAGCAAAATCAGGCATGACCTTGCTTCGTGGTCCCCTAGTGCCCATGGCCTCAAAAACCTTTGGACAGGGGAGTGCAAGCACTACTGGACGAGGAGGTGGAGTTTGCTGCTGACTGGTGGAGGGAGCTGCTTTCTTCTGCTGGTTGTTCTTCTTTGGCACAGAGGGTTTCTTCTCAACCGGATTCGGCTTCGGATGTGGAATGTGGACACTCTTTGCAAAGTCGGCTGCGGCTTTCTCCAGTTGCTTCTGTAGTTCAGCTGTTATTGGATGTTTTGGAGGGATGATCTCCCAAGCTCCTTGGTAGTAAGTCATGTGTTTTGGCCAACCTTGCTGTTTCCCAGGCCAATCAGCTGTTTCGTCATCGCTTGATTCTTCAAATGACGATGGTGTCGATGGAAGTGGATCGGAGTATGAATCTTCCTTGATTGCTTTTCCTTTGTTTTGCGATGTGGATGCATTCTTAGGAAAGTAACTAGCCCAACCTTTTGAGTCCTCCGATGATGAATCTGAAGATATTTCGATGATTGGTGTTTTTGATGAACTCATATTGGATTGATGTTATGTTAGGGTTTGGAATTGGGGATTTGCTTTAGTGATTAAGGATTTATGGAGTTTAATGTGAGGTTGGTATGATATTTAAGGAGGTGATTTTTAACGATTTTGGGATTGTTGACTTTCGGTCAATACTTTCATAACTCTGCTGATGAGTTTGAAAGTTGAAGGGTCAAACTGAAAAATTTTGGCGCGTTCTTAACCCTAATTGAATCAAAAAGGTATCTTTTACCCAATTGATTTCATTACGCTCTAATTGCTCCAAACTTACATTCACTCAAACACAACAATTCATATCATTTCACCCCAAACCCCCAAATCCAATGGCTCGAAGAACGTTTCCGGAAGAACACAATCAGATAGCGTTTCTCAGTAAGGTTAATGCAGCGGATGGATTTTTCGAGGTTATGGATTTTCTGGGTTCGTCTAAGTTAAGGTATGCATTAACAGTTGCCCCTACAATTTACAAATCTCATATGAGACAATTTTGGTCAACTGTTAGATTGGATGTCTTAGATGGTGAGGAACGACTGGTAGGTAGTGTAGATGGGGAGGACATTGTAGTTAGTGAAACCACAATTAAGAGAAGTTTGAGATTGTCAGGCAACCCAACACCCCCTACTATAACCCCAGAAGTTGTGATGGCTGAACTTGAGACTTTTGGTTATGAGAGACCTGAGAATAGTGGAACATTTTTGAAAGGTCGTTTGTGTCCCCATTGGAAGTTTTTACTGCATACTCTACAACATTGCTTGTTTCCTAAGATAGGTGGGTGGAGTGAGTTTAATGCATCTCAGGCAATGGCTTTAGTATGTTTAGCTACAGGGAAGCCCTATGATTTTTCTGTTATGATATTTGAGGGGATGAAGAAATTTGTTAAGAAGAAGTTCTACTTATACCCTAGGTTTCTACAACTTATAATAAACAAACAGCTAAGGGAACCTTTGAGGCATTCACAAATTGAGCCCTGTAGTAGAATGGCCATCAAGATGTTTGCATTTTTGAAGAAGAATGGGAAAGGATTTTCTGGTGTTATTACTCCCTTAACTGAGCATATCTTGAATGTAGTGGCTGCAGTAAATGAGGATGAAGAAGCTGGAACACCCACAGCTTCCCATCACACATCCTCATCAACAAGTTTAAATGAATCATCTTCCACTGAACCACAACCTACCCAATCACCTAGGAATTCACAAAATGAGAACATTGTGCACCCTCAGGCCAATGTTAGTATGGTAGCAGATGAGGCTGGTACAGGTAGTGGAGGTACCATGATGGAAGAGGCTGGCACTACTGTTTCCAACTTAGTCATTGAACAGGACAGTGCTAACATACTTAAGACCTCAACCATGGCAACATCATTTGTAGAAGGTTCTCAGGAACCTGATACAACTGGTGGTAACCCCAGCCAAATGGATTTTATGGGGGGCTCAGATGTTCATCCTAGGGATGAGACTGAGTTTATGTCCAAAGATTCACCTCTCAGAGAAGGTAACACATCTCGAAGTGATGAGGACAGAGATGAACATATTGAATTGATGGACACTTATGTACATATTGACATTGCAAATGATACACCTCTCGGACCAGGTCACACAGGTCGAAGTGTTGATGCTAGAATTGAACTTGAAACTGATGATTTGACGGCTAACACACCAGTACAAAATGCCAATTCCAATGATCAACCTCTCGGGTCAGGTTACACAGACCGAAGTTATGAGGATATCATGAAACAATTGAAAGAATTGACGGAAAATTGTACCAAATTGTCAAAGGAGGTGCTTGATCTAAGAAAGGAGTTAAAGACAGTCAGATCTACTCAAGGTGCTGAAATTAGGAGGCTTAAATTAAGGGTTACACATCTTGAGGGGAGGCTCAAGAAGAGGTCCAAACCAAGTTTGGAAGAGGATGCTTCCAAACAGGGGAGGAATGATGAAGAGGCTGTTATAAATGATCAAGAGGATGTGATAGGTTCAGGGGAGGTAGAAAAGGATGGTGTAAAAGATTCAGATGAGGTTGAAGTTGTAAAAGACTCTGTTGTTGAAAATGTTGGTGAAAAGGGTGACTCTGCTGGTGTAGAACACTCTGCTGGTGTAGAACACTCTGCTGATGAAGTTGCTGGTGCAGAAGAACACTCTGCTGATAGGTTGAATGTTTCTGCTGAAAATACAGAGAAAAGTGCTGGAGTTAAGAACTCTGCTGATGATGAATCAGATGATGAACAATTAACCTTAGCTCAAGTGCTGCTGAACATGCACAAAGAAACTAAAACACCTACACCATCACAAACACAACCTGTTGCTGACTCTGCTGAAGAACTTGTAAGAAAGAAAAAGTTGGCTGATGAAAAGGCTCAAATTGCTCAGGATGAAGAATTTGCTAGAAGAGTTGCAGCTGAAGAAGAAGGAAATCAGACTGAACTTATGGAAAGCTCTTCATTTAAAGAGATTAGTCAAGAAGAATTAGATGAGCAGTTGCAATATTTCATTGAGTCTGATATGATTGTCAGAGGTGAAGCTAGGCTGATATCAAATGATGAGCAGTTGGATGGTACTGAAAAGACAGAAGAGCTTGTTGCTTTTATACTCAAAAAGAATGGATTAGCTAAGTGGGAAGAGCTGATTAAGAGGATAACAGAAGCACAGAAGCATGGTTATAAACCAAAGTCAGCTTCAAGGAAAGCATTGGTTACTGACATGAAATACTATTTGAAGAATGCTAGAAACTATCAGATGAAGGATTTCAAAGGAAAGCCAGATCACTTAATTGAAAAGGAATTTTATGAAACTTATGCTCAGCTTAATCCAAGAAAAGTTTCTGACAAGAAGAGAAATCCAGAAGTTATGGGATCTGACAATCTAAAAGCATCTGGGAGTGGAAGTGTGTCAAAGTCTGTAGTATCTGATGCTGAGAAAGAGAAAGAAGTTGTTGTTGAAACTGAAGAAATGACTGAATCCTCTGCTGGTACAAAGAGATATAGAAGGAGAGTAAAGCAGGTGAGTAGGAAGAAGAGAAAAATTCAGTCAGTAGTAATGAGTGATTCTGAGGAAGAGGAGAAAGAAGATAGTGATTCAGGGAATGAAAAAGTGACTGCAGATGAGATGAAAGGGGTTATGGATCTCACAGTTCATGAACCTCAAGAAGAGCCTGAGTTACTTAATGAAGTACCTTTATCAGTAAAATATCCAATAATTTCATATTCACATGATATTTTAGCTGATAGTAGTGTATGCTGGATAGTAAAGAGATCAAATGGTTCAAGTGTGGGGTATATTAGTTTTTCTCAAATGCTGCACTATATGGATAGAGATGATATTACTCAACTCTGGAATTTGTACAAGATGAGGTATGGAGATACTAGACCAGAGATAGTGTATGAGAGGCTAAATTATTACTACTTGAAGAACATGTTTGAACCAGATGAGAAAAGTATTGAATGGAGGAAGTTACTGAGCTCTACAGTTCAGAAGTGGTACTTATATCAAAGTTGTGGAGTTCATGTTTTGTCTTGTATAGGTGTGACTGTGTATATGCTTGTGGAGAAGGATTATGTCATCAACAACAGTACATCTATTCTGTATCAAATGTTGCAACCTGGAAAGTTGACACTTCAAAGACCATTTGATTCAGATAATCAAGCAAAAGAATTGATTGAGAAATACAAATAGTTGCTGGTATCACAGGTTTCAAAACAGTAAGGTGTTTGGAAGCATCCTCCTGGTGGTTATCTGAGATTAAGGAAACTTGATGATTTTTGGAGAAAAATATCAAGTTTAGGGGAGGATTGTTGGGTCTGAAATGCTGCTGATTGGAGAATTACAACTCTGCCGGATAGTTATGTAACTCTGCTGATTAGCATAAGAACTCTGCTGTTTTGATAACTCTGCTGTTTTGGTATAATAGGCATAGTGTAACTCTGCTGCTAGCTCACGAGGACTCTGCTGCTAGAAGGATTACTCTATTGCTTATTAATTATGTAAAGTATGTTAAGATAAGTATAGAAAAGATACGTATGAATATTTTACTTGTATAGGAAGTCTTGTAAACCGACTAGGACTCCTTATGCTATAAAAGGAGGTTCTAGGGTTAGAGTTAGAGGTCGATTGATTAATTATCTTAGCATACATATTATTGTTTTCACTTCAAGGTTTCTTGTAACCCTATTGCTATTCAGAGCAATCGTTATTAATATAATTGAAGTGTTGTTGGATAATCTGTTTGTGTTTTCTTCTTAAGATCAAATATTAGTTTCCGCATAATATTTGATATACAACCTAAGATCAGTTTCTATACCGATTACTTTAGATTTATCTAAGGTAGTTAATAAGATCGTAAAGCTCAACTGGGATCAACATTACAACTTGCCCATCTTAATTTCCAGATTGTCTTGAAATAATACATTACTTTCCATATGTTAAGCGTCATAGTTTATATAAGAACCATTGCATAAATTTTATGAGATAACTTGTCGCGTTTCTGATGTTGCTTCCTGAAATGTTATCTATAAAATTGTTATGCATGATTCATTATTAAAACGATAAAGTTCTACATATCTATATTTTGAGTTTGACTAAAAATCATATGTTATCTTAGACATTGTCATATTGCTCATACAAACACACGAGCGTAGTGGTGCTTGTATACTCTCCTGATGTTGTGCCATGCACAAGTGGGAGAAATCTTAATTGTGTGCAAGGTACAACATAGCACAATATGACTAATAGTTTTTCTTGACTGAAAGGTAAGAAACTAAGATTCTACTAGGACTTCTACACATAAAATGTAGGTTGCCCTAATTAGAACAAATATCAAGATAACTTGAAAAGCTACTTCAACATATTCACTGAACTGTTTAGTAAATATGATTATGTTTTCTTGTAAGGCCATAATCATGAAGTATGAAATTAACTTGAATTTACTATTAAGGCCAAGTGTCGGCGCTCGTAATTACTTTAGTTGAATATGTTTAGGTCTCTTGAAAAGACACAAACATCAATTCCGTTAATTGTTGAAAGACTTATAACGTAAAGTAAGACGTTGATTTGTTATGTCTTCTTGTTAAGACATGTACACTTACGACGTATAATAAATGTTTATGTTTTCTAGTCAAAACATACACATGAAGTAAAGTATGCAATAGGCTAAAATTACTATTGATGTCATCTGGTTTGACTTGATTGGTAGATATGTAAGCCTAAAAGTATAAGTTCATCTAATGAGTTGTGTGATAGTCTCACAACATCAGTCCTTATGGAATACCACAACTTTATGGTATGTCCATCATGGAAAATCAAAAACTATTGATATTGTTTGATCTTTGATGACTTAAACTGTTTTACCTCCAAAGCTATCAAGGTTAGAAATTGGGTGTGCCATGTGTACACTCAATATGATTCCAACCCAGAAGGAATTTAAGACACCATTGTATTATGGCATGGGATGAATCTCATTATGTCTTAATTGAAGTTCTGAATTTGTTAACTACTTAAGAGTAAGTAATTAACAAACTAGAGTCGAGAACTAACGGTGTATTTTGGATGTCCCACTTGAAAACAATTTATTGTTACTCAAGATGCTGAGTATCTAGAGATTAGTCTCTACATACAAAAGCAAGTGGGAGTACCTTTAGACCTTGAAGTTATTCAAGAACTAAATACACAACCTTCTGAGTACACTTGCTAATGTCATACTATGGGTGAACATGCATATGTTAAACCATAGATTGATATCTCTCATTCATAAATCCGCAAGGATTCCTCTTGCACCTGAATGATATAGTTTTATATCAATGCTGAGGGACATAAGTTAGAGGATCATGGTGAACCTGCTAACTACTGAGATGCATTATCAGATATTGTATCTGATGAGTAGCTCAAAACTATGAATGTTAAAGATGCAGCCCTTGAAAGACAATCACTCATGGAGCTTGATTGATCTCTTACCAATCAGTTAGACTGTGAGGTTAAGAATGAGCTTCTTGATAAGAAGACTCAAAAGGGAAAACTTATACACACATTTAATGCACGACTAGTAAAAGGAGTTTACTCGTACTCAAGAAATTGACTATGACTAAATCTTTCTACCTAGAAACATTAAATATATAAAGATGATTAATTGTCATACCTGTTTTCATATAAATGAAATATGACAATAGGATATCAAAACACTTTTCTTGTTGATTACCTTTGCGAGGACGATGAGTAATCAAAAGGGTTTATGAATCCATATAAATCTTTATTATGTATACAAGATAAAATAATCCATGTGTGGATTAGATTATGCATGTAGGAGCAAAGATCTTGAGTTAATTATAAAATCATTAATTTGATTTTGATTAATAAGATTACTCCTAAGTACACTAAGAGCAAGTTGGAGCACTGTATTTATTTTCTTAAATCTCATATGTCGTTAACATATTAAAAACAATATTCCATCTAAGCTAGACTTTAATCCTTAGCTTGGAATGAAGTTTCTCTCGAGGGATTTATAAAATAAGACATACAACCTTGTTATGTATATGTTTATTAGAATAAACATAAGCGGTTATTAAGTCTAAACATAATATGACACGTTATTGAGGGGAGTCTCAATGATCAATTTCATTTGATAAGATTGAACACATGAGTGGAAATCTTAAATTCGACTAAAGGATTCATCATGTAAGTCATATTACGCATTGGACTATGTATATATCATTTGCATGAATGCAAGATGAGTTGATAACAACAAATATCTAAGTGATAGTCATTAGATAATTGTTAAACGAACATTATAAGGGACCTATAAAGGACCAAAAGATAAGTTCAAAAGTTTACGGATATATGAGGAACTCTGTTTTGTTTGCATACGCTGATGCTTATTTAACTGAGATGATACTCAACCCTAGTCGTGGTAGGATGTCATCATGAATGATGAAATTGCTAACTAGATGTGCTCGAATGAGAGCATTAATGCGTTATACATTAAAAGAATAAGAATACCTTATAGTTTGAGAAACTATTCAGATGACTGTCTAAAGTAGGTGTCTTGCTAGCTTCAAACACCCTATGGAATGTATTGTTGCAATACTCATCGTGTACTTGAATGCACACATACAAAGGACAATCATCATTCAAACCTTTCATGAATTATGAAAGAAGTATTCTAAAAGTTTACTCAGATGACTACTTGTTGCCTTGTACAACATGATTTGATCATGGTGGGAACATCGGATTCCGACCTATGAGTAGTCTTATGCATATCTGTTTTTAGTATTTGGATAATGGAACCGTAAGCAGTCGTATTATATAATGAATTGATATACCTGGTATGATCGTCTTCATTTATACTACTGTATTCTATATTTGCATGTTTAATCCATTAATAATTTATTTATTCTAAAATTATCCATTGTCGGTTGACGATACGGGAGTATCATCAAATTAAGACAAATGTGAGCGTGTTGGTGATTTATTTGCCACACTCACATATTGTTCATTGTGATGAACATTGGATTGACCCAACCTACGAGTATTCACTACATGGATCGTCGTCAATAGTGAATCTCGCAAGAGGTTATGTCTCTTATCCTTAGACTTGAGATGCAAGCAGGTCTTGCATGTGTGGAATTTCATTCCTTGATATGGTTAAACGCTGTCCTGAATAAGATAGTTATAAAGACCATTTTCAGGAGTGATATGAAGCACATGAATGACACGTGCAGTCAAAATAGGATTTGTTCCTCCACATGTTATGGAGTTAGATACTATTGGGCCCCTCGATGAATTGAACAGATGTTTGTATGGCCGTACCCAACTGGGATTAAGATGAATCTTAAATCCACTTGGTAATCATGTTCAATATCCATATCGAGAAACAGAATAGTTGAACTATTAGAATGACTTTTGATCCATGTCTAATGTTCAACACGGTATCTGAAACAAAAGGATAGATGACATATAAACCATCTGAAATGAGACGTTTAAGAAACTAACCTCACATATTTCTAGGGGCATTGGCGTGTTGCTAGACGCTAACCATTGCTTGTATAATTACTTGATTATTATGACGTCGCAAGTGGGAGCTGTTGGAGAATGCTCGTGTCATAATAACTAATTATATGGCTAGATATATGTGAGCCTATGGGGTCACACACTTATACACAGAGACACCATTTTATAGATTGTATTTATCGTATTTACAATATATAAACGACTACGTAACTCGGGATCAATAATGGGCTACTAATAACTAAGCTAGTACTTAGTTTATTGGATTGGACCAACAAATGGGCAAGCCCATTTAGGGCCCCCATGGCAAGCCTAGGTGAGAAAGGAACAAGGGAGAAAGATCAAGGGGCAAAGTGTAACTTTGATCATGATAAGTTCAAATGAGATTTGGTCTTTGATTATGACTTATCACATTAAAGACTTACCAACTTTCTCTCCTCCTTCCTCTCCCTAATGACCACGAAATTAATCACACCCATATTAGGGTTTGTGGTTTTTTATCCCATCTAACCTTATTCTAGTGTAGTTCAAGGCTAGATCGCGTGTTACGTGTTCAAGACTAGCATCGGGTGGTGATCGATGACGTGTAGTGTGGATTATTCATAGAGGTGATCTTCTTTGGTCACTTGTGGTTCTTATTTCATTCAATTCATGTAGTGATATTGGTGGTGTTACTCGGATCACGCTACAAAGGTATAAAACATGTTTGTTTAATTTGTTTTTATTTAGATTGATCATATGGCTATATGGATCCTGTTATGGTGATGTTTTTCCGCTGTGCTCATTTGTTTAACATGTTATTTTATCATACATCACTTATACTTTGTATTGCCGTTAGGGGCGGATACGCCTCGGCATGTGCCTTTTTATGCTAAGGACTTTGTATTGCCGTTAGGGGCGGATACGCCTCGGCATGTTCTTTATCGTTTTTATTTTTGCCGTTAGGGCGGATACGCCTCGGCACATTCTTTATTGTTTTGCCGTTAGGGGCGGATACGCCTCGGCTAGACTATGGCTGCGTGGGCCGGATGAGGGTAGCTAATCCTCGCCGGAGCCGCACGATTGCCTTGCCTTTGCTTACAATAATATGTGGAAAATTTTCTCCTCTTCAACCCGGAGAAGAATATATAGCATTTCATAATGAATTCGTTTACAATGGCTCATAGCCTTACATATTTGTTTCTAAAGAAAGCATTTCCTTAGGTTGATTGCATGCCATTTCCTGGGTACTTCTTCCTCTTTCATAGTTTCCAACTTGTAGGAACCACATTGATATGCTTCGGTGACCCGGTAGGGTCCTTCCCACTTTGGGCCTAGCTTGCCTTGGTCTTCTGCTCGGCTTGCTTCATTTTTTCGGTAGACGAAATCTCCCGGTCTGAAAGATACCGGACGGACTTTCTTATTGTAGTACTGTTCCATCTTTTTTTTGTACCGTGCTTCCCTTATTGCTGCTTCTTCTCTTCTCTCTTGCAGTAGGTCTAAATTTAAACGCATCTCCCTTTCATTCAGTTCTTCGATCCGGCGCGTATCATCTTCGTCTATACCCTCTCGTATGACCATCGTCCGGTGAGTTGGCATGCCAATCTCAGCCGGTATCACTGCCTCGCTGCCGTACGTTAAGCTGAAAGGCGTTTCTCTATTGCTTTGTTTTAGCGATGTTCGGCAAGCCCATAAAACGTTTGGCAGCTCATCTACCCATCCAGCTCTCGTTCGACCCAACCTCGTCTTAATTCCCTCCAGTAAACTTTTGTTTGCTCTTTCCACGAGGCCGTTCGCCTGTGGATGCGCCACGGCAGTCTTTATTTGCCGGATGTTTAACTTCTCACACCATTGTTTGAAAGGGTTATCGACCAACTGCTTTCCATTATCCGTTACGATTACGCTCGGTAAGCCGAAGCGGCAAACTACATTGTCCCATACAAACTTTATCACGTCCTTTCCTGTCACCTTTGCCAGCGGTTTGGCTTCTATCCACTTGGTGAAGTAGTCGATAGCCACTATGATGAACTTTATCCTACCGGCTGACTCTGGTAACGGACCTAGGATGTCCATACCCCATTGATAGAATGGCCAGGGAGCCATGATTGGTGTGAGTGTTGTCTTTGGGAGTTTCGGAATTGGGGCATGAATTTGACATGAGTCGCACTTCTGAATCTCATTAGGAGCATCCCGGTGCATAGTTGGCCAGTAATACCCTTGCCGCATTGCCTTTGCCACAACGGATCTTGGTTTCAGATGCATTCCGCATGCCCCCATGTGTATCTCCCAGATCACATAATTCGCCTGTAACGGACCAACACATCGCAACATGGGAACCAAGTAGCCCTTCTTGTATAGTATTCCATCCTCCATTACATATTGGCTGATCTTCATTCTCAACGCTCGAGCGTCGTTTGGGTCTTCCGGCCATACTCCCTCTTCCAGGCATCGAATGATGGGAGTCATCCAATTGTCTCCCTCCTCGGCCACTATGTCGTTAACTTCTTTCCCTTCGGTGGATCTTTCTCTCAACACTTCTACTAATACTTCCTTCGTCAGGTGATCAAATGCTACTGTAGCCAGCTTGCTCAGCACGTCGGCCTTTTGGTTCTGTCCTCTGGGAATGTTCCGGATGGAGAAGTGCTGGAATTTTGCTATACATCCTTTTGACTTGGCCAAATATTTGATCATGCTTTCGTTGCTTGCCACGTAATCACCATTTATTTGGTTCAACACAAGCTTGGAGTCCACCCGTACAACAATACTCTTTACGCGCATCCCTTCGGCTATCCGGAGCCCCGCCAGCAATGCCTCGTATTCTGCTTCGTTGTTCGTGCTTTCAAAATCTAGCCGAAGGGCATAAGTGTATTCCACACCGTCCGGACTTATCAGGACCAATCCTGCACCGGAACCCTTACTATTGGAAGCTCCATTGGTATATAGTAACCACTTCCCCACCTTATCTTTTTCAACCTTCACGGCCGGCTGGCTAAAATATCACTCCGGACTTTCCCCAATGGGGGTTTTCGAGAGAAAATCCGCTAAAACTTGACCCTTGATTGCACTCCGAGGCTCGTAGGTGATGTTATATGCTCCCAGCTCTAAGGAATATTTAGCCAGCTTTCCGGAAGCTTCGGCCTTGTTAAGTATCTGTTTGATAGGTTGATCGGTGATCACCTTGATCGGGTGTGCCTCGAAATATCTTCTTAACCTTCTTGACATGTGCAGTAGGGATAATGCTAGCTTCTCCATCGGAGCATAATTCCTTTCGGCTTCACTGAGTGTTCGGCTCACATAATGCACCGGATGTTGTTTTCCCTTTCTTTCGGTTAAAAGAACTGCACTAACAGCCTCCTGAGCTGCCGCCAGGTATACGTAGAGTGTTTCCTTGGGCATGGGTGTTATTAGAGATGGGAGATCCACTATCAGCTTCTTCATTTCTTGAAAGGCGCTCTCCGCGTCTTCTGTCCATCGGTACTGCTCCTTGTTTTCTTTGGTTATGTTCTTCAAAGTTTCAAAAAATGGTAACGATCTTTCAGCTGATCGGGCCAAGAAACGATTCAAAGCTGCCAGCTTGCCACTTAGGCTCTGCATTTCTTTCAACGTCCGGGGAGACTGCATGTCCATCAAAGCTTTTGTTTTCTTCGGATTAGCTCTGATTCCTTCGGACGTTACCATATATCCCAGGAATTTCCCTTCCTCCATTCCGAACGAACACTTTTTGGGATTCAGTTTCATGTTAATTCTTCTCAGGTTATCAAACGTCTCGGTGATGTCGGCCAACATTTCGTTCTCCTCCTTGCTCTTGATAACCATATCATCTACATATGCCTCTAAGTTTCGTCCTATCTGCGATCGGAAGGCCGTGTCTACCATGCGCTGATATGTTGCCCCGACATTCTTTAATCCGAAGGGCATTTTGGTGTAGCAATACGTCCCCTGATCCGTGTAAAAGGCTGTTTTCTCCTCATCTTCTTTTGACATTTGGACTTGATAGTATCCCTTGTACGCGTCCAGAAAGCATTTATATTTGAATCCCATAACCGATTCTATCTTCAGATCACTTTCCGGTAAGGGATAGTAGTCCTTTGGGCAGGCTGAGTTGATGTTCTTGAAGTCGATGCACATGCGCCAGCTTCCGTCACATTTTTTGAGAAGAACAGGATTAGAGATCCATGTGGGATATTTAACCGGTCGGACAATTCCTGCTTTTACCCACTCTTCTACTTCCTTCGTTACGACCAAGCTTCGATCGGGAGCTAGCACTCTGCGTTTCTGTCATACCAGTTCCACCGAGGGGTTAACGTTTATTGTATGTTCAACAATGCGCCTTGGCACTCCGGTCATGTCTGCCGGTGTCCAGGCGAAAACGTCCATGTTTTTCTTGAGGAGAGATTTGAGCTTCTTCTTGCAGTCGGACGATAAGCTGCCTCCGATGGTTACTAACTGTTCGGGGTAAGCGGGATTTACCATGACTTCCTCTGGTTCGCTCGTTCCGTCCTCCTTTTCTGCTGGCCCCTCGCTTTGTTCATAAGAAACTTTCTGCGACTCCTCTAACCTTCGGCATTCCGAAATAACCATCTGTCGAGCTTTCAGAGTAGCTACTCCCCTTTGGGGTTGGGAATTTCATCATGGCATGTATCGTGGATGGAATGGCTCTCAGTAATCTTAGCCCAGTCCTTCCCAGGATCACATTATATGGCGAAGGTGCACGTATGACGATGAACTTCATGGTTGTTCTTCTATATAATCCCCCTTCTCCGAATGACACGTCCAGTTCTATTTTTCTCAACGGTTTTGTCACTTGTCCGGCGAAACCCAGCAGATCCGTCTGAGTCTGCTTTAGTCGAGACTTTATTTCCGGGCTCAAATTATCAAAGAAATGTTCAAACATGACTTCCACCGAAGCCCCTTCGCCCACGAATACTCTTCTTACTAAGTATCCCTCCATCATGGCTTCGACGATAAGCGGCTCGTCGGACACGTCTCCGGCCGGTATGGGGGGAAAGGTGATGGGGACATTCATCCATTTTTCCTCATGTTCCCTCGACTTGCGCTTCTTCTGCTGTGTTCTTGCACTGAACATGTTGATTATTTTATTCTTGGCCGGGAGATCCTTCTTTGGCGTGCCTTTCCCTTTTTGACGAACATCTTTGACTAGGTGGTTCAACTTTCCCGACTCTAAAGCTAACTCCAGCTGCCTTTTTAATTAAAAACAGTCGTTCGTGTAATGTCCCCTTTCCCCATGGTAGTCACAGTATCTGTCCTGATGTTCTCTCTTGGGTGGATCCCTTATCGGCCTCGGAGGAGGCAATCGTAACTGCTGCTCGGTGGCTAGGATTTCCTTCGGCCGTTTTATGAGCGAGTCAAGCGTCAAACGTGGAGCATCACGATTCTGGTAGTCATTTCGTGCCGGAAGGTACGGCGCCGGACGGTCTCTGTACCGATACTGATTCTGTCGATCCTTGGGGTGGTACCCGGATCGTCCCTCGTTCCTACTATCACTCCCTGATCCCCTATATCCTTTATCATCCTTCCGGAAAGGTCCAGCCTACCTCTTCCGGTATTGGTCATGGCTTTCTCCTCGCGGTAGCTCGGTATTAGCGAATGCGGCCTCTGCTCTCACAAAGTCATCCACTCGGATCATCATTTCCTCAACAGTTCTGGGGATTTTATCAGCGAATCTTTTGGCCAGTTCCGGACATTTACTTCCGTCCATAAAAGAATAAATCCTCATAATTTTCGGGGCTCCCTGTATGAACCCCGTTTCTGTAGTCCACCTTTCCTTGAACTCTGGTAAGGTCTCATTGGCTTTCCTCACGATCTTCGTTATCTCCGTAGGGTCTTTGGTACATGCTTTGTGTAGAGAAAAACGAGTTTCGAACTGAGCCCTCAAGTCTGCCCATTCGTCTATGCTGCCCGGAGGAAGGCGGTCGAACCACCCTCTCGCCCTTCCGTCCAGGGTTTGTTGAAACATCCTACACCAGACGGGCATGGGCCACTCCCCGTGACCTGCCGCCCCGGTAAACCGATTGAGGTGATCCTGGGGGTCTGTTGACCCGTCGTATAACTTGATGTGTGAAGGCATTTTATGTTCTGGTGAAGAGAATTCGATAATCCTCCGAGTGAAGGGTGATTTCCTAACTTCCTTGAAACGTTTGCTTAAATCTGCATCTGGTACCTTGTCTCCGGTAACGATTCCTTTCTTCTCCTTTGGCCCCTCGGGCCCCTTCGGAGCTTCCTCTTCACCCCAGTCTAGACGTATCGGCTGCACAGCACTTTGTCTATTGTGTTCCTGGACCATGGACTTGAGAGCAGAGATGTATCCTTGCAGCTGTTCTCGGGTGATTGCGGGAGACTCGGCGTCCCCGTTTCCGAAGGGCGGGAGGCGGGTGGGAGGGGTTTCGGCACCCTTTCCGCCCGACCCTTCCGGACGTTCGGAACCTGACATCCTAAAGCTTTGGTAGATTGAATGTCGGTCCCACGGATGGCGCCAATGTTTAAGTATTTTTCTGCAGGTGAGGTGATTCTTCAAAATATCCTTCGGCCTTGAGTCCGTCAAGTCTTTCGGATAGCTGCTAAGAAAGTAGACACGTTAGTCTCGCCCCAGGTGTGACCCCAGGACCAAACTCCGGCGTGAGAGTAAGTATATGAAGGTAAGGTAATAAGTGTGCTTTGTAGGTTAAGTACTGTGTGTAAAAGTGAGTTACCATTATTGTAGAAATTGCTCCTTTATATAGTAGTCCCTTTTTTGTCTCCATCGGATGTGTCCAAATGTACTGACGACCGCTTTGGGCGTCACCTGGAACTTACTCTGTTTGGGGCCTTTTCCCTGACCTGACATAGTTACTGCAGTTATGTCACACACTATTAATATCGAAGTTGACTTCCTGATCTGGAGATGACCGTTGGTCCGAACGGCTTAAACGGGTCGTTCGGACATGGAGTCCGTTCGGACATGGGAGTCCGATCGGACAGATCCTTTCGGAATCACATGTTCTAAGTTTTGACTTGTTCTGGAATTATTCATTAATCCGAACGGCCTGTATGGTCGTTCGGCTAGGGCCAGTCGGCCATATACGCCGACAGTTAACATGTTCAACATCTATATCATACACACTATATTATTCCGACCATTAAACAAACACCAACACCAACACCATCAGTCCACGGCCATCGAAATCATCTCCGGTTACTTCCACTCACAGCCGCCTATTACCAATTCCGTTCACCTCCACTCATCTCCGGTCACCGAAATCATCTCCGTACAACTCGTCATCTACCACCAACCTATTTTCTAAATTTAAATATCAAAAGTTAATTCAATACAAACACCTCACCATGGTGCAAAAATTAATCCAATACAAACACCTACCTATACTCATTATTTCTCTATCTCTTTATCTAAATCATATTGCCTATGTAAACAAATTATTTTACAAGATCAAACACCAAAATTAAAATATAAAAACTAAAACCACCCATGAATTTCTTTATAAAACTCTTGAATTCTCATTGGGGAACATTATGTTCCATTAACACTAATCAACATAAAAACTTCACGAAAACACTATTTGGCTAAACCATTATGTTCCATTAAACAAAACACAACATCAAAACAAATATAAAATCAGTACCTAAACCAACAAAAAAGATCAACACGAAGACACAAAATCCCGCATGCCACTATTAGCTTTCTCTCTTTCCGCCACAACTTGATGACCAAGGGGTGTTTGTTATCTAGTTTTGCTTCTTAAGGAAGAGAAAAGTTTTTGTAGACCACGCCGTTTCTTTTTAGCTTAATAGGCCACTTGGAACCAGATCTCAACGTGAGACCATCCCCGACAACCACCACCGACCCACTACCACCGTAACAATCATATCTAAAAATTAGAAACGCAAATCTTATATATGATTAAAACAGGAGCGTGATGGCAATGGTAGATTCAGATAGAAAAGTGGTAGAGAGAAAGACGGAGATAAAAAAATGGTAATGAAGTTGATGACTGAGTGGGTATTTGACTGTGGTGGTGTGGATTTTAATGAGGAAGATGATTGTGGTGTGGATTTTATATTAGTTTAGGTAGGTATAATTAGTACTCAGTATTTTATTGAGTTGTACTTTAGGTTTATTCTATCCTAACTTGTTAGGAATTAAACCTAACAGTTAGTACTGGTGGTTATAAGTTAGTACTGCTCAAGATTTATCGAAGAATACACTGACATTACTAAGTCAGTTAGTACTGCTGGTATAGACATTGGTACTGCTTATGTTTTTGTAAATGTGTAAAAGGATAATTATAGAAAGGATTTAGTAGATATCCTTATTGATATAGATTATAGTTATCTTGTATAGAAATCCTTGGTCTATAAAAGGATCTCCTATGTTAGGTTATACGTAAGAGTTTTGTGTGAAGATTCAAGGTTGTAAACCCTAGTACTAGCAAGAGTATTTGTATTATTGATATAATAATATTGAATCGTTTTGGTTAAACAATTGTTTCTTGTTCATATACATAAACACTGTTCCATTCATTGATCATACATACAAATAATCTTCTAAGTGTTAACTAGTAAATTCCGCGTGCTAGTTAATATTACTCAAAGTATCTGTGGAAAACTAGAAGGGGGGGGGGGGAGGGGGTTGAATAGTTTTACCTGTTTTTAAGCTCTTTTGAAAACTTCTTAAAAGTCTACTTATTGAAAACCTTGATTCGAATCTTATGTGTAATCAATCAATACCAATATGAACTACACACTAAACTAACTAATAATAAGTAAAGTATGTAAAGAGAAGAGTTGGAAAGATCAAACCGGGACAAAGGATTTATAGTGGTTCGGCTACGAAGCACCTCTTCGCCCTACTCCACTCCCCGAGTACCACACTCGAGAGTTTCAAGCACTATGTCAACAACCTCCCTTAAGGCGAAGAAAACCGTACACGTCGCTTATCCTATTTCCGACACTAAGCTAGATGTCGAGTGCTAATCTTAGCTAGCACCAATCTACCACGATCCACTTGATCAAACACTCAAGCCCAATGGCTTCAAGAGATCACCAAGATCTCGACACGATCACAATGATCAACACTTACTTCACTAACACTATCCTAATGACCCTTGATCTTCTTGATCAATCACACAAGCCCAATGGCTTCAAGAGATGTTCACTATCTCTTGTAAGATCACAATGATCTTCACTCACACTCTCACAAAAGAAAAATGATCTTGATGTATGCTATGATACAATCAAGTATGTAACAAGTGTTACAAACAACCTAGCAACTATAACTCTTGTATCTTCTTGGATACCTTGAGTTCTTCTCTTGCACTTGAAGAGGAATGACAACACCTTGTATCAACTTGGATACTTTGTGTTCTTCTCTTGCTATTGAAGAGGAATGAAGAGGATCTCTAAGTTGGATGATTGGATCACTCTTGAACAAAAGAAGTTTCTGTGTGTGAAAGGGTGCCTAAAATCTGTAAAGTGGGTTGGTATTTATAGGCAAAGAAAATCTGAACGTTACAGGTGGACGGCTCCACTAAATCACCCACGGCTCCACTAAATTTAGTGGAACCGTGGAGCCGTCCCAGACAAAGACGCTCCAAATTTTGTCTTTTCTGGTGAAAACTTATTTGGGGAAGTTTGGAGCTGATTTTGGGGGGAAAAATAGCTGTTATGAATTTTAAACTTATTTTTCCATTAAAACATTTCTTAATTATTCAAAAATAATTTGTCATGTATATTTTTGAAAAAATGTTTTGTCACATTAAATGTGAAGTCTTAAAACCCAAAATCACTTCTTTGATCATTTGTCAAGTTGTAAGTTTGTTCTTGAGTGATTTGCGTGGAAACGGGATCTTCCGATTAAAAACTTGTTTACGTTAATTTTAACGTAACGTGATTTCACATTTTGTCATCCTCAAAACGTGAAGTAATCGAAAGATATAAATAACGTTTTTAGAACATTATTTGCATCAACAATCTCCCCCTTTTTGATGATGACAAAACATAAACTCATTTTAAGTTAAAATTAGTTTTAACAAGTTTTTAATGAGTTTACTTTCATTTCTCCCCCTTTTTGTCGAAGCAAAAAGGTTGCAAGGCTCCCCTTGATGTACACTCCCCCTCATTTGGAGAATACCAAGGAATCGAGCAATGATTCGTGCTACAAAACAAAGTTAGAAGACATATATGCAATATCTAACAAGTAGCACTTTTGATAAATATCCCACAAAAATTAGCTAAGTAGCCACATAAACATGAAACAACCACATTAAAGCCCATTTCATAAACATAAAATAAATGTCATGTTGACATAAATAATGCCTAAAAACATTATTCATATCTTTATGTTTTAATGATCACAAAATATAAACTCATTAAACATAAACTTATCAAATAAACAAGTATTTAGTTGTAAATATTCATTTCTACAAATTAATCACTTAAGGTATGAATAAACAAGTGCTTAATGCATTATATGATCAAAGGAACATTTTCTTAATAACTAGATTTTTTATAAAACATCAAAAACATTTTATATATTTTTGAAAAACATTTTTGGTATTAAATAAACATGTTTAATCTTTTATAAAAATATGAATTCAAATTTTTAACCAAAATCAGTTAAAATGTTTCAGAAAAACCTTCCCCACAAAAGGACAAATCTTGGCAACGGACACCTAGGGCGGCCCCCTTAATTTTACTAGGCGGCCCCCTTAAAATTAAGGGGACCGCCCCCTATTTAAGGGGGCTGGTCACGCTCCAGTAGGTCTCCAGCTGTCCAGTTTTTCTCCTATAAATACCAGCCTTCTCCTGAATTTTTACTCACCTTTTGCACACTGAAACTTTCTGTTTTAAATCACATTTCATATCTTCAAAAACCCTTTGATCATATAATCTTAAGCTTTGGTTTCTAAGTGATCCAAGCTTCCTCCATTCAAGTGCAAAAGAAGAATACTCCTTCAACAACTAGAGAAGAAGTATTGCAACTTAGATACCTAAGTTGTTTGTGTCATCATACATTTGTTTATAAGTTGTGTATTGTTATTAGATAGTTGTGTGTATAATTGTTTGGGATAGGTTAGTGTGTAAGTAGAGAAGTTGTGTTGTTAAGGTGTGTAAGTAGTGAAGGTGTGAAGAAGTAGAAGTGTACATAGGTTGTGCTTAGTTGTGAAGTGTCGTGAAGAAGTAGTGAAGAAGTCGTGAAGAAGTCGTGAAGAAGTTGTGAAGAAGTCGTGAAGTAGTTGTGAAGAAGTCATGAAGAAGTCGTGAAGTAGTCGTGAAGAAGAAGGTGTGATTAAGTCGTGTTTAAGTTGTGAGATTGGTTCTAGCTACGATTAGAACTCGACATCTAGCTTTGTGTCGTTAAGCCGGTGTAAGCTAAAGTTGTGTAAGGTTTTCTCCGCCATAAGGGAGCTTGTTGACATAGTGAAGAAAACTCTCGAGTTAGGTGATCGGGGAGTGGAGTAGGGCAAGGAAGGTGTCCTTGTAGCCGAACCACTATAAATCTCTTGTCTCTCGGTTAGATCTTTCCATCTCTAGCTTTCATTTCATTTTATTACCTTACTTGCATTACTTATTTATATTTACTTATATACATATTGTTCAAGAAGTTGAGATCACATAAATTCGAATCTAAATTTTAAAAAGTAAACAAAGTTTTCAAAATAAAATTTAAAAGGACATAAAACTATTCAACCCCCCTTCTAGTTTTCCACAATTGGTACACTGCCTGGTGGGGTTGTAAGCCTCTTGAGATCCCTCGAGAGGTAAAACCTGTTGTAAGGTTACAAAACCACGCATCAAGTTTTTGGCGCCGCTGCCGGGGAATAGTTATTGTTTAGGTTGAATTTTTATTTCTATTAGGTCTACTCACTAAATTCCTTTCTAGTGAGATTTTTATTTTATTTTTCTAGGTTTTCTTTAGTCTATCTATTTTCTTCGTGTCTTTGTTCGTAACCATTACCATTCGACATCATGGAAGATGGTAATATCCTTAACCCCCACAACCCACCACCACAACAACCACCACCACCTCCTAGAGCCCGTACTTTAGGAGAGTATTCCCGTCCTAGCCACCATGGCTATCGAAACACCATTGAGCTCACTCAAGGAGCCAATATCACACCCTTGCGATCCGACACCATCTGGTTGGTGCAAAGCGGATGCGCATTCCATGGACTTCGTTCTGAAGATCCTAATCAACATCTCAAGGACTTTCTTAAAATCGTTGATTCTATAGACCTTGATGTTGCCACTCGAGAGACGACCCGATTGCGTCTCTTCCAATTCTCTCTGCGGGATCAAGCTAGTCAGTGGCTAGAACGTCAACCCGCAGGATCCATTACCTCTTGGGATGATCTCACTAATCGTTTCCTTGCTCAGTTTTTCCCACCGGGAAGAACTACCAAGCTAAGGAATGATATCTTGATGTTCCAACAACGTCAAGGCGAAACTCTCTACGAGGCATGGACTCGATTCAAGGACTTACTCCAAAAAGTCCCCCACCATGGCATAGAACTTTGGCTCCAAGTCCAAATCTTCTATGACCATATCAATCTCTCCACGAGGCAAACCATTGACCAATTGGCCGGTGGCAAGCTACGTGATCTAAGTGCGGAACAATCATGGGCTCTCCTAGAGGATCTTGCTCTTTATGACAACGAAAGTTGGAGTGATCCCCGTGATTTGAATAAAACGGTCAAGGCAATATCTTTGCCTTCGAACAATTCAAGCACTCCCGACCGTAGGATCATAGAACTTGAAGACCAAGTCAAGTTTCTCATGAAATCCTACGAGGCTCCTAAACCTTCAAGCCAAGTGAACAAAATCACTTCTTCATGTAAATTATGTAGTGGTCCCCACGACACTCATGATTGCATGGAACTTCCCAAACAAGCTTTCAAAGAATTCGCATCCTCGCGAATCGATAAGGCGGGAGATAAGTGGCTCACCACTAATTATGGGCCCAAAAATTCCGAAGATGGGTATGAGGCATGGAAGAATAAGCCAAATTTTAGTTGGAACCAAACTCGTAGCGTATCATTCAATGACTCTACCCCGCTCACCTGGTCTGAACATTATCCTCAGCGACACACGCATAAACAACAAAATCGCGAGGAATCACTGCAAAAATTCATTCTCTCTCAAGAAACACAGCTCTCCAAACTTGAGAATCAATTCAGACAACAGCAAGTTGATATGAACAACAAGGTTGATAACCTGTTAAAGGTTATCAATGATCGCCTTGCTGGCAGGTTAACTTGTGAGTTGGCACGAGTTAATGAGATCAAATCTGTTACGGTGACCCACCAAATACCCCCTCCTGTAAAAATCAAGCACCCTAGTAAACTCTTCAAATACATATCACAAAACGAAAAAAAAACAGGAGATACTCATACCCCTTCGAAACCTCTCCACTTCGTGAACACCATTACAACAATACCTGTTCCTAAACCAAATTTGGACCAACAAACAGCCAAGAATGTGGACAATGAAATGGAGGGTGAAGTTCCCGAAAAGAAACCCGAGGCGCCCGACGACTATCTAGACTCACCAAAGAACTCGAGTACAATAGAGGTGAGTGATGAGGAGGGCTCGGAAGAGAAATCCGAAATGCCTCATGGGCTCCCAGGACTGCTAGACCGCCCCCTGGTAGAGGAACTTGAGAGGGGCACAGCAAGGTCGCCCATGGGATTCGGAGAGAGAATAGAGGATGGCGCTCCTAGGGTCTTTAAGATATCTTGCACCACTAGGAAAAAGTTTATAAAAGATGCC